>JAQFJB010000003.1:17895730-17910457 GCA_029874875.1 Naso minor | reverse complement strand
AGAAAAAAAATAATTAATTCAAGACATCTAAGGGTGGAGTAACTGATATTCTAAATAGAATTTTTCAGTCAAGTATCACTTTAAGGAATCACATAAACCAGTGATCAGTTATTCACATAAAGTTCACGTGACCCTAACAGGATTACAGGTAGAAAGAGTAGTAATGTTTTTCTCTCAGATCAAGAGCTAATCTCTTCTTCTGTCCCAGTTCTCTGCGGAAGGAACGGAATGCTCTGCAGCAGGTGAAAAATAATATGGCCGCCGATCTGGAGAGACTCCTCAACCATCGAGAGGTACGTGGTGATGATGATGATGTTTGCTGTCTGTCAGGTTAAGAATTGGATGTGCAAATTTGACAATTTTATTCAGTGTCTCCAATTCTAGTTTATTGGGCTGTTTGAGAATGGCAAGAAACTAAAATCTAAACATTTATGAGTAAAACAACCATGTTGCAGCACATGTTGTCTGCATTTGACAAGTTCAGATAGTTGCCAGTGATGCCTAACAGTTAACCTGGGTGTAAACCTGTGATTCAGTGGAAACACTCAAATGCAACCAGTTATACCTCTTTTTTATGTTTTGAGCTGTAGCAACACGTCTGAACAATTTTTATGAAGCTGCAACTACAGATTATTATTTTCTTTAATCTTGTTCTTGTTTGTTTCGTCTTTTTTTCTCCAACTAAGTCAAAACCTGAAAATATTAAACAACAATTATTTAAGAAAAAAACTAAATCTAACATTTGAAAACATGAGAAATTACAAATGATTTATTAATTATTAAATAGTTGCTGACAAATTTTTTTTTGTTCAATCTATTCTAAGGCATAAAATGACAAATTGTTGCAGCTGTACTTTTCATCCTAAAAATAATTTGATAGTCACATCAGACAAGTTATTGCACTGTGTTGCAACGCTTCCTTCAAGATGTGTGTGTGTGTGTGTGTGTGTGAGAGAGAGAGAGAGAGAGAGAGAGAGCCAGCCGTTTGCTGTATGAAGTATGTGCCCTGTCATAGACAGCTGTTCCTCAGCCTGGCTGTTTGGGATGCCACCAGGGTGTGTGTGTGTGTGTGTGTGTGTGTGTGTGCGCTCGTGCGTGTGTGTGACATGCCAGGGCTCATGTCCTCAGGGGTGATAAATAGAGCCGTGAAATGGCCCAGAGTCCTCCCCTCTGCCCTGCTGCCACCCCTGCAGACCCTTGAGCTTGTTGAACTTTTGCAAGTCGTCCCTTAGCTCGACTCAGAGCTCAGCTGTGTTGGCCTGCGGTCCAGGACAAACATGTCATCGGAAAGCAGCAATAAAAATTCTTGAAAACATATATTTTAAAGCAGATTATTTGCATAATGTTAAATAAGTATTATCTTAAACATTGCAGTATGTTTACATCGAGGTATTTAAATTATACTTGCTGTTTTAGTTGCAATTTCTGGCCTTCTGGACACTGCACTCCCACTTATTCCTCATAAAGATTGTTTATTGTTTTACCCTCGTCTTCACATTGCTGTTTTTATGGCCCATGTGATTCTCCAGGAGTTGGCGGTGATGAAGCAGGTCCTGATCAGCATGTCCAGACAGGGAGATGTTTTGAACCTGTTGGAAACAGATAAAGCTGGTATCAGGACCTCTGGTGCAGGAAAACGTATCAGCAGGAGCGTAGAAGAAGAGTCGCCAAACAAACCCAAACCCACGGTGTTTGTAAGTGTCTGACTTGGCAACAGCATTGCTTGAGTCACACCGCCTTAACCTGCCAGGACAGAAGTTCAGACAAAGGAGCTCAGGAGGTTGTCAGGCAATGATTAATAGATTTTTTTGTCACTTGTTTTCATTTGAGCTTTTCACTGCAGTTTGCTGAGCACAGATATACTTTGTTTATTCTTGAGTAATAAGAAAGTCAGATAGGTGGGAATATCTTTTAATGAGAATCCAAACAACTTTTTCTAACCACAGTTTTTCCTTTTCTGCCTTGTCTGTCTCTTTCTTTTGCAGACTAATAAAGAAGCTCCTGACTGGTATCAGAAGCTGAAGCAGAAGCCCAAATGAAAAATATTTTTTTAGTAACCTAAAATTTTATCACAGCATTTTTACTTCACACTTGTAAATCACACCTTTCTAAAATTCCTTGAGTTTTTAAAAGACAAAGGCTGAAATGGTCACTGCTGTCCGAGTGCTTTTTTTTTTTTGTCCAGAGTGGAAGAATTCCCTGCGTGCTGGTCCAAAGCAAGAGGTATTACCCTCCACCGGGTACACATTCCTCGCTAACTGACTGCCCAAAAATTCCTCGTTCTTGGCAGTGGTCTGTTTTATTAGGTCTGTCTATCATTATTTCCTCGTCTTTTCCAGGTTTACAGATACTGGTGGCTACAAACACCACTGCAGGAACCTTAGCCTCTGATTTGCACAAGCTGAGGCTCCTTTGACTTTAAATATAGACATAGTAGGCATACCTTTATCATTTCAGACCATGTTCTTATCGGTGTCATATTAAACTCAGCCGGTGGACGACTTTAGAGCTGCTTTGTCCCTTTTCATCAGCTTTTTTCTTCCCTCTAATGATTTTTCTCTCCGTATACGGGCTTCTTTAACTGTTGTATGAAATAGCTAGATCATAAAATACAATAAAATTTGCGTTGAAAAATCTCTGCTTGGACTTCAACAGAAAAGTGGTATTGAAAAAGTCTAATGAGACTTGTATGAAGGGGAGATTGTGTGTTTTTGGATTTGTACCCACAATATGGGGTAAAAACTCAAGATATCTCTGCATCTGCTGCTGCTTTGATTTTGGCAGTTCTTTTAATGCATCCCCCTTTGAGAGCCACAACTTAATGAAAGTGATAGAAATCTCTGGAATATGCCTTTAAGGGGTTACGACATATCTGTAGTCAAGTCAAAGTTGTTTGCACAGCACATTTCATATGACAGGTGTAGACTCAATGTGCTTTAAAATTAAAAACAAAACGTTGGAAAAAAAACCCTCATCACTCGAAACGACCCATCAGATACGATACAAACAAATGAGATCAAACAAACAAGATTCAAACATATTACATGAATAAAAACGTGCGGTAAAAAAAGAAAGAAGTTCATTATTGTTAGTAGTAGTAAACAGAATAAAAATGCAGATTTTAAAATTAAAGTTTTGTTTAAAAGTTTGTGGAAACAATATGTGACACCGTTATTACAGCCATAATGACTGTAGTGTGACAGCTGAACGCAGGGGCCTTGTGTCAAACAGAACTCAGGAAGGCAAAATTAAAACTGATTTTCCAGAAATTCATAATAAACTAATATTACCTTTAAATTCTTGAGCGAGATCCAGATTATTTTTTTTATGTAAGCCTAAAGCATGGAGGGGGGGAAAAGAAACAGCGACTGAAATAAAACTGTTTATTAAAAATCTGAACCTTCTCTCCATCTGCGCACTTTGCCACAGTCTTGTTGCGTGTGTGGATGGAGCGCAGGGCGGTGGCCGCTCAATGAATGATCAAAGCCTTTTTTTTTAAAAGGCTGGGTGGGCGGTGCGTGTGCCGTATTTACACTGGGCCGCTCCGCCCAAAGACAGGCGTAGAAAACTGACTGTGGGCCGGTGGAGGGATGAAACAAGTGGAAGGAGATGGAGCAGACAGGCGCACATTAATAAACCCATCACACGCAATCCACCCCGGCGGCTCCACTCACTCTCTCCCTGTGAACGGCAGCATCCTCCTTTTCGCATAACAACAGGACGAGCGATCATTCGCGGTGCCGCATCGGAGCTTCATGGCCGCGACACTCACGATGAGCGGCGGCGGCGGGCAGGAGGACCCCTTCTATCCGCTGCAGAAAGCGACTCTGCCCGCTGGATTCCCTCTGGAGGACTCGGCGTTGTTCGGCTTGGATTGCAAGATCACCGACAAGGATGGACAGAGCGACTTCACTCAGGTAACTAACGCGGCTGGAAATCAGAGCGACTTCCCACGGCGCGATGTGTTTCATTGAATGGGCGTGGCAGATCGGTTGTAGGTCCAGGTTGTTATTTGCTGGCCTCCACATTTCATTCGGCCTCGCCGCGTTATGTTAATCAGCACTTTGTTCTGCACTGTTTGCGGCAATAAGCGAGCAGGCTGCGGCCAGCTGGACGTGGAGCCGAGCCGCTCCGCCTGCAAACGCATTCAGCGCGTGTTTGCTCAGCCAGCCAGTTGGTCACCAGTTGGTCTCCTCTTGGCGCCCCCCTCTCACCATCATTCCAAGCCGCCAACAACTGACTCGAGCTCCCGGACAGAGAGGTCCCGACAGCTCTGCCCCCCCGCCCCCCCCAGCTAGTAGGAAACTTGTGCAGCAGAGTTGTATGTAACAGCTGGTCGGATCAGGAGCCTCGAAATAGCAGCCCATCCCCAGACTGCTGCTGCTGCTGCTGCTGCAGCCGACAGGGAGGCATGGGTGTTTCCCCGTTCCCGTTCATGCTGCTGTTTCATCCTCTGCTGCAGGGCTTCTCCAACTTTTATACCAGTTACATCCCTCACATTCTCATGAAGTAGACTCGAAGCAGAAAATGACCAAGGCTTTTAGACTGTTCACCTCTGATGCCAGTTTGATAGGCAATAGGTTGCTTTTCGAGTGTGTTAACATAATTGCAGAGAGGTAGAGTAGTCTATTTGTGCAGAATAAGGCCTGATCCACAAGCGCTGGCCTCGTGGCTGGTGGGTTTTTGAGTTCAGCCTTGCAGGCAGAGAGGGAATGTGGCAACCACCTATTGATGACTACTTGATAAATGTTTTCGCGGTGACTGTCCTATCAAACCTTTGTCTTCTCAAAATAGGGCCTTAGAATAGTTTTGTGGAGGCTCTGAGGAAGCACTTGCTAAAGTCAAAGCTGGGTACATTTGCATTGAACCAAAGTTTTCTTTGTGATCATAAAATGAAATGTTTCTAAAGCAAATGTTTCTGTGTGTTTGGTGTTTTTATCAACAGGCGAAGTGTGAGATGGACAGGTATCTCTCCCCTCAGTCTCTTCCCCTTCCACCACCTGCAGACAGCCAGCAGAAACCACAGAGAGACAGCACGTCTGTGGTGGATCACTTCTTCACCGATGATCACACTGGGGCTCCCTACACCCTCAACATGAATCTTTACCTCCCCGACGGCGCCTACCTGAGGATGGGCTTGTGTCAGCAGGCGCTGCCCTCTCAGCATCAGAACCCCACAGGTGTTCCCCAAATCAAAACAGAATCTGCCTCCCAGTGTTTCTCCTCCAACCTGCAGCTGCACTGCCCCAACACCACACCCACTGCTCGCTGTGGCACATCTGGGCATGGCCCTGACGGCGTTGCCATGGAGGAAACCTCAGCCATAAACATGTCGCTCACAGGGTTACCAGACTTCACTAGTGTTTTCAACCAATCTGGAGGCGGCCGCAGTGGTGATTCGGTGCCAGAAGTGTATATCAAACAGGAAATGCCGTCACAGTTTGAGCAGCACGGACTCCACCACCATGACAACGGTGGCTCGCTGTTTCAGCTACTAAACTCCGGCTTGGACCATCACCACAGCAATGGTATGGAGGCTCAGCATCAGCACCACCATCAGCAGCAGCAGATACAACATACTTCCGCAATGCAGGCGCCGTTCCATGATTTGCCAGTCGCATCTTCCACATCTCAGCAAGAGCCAACAGCCAAGCCCTCCTACTGCGGCCTTGGTGCCGGTGCATACACACACCCTCACATTCACGCGCACTCTCATTTCCTGCAGCAGCAGGTGCCGTACCTGCCGCCCTCTCCGCCCAGCTCGGAGCCCGGCAGCCCTGACAGGCAGAAGGAGCTGCTCCACACCATGTCTCCTCCTCCGTCATACGCAGCCACTATCGCCTCCAAGTTGGCAGGTAGCACCCCAGGACTCGGCCCCGGCCCGGGACCTGGCAGCTTGACCCTTCCCCTCACTGCAGGTCCCACGCCGGTCACAGGCCAAGGTGCAGGGCTCCCCAAGGCGCCTGCAGCAACGCCAGCCCCAACCCCAGTCCAGACCACTGTGCCTGCTCGCTACAACCGGAGGAACAACCCAGACTTGGAGAAACGGCGGATCCACCACTGTGATTACCCAGGTCAGAAAACAGTGTGCATGCATGCTTGTCATTGTCGTATGTATGTGTTTATTTTCACACTGCATTGTGGTCAACATCTGATCACTCATAAAGGTCAACTTTAAGAAAACCAGTTTTATTTTAAGACACCCTGCATATTTTACAAATTATACGTTGTGTTTTGAATGACTTTGCCAGCACGATGAGTCACGATGTGTACCACAGCGCAGAGCAGAGCACATTCTGCTCTGGAGTTGAAATGTTTTGGCAGTGGAGGTCATCAGTCACTACCTTTCAATTAAACGTCTGCTCCTGCTTCAAATTTTACTTTGCATTTACTATCGCACCTCAAATGTCTCAGGCGCTCTCATTTGTGAGCTCTCACACATTGTTGTTGTTGGAATGTACCTGCGTGTGTGTGTGTGTGTGGGCGTGTGTTTTAATTAGAGAGATGTTAAGTCGTTAAGTCATTTGATCTCCCCCCTATGCATTTGCATACAGTTTCACATTAGATTGCTTGTGCAGATTCAAATGTTTTTTGGCTCATGCTCTCTCTTACACACACACACACACACACACACTCACACACTCACTCACTCACAAACACACACACACTCAGAGGAGCTGTACAATGTGCAGCTACTTGTGGGACATGTAATGTAAACGAGCCTATGGCAGCGTGTAAAATAGGCTTAAGCAGAGCCTCCTGCAGCGTGTTAGCACACGTCTCACTTCTTCAAACTGAGATGAATCAAATCCATCAAATCCACACAAGGACAGATCCACACGTTAGCCGAGTGTGTGTTAGTCATACTGCTGCAGCTGCTCGCTCCTCCAATACACGACAGTCTGCCACCTCATTGAAAATCATAATAAACCTGAAGAATATCTTTGTTAATTATTCAAAATCCTGATGACCTTTTGACATTGTTTTCTGCATACTGTGTGCAGCTGTGTGCAAAAAGGTTTTGTAATCCTGAACTTAAAATATCTCGACTTTGATGTCAAACTAACAGGTGCGGTGAACAGAAAGCAGTTTTCTGTACAATTTGTCATGTATTTAAATAAATTTCTTTGTAAATACGTCTAATCTACATGGTTGAAATATGAAAAAAAGACTGCGTGGGCTGCTTTTGCACTCAGTTATTTTCTCAAGTCATACTAACAAAAACAGTCAGTGTATCACAATCCAAACTTTTGTACTTCATTCATTTACATTTCTTGCATACCACTGCTCAGTTCATCAGGTGCATATTTGACACTTGGTTATGTGGATTGGTATTTACTCTTCTGTTTGTCTCTCGTGTGTTGTTGTCAGGGTGCAAGAAGGTCTACACCAAGTCGTCCCATCTGAAAGCCCACCTCAGGACCCACACGGGTAAGACATTCCCCAAATTAATGCAGCTTTTTTAAATGGGACCCGTCAGAAAAGTGCCGCTGCCCGCGCACAGCGACTCGTATTTCGTATCTGCACTGGCACCATGTTGCTAGGCAGAGTGTTGTGTTCCTGGCATGTGTGTGTAAATGTATCCTACCCCATTCCCATCCTCTGCCCAATATACTATTCCATCAAAACAGGTGGAAGTGACACACTTCTGCCAGGAGATGACTCTCAGACTGTGTGGTCTGCTCTAGACGTATGGTGCCATCTCTCTGGGGATCCCAGTTCCTGCTCAGACATCGATGTTTAAATGCTTTAATATGCCTTCTTGAGACTTCTTGGGCTTTTTGCTATTATGAATACACACATGATGTGTTTGTGCAGACATGAAATTGATCTTAGATCGTCTGTGTGCACATCACGTTCCATTTTCCTTTTTCTTTCCTGCTTCTGTTCTTCTCTTTTCTCTTTTCACATTTTGATTTGAACTATTAGTTTTGCACGAGCAAAGTCAACAAACAAGCAGTAAGGTGTTGAGCCGCACCTCGCTGCAGCTAACAAAACAAAGCTTCTGTTGATATCTACACATTCCTCACTCATCTGGTCACACACACACACACACTCACACTCACACTGACACAAACAAAACTCACTCTTAGCACTTTGCGAACCAAACTCTGCTCCACTAATGAATCTGAACGACTTGTTCTGAACATCGTTGTGGGCGTGCGTGCCCTGCATTTCAGAATTGGCAACATGACACGGCAATTACATCTGGCGTCATTCATGCTGCAGGCTGATTGTGGTTATTGCAGTTATTACAAACCACACGATGAGAGCACGACACACACAGGAGGATGTTGCAGCAGCAACTTCCACAACATCGCTGCTTTTATCAGGCTTACTTGTTTTTTTTGTTCATATCTTTCACTCATTTAATTGTCCTTTTCTGTGCTTTGTGAACATCCTCCTGTCCTCAACCCTCCCCTCTTTTCTGTCTTTGTCTGTTACTCATTCTGCTTCTCTTATTCAGCTGCTTGAATGCACACTTACACACTGTACATACACACACACGTCCACACACACCTGTCAGTAATCTGTATGAGATGATTCCTAATGCGTTTGGGTCCCCGTGGGAGTTCCCACTCTAATCTCCATCAACATCCATTACCCTGATTGTTTCTGTGTGTGTGTGTGTGTGTGTGTGTGTGTGTGTGTGTGTGTATGTGTGTCTGAGTGTATTGTGAAAACACTCCTCCCAGTTCACTTGTTTTTGTCCCTTGCTGTATCTTCACCGTCTCCCATCATTGTTTTCAGTTTCAGGTGTGTCTTTTAAGTTCGGTGACGCTCTGGTTAACACGTTCACTGTGCTTGTTGCTTTAGCAACCCGATCTTGCTCTGCGTGTTTAAAGGGTCGGTTCACACAAATTTCAAAACAACATATTTTCTCACCTTTTAGTTACATCCATCATACAGATGCAGTTTTTACTCTGTTCAGATTTCTGCCTCCACCCTAATTTAATGAACATGGATGTAATTATGTTTATGGTGCACAGAGCTTTGAAAAATCACATTTAAAAATGTTTAACTGTTTTTTTCCAGAACAGTTGTCTTCTTGGTCTGAACAAGCCACAGAACAAGCCGTTAGCAGCTTTCACTATTTCTTCCATTGAAGTTGTTCCAATGTAAATCATCTACAGCGATGTCTGGGGACCGTCCAGAGTAGCAGGGACGTTGTGTCTGCCGAGAAACACTCGCTGAATGAGCATTCAAGATTTGCAGGAGAATCACAGATATTTACATATTTCTAATAATAATAAATAGTATATGTAAACTGATGTTAAAACCAAGGATGAGAAGAATACTTCCCACTAGACTGCACTGTTTCCTTCACACGTCATTAGAATGCTTGTGACCCCCTAGGCTCTTTTACAAAGAGTGGCAAAAAACTTTCTCTCTTAAATATGAGGTTGTCTCGCCTTAACTTTAAATTACAAATTAAAAAATGGACCAAAGAAAAGGAGACAAACCAAAGAAAGAAGAATGAAAAGCAAGCAAGGTCTTCTCAAATGACTTTCTTTTTGGGTTTGGAAGGAAAACCAACATGCAAAGTTTTCTGATTGAGTTTCATATTAAGTCTTTTTTTTCTTTCCTTTTTTAAAAGAATACATTCATGATTATAGAGCTTGTATTTAGCTGATGGCATGAAGAGATACCACTTTTGTGCAGTTTTGGGGGGTTTTCACCTTTTGGCTGCTCGACCTGGATCAGGTTTTGGCCGGGCGGTTGTGCTGCATAAGAGGGAGCAGAGGCTGAAGGAGACAGGTCACACCAGTTTTCACAAAGCGCCCGAGGCCGCAGCTGAAAGATTATTGGAATGGCTAAGTGATAGAGCAACAAACTGCAACCATCTAACTCAAACGCACAGACAGAGGCAGACAATGCAGATGAGTCGACCGTGGGAAACTGGTGTTGGAGTGCTTGATGAATGCCTGTGGTTGTATATGTGTGTGACGACCGGACTTTTCAGTAAAGCCTGTTTTCCCAGTTCCTCCACCCAAATGAATGAATCATTTAACTGAGGGAATTGAAGTCTGTTTTCATGATAATCATCATAATATGAGCTGTTAGTGCTTGTAATCACAAAGTGACACTTCTCTGATCTTTCAAAGCTCTGGAGATCATTTGATTGAGCAACAATCTTGTCTTCCCTGCTGTCTGCTCAGATTTTCCATGCTGTGCTCATTCACCCTCTGTCTTTTCTTCCGTCCTGCAGGTGAAAAGCCGTACAGGTGCACATGGGACTGCTGTGACTGGCGTTTTGCTCGTTCAGATGAGCTGACGCGTCACTACCGGAAGCACACAGGCGCCAAACCCTTCCAGTGCGCTGTCTGCTCACGCTCCTTTTCCAGATCCGACCACCTCGCCCTGCACATGAAGAGACACCAGAACTAGCAGCGTTTGCACACGCGCTACGAATACACAAGCACTGTCTTGACACACATAAAGCACTTACTCTGTCCCCCACAACTACATCGCTACAAGCTGCCTGATGCAGAACCTGCAGACTTTTCACTGACACCACAGCTCCTCCTGGTGCTGCTATCACGTGCAAAAACTGTACGATAGCCCAACAGATGAGCTGCTCTTTACCCAGAGTGGGACAATTTGGAGGTTGTAAAGTTGAGAGAAAACAGCCTGATGAAGTTCCTGGTCCCATAACGTACAGGTATGCTTGCTAAAGATTTCTGTGGTCGAACAAAGAAGAAAAATAATAACAAAAAGAAAACGGTAGCTCCAAAATGTGTCTCCAGTCCATTAGGACTCTTTGTGACTGGAAAGAAAGCACTTACCACTCAAAGCTTGTACATCTTTTGTGTCTGTTCTAACACGGAATTGCTTCATACTGTTTTTATAAAGGAGAAGCTTTTGTTTGCCAAACTAGTCAAGCCAAACCTTTGTTTACTCCTTGGTTTGTTAGTTTGTTTTTATAACTGGAATATCCAGATTTCATTTTGTACCAAATCCTTCAGTTTGCACTAGAATCTGTAATCTAAGTCTCAGCCTGGTTGGGGCCCATGCATCTCATTCACCACTGGAACAATTCTTATCACTGCTGGACTGAAACTCTGTGAACACCACACAAATCATTGCTGTTCAGATATTAAAAATTGAAGGCATTTATACTCTAGAGAGGTAAGAGTGCAGGAGAATGGGGGGTGGGGGGGGTGGAGAGATAGAGTTTTGACTTTCAAGAGGAGATCTGAGGATGACTGAGAAACAGAGGAAGGTGGATGATTGCGAAAGATCAGCAATTAGGCAATGAATTATTCATGTTGCCTTTTGACAGTTTCCCATTCAGAGAAATGTGAACAGAAGCCTCTGGTCCAATTCACTGTTAAAGCAGGATTGACTGCAGTGGATGCACAAGCATCTGCAAAACACAATTCTTGCGTCCAACTCATCTGATGTTTTACTTTTCATGTTTTAACCAAAGTACCATCTTCATCTTTGACACCTTATTAAGTGCCTCTTTCTCTGGTTTCTGTGATTGTTCAGTAGTAGCAGAGCTGTCGTCAGTGTGGAAAGTCCTTTTAAACACACATGGTGCTGTTTTTATTTCAAAATCTATTGGATCTCGAGACTCAGCTTGGAAAAGGAGTACATTTCTTATAAATTACCAAGTTACCCATCATTCATTGTAATGTAACAGCTCAGCTCAGGCCACAATACGGACATCCAGATATATTATGGAACTTTGAATTGAACTGGCAGTCAGTCATTTCTCAGAGGGTTCTCACTCTCTGACTCCGGACACAAGTAACATGCAACTGGGCTTTATCAGTCTGTCGAACATGGAGGCATGATTTGTTGAAGAATAGGCTCACGTTTTTTCTCACCTTTATACAGCAATACAATACATATGTACATTGTGAGAGATTTTAATTGATGCAAATGTTCCTCCTGTGGAAACTGACCATAAAGAGAGTTCCTGCTGAGAGCATTTTCAGTGCAAGTGATTATGGACAAAATCAACAATGAAAATACATATAAATGCATTGTGAAGTTCAGATGAATATAATGTAGTGTGGGCATCTTCTCAGTGCCTCTTTGTGCCGCAGCAGACGCAGTTTCCTTGCTGAGCTGAAGTGCGGAATAAGAAAGGGAATTTTGTACTGAAGAGACTTTTCCTTAAACCGTAAAAAACAATTTTCCACAAAACAAGAATTTTGTTGCTTGTCACCTGCATTGAAATAACCGCAGGAAGAGATCTGTCAGAGGAACACTGAACCAGAACCTGACTGTTGTACATGTGGAGATGAAAGTATTGTTTTAAGACGGTCTTGGAAAAAGTGTGAACTTATCCCTTAATCTACACTTGAATGTCCATGTTGATGGTGGAACTTAACCTGCGCCTCTAACTGTGTTTGTTCATTCACTGCAGGTAGCGTAACGATAATATAGCACTGTAATGTATCATGATAAATCTGACTATTTATTTGATCGTGTAGAAGTGGGGGTTGTATCAGATCAACCGTGTTTCTCCCCAGCAAAAAATGCCTTAATGTAAATATATGCACTGTAAATAACTATTGATTTTTTCCTCTTTTGTTATTTTTAAACAAATGGGCAAAATTAGAAAAAATGCCCTGCATCCAAAAAATATTTGAGCCTTGTTTTATTTTCTTCTTTGGTTTGTTTTCTTGTCAAAGATATTTTAATGCCATTGTTTTATATATTGTCCTTCCAACAACTTATTTTGTAGAGTTGTTTTTTTCCTAGGTAAACGTTCCAAAGACAAAAGTTCTTTAACTGAGTGAAGCCGATCCTAATAAAGTCATCTGACACTTTTACAGATGTGCTCTTGTGCTGACATCAATGAGGAGATTTCTTTGTCTGCCCATGAGCACTGACTGAGTTTCAGGGCTTGATTTCTATTCATGATTGAGGTTTATATTAAAGCAATTTTTTGCAGAGTGAGCCATGCTGTGCTTATAAAATGATGTCTGTGGGAAACTAAAACAAGCCTCATCAGGGTCTAAGTGAAACCAACGAGGCACAACCACACTTAATCTTTTAAAATCCAAACATGGTTTCAGTGGAAGTGCTGATCTGACATACTTGGAAGTTCAGTTTCAGCAGAGGGAGATAAGCAGGGAAGATGTGGAGGAGAGGTGAAGCGCTCTCGTCCGGGACCTGCGAGGAACCTGCAGCTCCCTTGCTGATCAACAAACAATAGCCTTTTGATGTCCCAGTGAGAGACAATGGACAAGAAAATAAATTTGACCACCACTTGGGGACTGGAGGGGAATCCCACTGCATTGCAATGGATGTGCACACACTCTCACACACACCATATGTTCCTGATTTAAGTCATAAATGTGACCCATGGTCTCTGTTGTAATCTACCTCAGATGTCAGAAAAGAGGGAGGTGGAGGGAAGAGAGTGAAAGAAGTGAAATGCAGAACAATCTAAACAAAAGAATCTCTGGGGAGACCCAATCAACCACTTCCGTCCTCCTACATCTCTCATTCTCCTCCTCCGCTCTTCTTGTTTCATTTCATTTTTTCTATCTTTCTCTCTTTGTCTTTCCATGCACCGTATCCCCCTCTCCTCCCCGGTGGAAAGTTTTGTATAAAAGTCCAGGGGCGCTGCTCCGTGGGTCAGAGTGGAGATTGTTCTCATAACCTGCTCCGCTCTTCATCTTCTCCCCTTCTTTAGTCATCCACCTTGTCTCCCTGAACTCCTCCCTGTTCCTAAAACTCAAGAGGAGAACTTTAAATTTTGCTCTTCTGTCTTTTCTTATCTCGATTCCTTCTCTTGTCAAAGTCTTCCAAAGTATACAGAGTGTATGAAAATGTGCATCTGCAGGTGCATTTCTCAGTGTGTGAATATTAAAAAGTTAAGATCAATGTTTCACACACACACACAGAAACACACACAGTGGTGATGAGTGAGTGGGAGCTACCGGTTCATGTTTTGGATCAACTAAATTAATGTCACACATCTGGAAGAAGGCTCCTGCCTGCTCCACCCTCTGCTGTGCTGCGTTGGTGTGATTCCCAGTTTCCCTTTGTGTGTGTGTGTGTGTGTATGTGGGTGTAATGTTTCCAATGCTCCTCTCTTGGAACAGACCACCCACTCAGAAGACCAATAGAACGACCACGGGGAGCCCGGATAGACACACACACACACACACACACACACACGAAACTCCCTCCAAAGTCAACCCTTCCCAATATTCTCAGAATAGAACTTGTTGTTATCGGAGATTGAAGAGATATCAGAACAGCTGACATGCTATCACAAAGTTAAAGATAATATCAGAAATCGAGGTGGGTTTTGTTCTGAGACGCTACGCTCAGATTTGAAAATGTTGCCTCAGGTGAACCGCTCAGGAGTTAGAGAACGTCAGATGTTTGAAATCAAGTATCGGAGCCTAACGTAGCTGTTGTTGTGGTCTGTAGTAGGTCTCTGTAGGGGACTGTACCTTCAAGTCCTCTACAGAGAGCTGCTATAGGAGAGATGCTGTGAGGACAAACAGCCACAGAGGGTAAAAAAATTCAAAAGGTGTGTTTGAAGTTCCTATACATAGTTAAACTACTAGTAAAAAACACAACCAACCACGGATTTAAAATGTATATGAAATGTATTTATTCCATTACAAACAGTATATTAGAGCAATTGATAATTTTGCTGAATTTAATGGTACTTGTACAAACATCTAATACAATTTAAACAACTCTACATACAACTTTTATATGTTGTTTTTTATAAGGGAAGCACTGAGC
>JAQFJB010000003.1:17865385-17875488 GCA_029874875.1 Naso minor | reverse complement strand
ACTCGTGATTGGCTGCAAAGTGTCCATCGCGGTCTGAATACAAAGCCGAGGAGAGGAGCAGAAGTCTAGAGTTCTTTAAGACCAGCTGAAGTACAAAATGCTGAAAGGTTATTATGGGATTTTTGCCTGATGACACTAAAGGTGAACTGCCAATGATTTATAATTTTCTTTTGTGGGGAATCAGGGATATTTATCATTTCAAATGTTACACAGTCTTGTTCAAAGGGCAGGATACCTCATTTTTTCTCTAAAATTTCACTGCTTGAGCACCACAAATTCACTGTGAAAAATCATGTTGTAATATTTTGCACATACTTGCTGTACTTGTCGTCGTACTTGCAGATGTAGCTGAGATGCGCTGCGAAGGCCTCCACAGCTAAAGGACATGGGATCTCCCCACTTTTCCTCTTGATGATCACACCTGCCACAAACATACAGACTGTTATCAGCCATGTTTTTGCATGTTTTTGGAATATCCAGGAAGACGGTGGATTCAGCCTCTCATTATATTCACTATGTCACATTTTATTCAAAACAGCTGTTTCCATCTCCCATTTTGCACATTAAAGAAAAAAAACAACAACCTCAAGCGGGTGGGTTTTTTTGTTTTTTTCCCCCCGAAATTGAGGATTCTTTTTTTGGATATAGATGCTTCCATTTACTATTTCTGATGCATTATTTCAAAATGTGCATCAAATACATTTATGGAAACATGGCTAGTGTTGCTACAAAAAGTACTTTTCCGGGGAGCATACTATTAGGTTGTTGGTAAGAAGTATTTTATTTTTAGGTAAAGCAAATAACTGAGTCAGAAAAACAGAAAACTTTGAGTTGCCTTCACTTAAACTTAAGTTGTAGAAATGCAAACTCTTCATTTGCAAGAATTGTGACAATAAACTACTTGTGACTTACAGCAATTGTGTTAATCTA
The DNA here is from genome assembly GCA_029874875.1 of Naso minor. Lineage (NCBI taxonomy): Eukaryota > Metazoa > Chordata > Actinopteri > Acanthuriformes > Acanthuridae > Naso > Naso minor. Next base: position 17,874,558 of record JAQFJB010000003.1, on the reverse strand, counting down.
ACCTGAACATTTACTTTAAGTACTTCATTCAGGTAGATTTTTTTGATGTTAATTCAATCATTCTCTTCTTTCAGTGTAGCTACATATGATTTCCTGCATGGCTGCTTGAATGCTCCACTTTCTAAACTTTCATTTTTGCTTCAGATTTTAAAAACTGTTAAAAAAAAAAAAAGAATTAATTAAAAATATATATGTATTTATTTTCTCCTTAACAAAGGGCACAACATACAAAATGCACCATGGGTATTTAGGAATATTACTTATATAAGACTTGTTAATCATAATGTGGTTTTATTTTGTTCGTCACTGAAAGGGAAACTTGCTTTGGTTGCTGTTCTCTCTGGTTTTGTTCTTCTAAAGATGAAAAACACTTTCACACATAAACCCACGCACACACACAGGGAAAAGAAAATCAATACAGGATTGTAATGTTCTAACTGATCTGGAGCTTCGCTTACACACTCTTCACTCAGCTCACACACACTGCAGCCTTTCAGCTAGATCTTAAAACCTAACAAAACGGTCAGCTGGAAGTGGATTATGCTCGAAGAGGACGGGAATATCATGAACCTGTTGCCTCCTGGAAACGGATTATCCTGGATTATAGCTCTCACTGATTTTCCCTGAGACGAATACTTAATGATGGTAACTGCATCCAGAAACAGCTGATCTGGTCGTCACTGAAAATCTGTCAGGTTCAAACTCATGAACCATTACAGCACACTTATGGTTTCCTACAACTGTAATGACACAAATAAACCTCTAAAGTTTGAACACTGAACACTGTTTACCTTGTTTTGTCGGGGCGTAAGCGTTGGTGAGGAACCTGAAGTGTCCCTTGTTGTACCAGCTGATCAGTGACATGCTGCCTTTCATCATCACGCGTGATTGGCCGCGCTGGGCTGGCGTGGAGCCACAGACCAGCATGCTTTGTGGTAAGCCTGTGCAGTCGCTCTTCCTGGTGCTCAGCAGACCACAACAGTAGATATCTAGAGAAAATACAAAGACATGTTAATTTCTGATATTTTATTGACTTGAGTATAAATCCATTAGGTGAGAAAAAAGCCAATAGATTAACTGATGAAATGAAATAAAAACATGTTAGTTTCAGCACTGCAACTTTAAATCAGATTTTTTATGTAGAGCTGAAACTGTTAATATAATCAATTAGATCACTGGCAGAAAAAAAATCTGCATTTTTTTTGTTGCTCGTTCTTTTAAAACGATTCTCTGCTTCCAGCTTCTCATATTTTAGTGTAAGTTACTTTTCTTTATCTTACGTGGTTGTAATTTGGTTTCTTACTTTTGGTTGAATGAAACATGCAATTTGATGACTTTATGTTTTAGGAAAGTGACACTAATTTTTGTAATTAACTATTGTAATTAATAAAGTATCTGTGAGCTGCAGCCTGAGTTTCATGCGTTCCTGCATGAACTCCTTTGCTTTCATAGAAGTTTTTCTTAACTGCATATTGTGTTTTGATGTGAAATCACAGAACAAAAAACTGCAGACTTTCCATCTCTCTCACAGCTCTGTCACCTCCTCTCTACATATCACATCTCTGCCTTTTGCTTTATTTTATCTTTCAACCCATTTTATTTCTTTATTTCTTACAAGAGCAGCAGCAACACAATCACGTTGCTGACTGCTGCTGATTTATAATATTCAGTTTGGAACGTGATTTCTATCTGTGATGTGTGTGTGTGAGTGTGTGTGTACACAGGAAGTGCTGCAGAGTGGCACAGGGCAATCTGTTAATTAATCCAGCACAGTTAATTTGAAAGAAAAATGCCAGACAACGTCTTCACAAGATCAGAACTGGATTGTTCAGGCAAAATGCGTCAAAATCTTGATTGTATCTCTGGACTTGTTTGTCTTCACTGCAGCTCTGCTCAGATTTTATAAAATGACTCTTTGTCAATGTTTAGAGAAAGAGTGACGGTTAAAACTTTGTTTCTCTCCAGGTTGCATTGATGGTATCACATGAATCTGACCTTGTTTGCTGAATATTTGCTCTCCATCTTCACTGAGTCACTCATTTATAGTCGTTTATGAAATGATGACATTGACCCACATCTGCTGTCATTAATTACGAAAGAAAACAGGCCACTGAAAAGAACTCACACGACTCACTTTACCACAATAGGATTGTACTTTCACAATAAATGTAAAGACACCTTTTGTAATAAGGAGAGGTCTGTGGAAAACTGCTTCAAACATCACTGGCATAAAATATCACAGTGTCCTTTGAACTAACTAAAAGAATCCCTTGCAACAGGTCACAGGCTGAGGCTGTGGTGTGTTTCTGAGCCTGTTTGGATTCAGATTTTTCAGCTGTCAAATGTTAAGTGTTGTTTTACTTAAGCGTCCACTTTACCCATTGATTCTTACAGCTGTGACGAGGCTAAACACTCCCTGCTGAATCTTCCATGATTGATCGTGCAGCTGTCTCTTGCAGTGCATCATGGGGCTGTTGTGGTTGAACTTGGACAGCAAAAAAACCTCTTCCATCTTAACAAGTCACTTAGTGTTAGATTTGGCCATAAAGATGTAATTTTTCTGACGTGATCTGCTTCTTTGGTCATGAGCATGAATATTTAGCTTCGTGATCAGTATACAAGTACAATCTCACAGCAAAATACAAAACACATTGATTTGTATCAGGAAGAGATGTCACACCAGTTAGGAGTTACGTAAAGACAAACTGTAAGATTTTACTACGAAAAACAAAAACCGCTGACAGCCTCATGTTTTCATTGACAGAGGCTGTTTGTTCTGTTTGGGGTTAAAGATGTTTCACTTTGGGTCTGAGGTGATGAAGATGAGAGAATGAATCATTGTAGCTGCACACTGTAGTGCTGTGAAATCTCATTTGAAGCTGGAACACAACAGGCTGTCTTCCTCTCTGTGCTGTTTAGCCTGAGGACGCTATCAACGTATCACAATATAAAATAAACAAAGAAATAAAAAATGCAAAAATGGAGTGAGATGAGAAGAAGAGAGAGATTACGATCTGTACATTAAAGCAGAAAATGAGGACAAGATGATGACAGAGGAGGCTGAGGAAGCTTGAAGATAGATGCAGAACAACAGAAACAATATCCACTTGTCTGAGCACCTTGTTTGCTGAATTCAGAGAAGAGGCTGAGGCTCGTGATGGATGGCCCAGTGAAGATGATGGTGTTTTTGCCAGAGATGTTCTGGCAGAGCTGCTTGGCCACGAGGCTGTGGAGCTGAGGCTTGTTCTTCAAGGTGGCCAGACCATCTATGCCCTGGCCCTCCTTCAGATGGACGGAGATCTGCAGAGTGGAAGGAAAGAAACAGGATATTTAAATGAAAAAGATGTAAAACTAGCAAACTTTATTTAAGCTTTTCCTGTAGTAGCATTTTATTGTCTTCTAGGTCATAAAATCCTGCGGTTATTTTGAAAGTCAAAAGCTTCTAAAGGCTGGAATGCTCCTTTTACAAAGTTGAAAGATGAAAAAAACATTTCAACATTTTTACTTTTCTTAAAAACAGTTTGTCCTGAGGTGGCACTAGAGCAAGAATCTCCTTGGAGTCATGGATGCATTTAGGAGATTTCAAAGCAATGTGCTGCTTAGAGTATGAAATACACTGTCTGTAAAGATGACATGTTGGAGCGTCTGAGTATCTTAAAGGAAAGTTCTGCTATTTTCCACCTCGCAGAATTACCTATAATGTGACACTGAGGCCGTCTACATAAATAAAAAGAGTAAAGCCCAAACATCTCAATCGCCCGCTGGTGTCTGGCTGCAGTGTGTTTTGAAAATGCTGCGTGAATATTCACAGCACAGTTCATGACAATTGAGCCAGAAATGTTTCCGTGGATCAAGTCAGACTGAGCAGATCACACCGGTACATAACGTGGTTGAAGATACAAAGAAAAACAAAGAACAGCTTTGATTCCAAAGAAACTCGTTATCAAATGTAAAAACTGACGAAGCAGTTCGGTGTCCTTCTTGCACTGACGTTTCTCTGTTGATCACAGCACGAACGGCATTAGCCTGATTAGCCTGCGTTTGTATCAGGCCTTTAGCTGTTACACTAAGTGGTCAGTCCGTGTGTGTGTGTGTGTGTGTGTGTGTTGCACGGTGCACCGACTAATGGAATCTCATTGATTCACTCCATTAACTTGTTTTATTTCTTAGATTTTTTTTCCTCTCCCTCGACACAATTCATTTAGAGAGAAAGGGTCTCGGTGCAGACACGCGTCAGTGTTCAGGCCGAGTGACTGCCAAGGGGCTGCAGTCAGTGTGAATGATAATGCTTATTTGTTAAATGGATGGGATAATGGGGTCTGGCTTTAAATGACCAAATCTGTGATGCCTCGTACACACAACTTGTTTTAAACAAGAGATCTGGGATGACAAGAAAAATGAGGAGTGGTTCGATTTATTACCGATTTAATTTGCTATTAACCAAATAAAAAGAAAAAAAGTAAATTAAAATTCTGATCATGGTTGGTCCTCTCTACTCTAATGTAATGCTGGAGAACATCGAGGCTAAAGAAGGAAACAGTTTCCTCTTCCATCTATTCATGGGATCAGTGCAGTGAAAAGTCCTTTCTTAACAATGTTGGATTAAAACAGGCTGTTTCTTTTTTTAAAGCTCCCCATGAACTGTGACATCTCCAGTTTGAGTTCAGATGGTGACCGTCGATGCATTTCACTCTCCCCTCACCCTCACGATGCTCTCAAAGAGGTTTTAATGCTCAAAGACACAGAAAACACATTGCATATGGTCCCCATACATTAAAAGCACATTAGGCTCAATGGCCTGTTTGAACAGAGGGAAATATTACAGCAAGCGAAGCCTGCTGTCACGTTCATACACACTCCCAATTATTGTTTTAAAAGACAAATTGTGAGCCTGCTACAGCTGCATGATGCTGAGAAAAAATATCTAATTGCAATTAATGGGACTGATACTGCAATTTCTTTGTGAGAGAAAGGGACTGTTTTTTACATTATTATTCTCATTTTCATTGAAAAACATATTACAATTATTATGTGTGATTTTCACCAAAAACATTGTTTTTTTAAGTCTGTAGAATGTGATGTGTGAGCCAGGACAACTCTGCAGCAGCACAATATTTGCGTTAAATGGTAATTTGACAGATACATTTCTCTCTTTGCAAATCCTGCGCCTACCTGTGGTTTAAAAATTTCAGTTGGCCAAATCCTCTCCTGCAGTGCCAGGCTCCAGTTAAATGGTGGACTTATATGAGCAAAAGACGCAGGAGTGGAAGGTTGCAGTGAGGCCGAGGTTGTTAGTGAGCAGCCTGCCTGAGATGTGACAACACAGATCTGAGCCAAGCAAGAAGCTCTTCCACCCTTAAACTACATCAAATGAAAAATCGGACTACTGATATTTTTGCCTGGAGGGATTTTTGTCATGTGAAGATGATCTGATCGTTGCATTTTCTGCATGAAAAGGCTGAAAATGTTCAAGATTAATTCAAGAAAATGTTGGGCTTTTTTCAGTGTTGGCAAGTAATTGGCTGAATGTAAAATGAGGCAACAATGTGAGAAGGAGACGTGAAATTTGGTTAAGATCAAAGTCTTTTGACTTTGGGCAGATTGAAGATGTTTTTTGCATTTTTGACCTACAAAATCTAATTTCTGCCATGAAGTTTGAGAGCTTCAGATTAAAATACCCTCCAAAATGATTCTCACCATCAGACCTGAAACAAGCGTACAAGTTTTTTAGGGCTGGAAAAAAATGCTTGGACTAGATTTAAAATGGTGTAATTACACAATTTGTCCAGCAGAGGGCTGGTGGCTATTTAATAGCTATTAAGTGAAGTGTTTACTGTTCAGTGCACTGATGTTTGGAATAAATGTCATTAAAATGTAGAATATTTTGCCTCCATAACATATGTCTGTCACAGGTATTTAATAACCACATTCAGCTGATGTTATATTTATATAACAACAGCCAATATTTTGGATATCGGAAATTTCTTGCCGTCTAATATCGCTATTGGCATCTGCCCAAAAAAATCCCACATCAGCCGGGCCACCATACTTACACACACACACACACACACAGAGTATTGAAGCTGCTACCTGACAGATGAATCCCGTGGAGGTGCACTGTCGAACCCAGAGGCTGAACTTCCTCTTCTTCCTCTTCCTCAGTTCTCTTTCTGTGCATGTGGTGATGAACACTGGATCCTCGTCTATCAAAGGCTCATGAAGAGCCTAAAAACACACAGTCAACATTACTGTACACGAGGGTTCATCGTTACAGAGTTTTATGTAACAGTGTCACAAGAAAAAGATGTGTTACAGGAAAAATCGCAGGTCTTAACGAGGCAAACAAAGCGTTTTTGTGAGAGGGATCGGAGTGAGGCTGTGTGTGATGCAACATTACAGTAAAGGGTTAGAAAGAGACAGCAGCCAGTCGAAGATCCTCACAGGTTTTGTACACGTTGTGAGTGTGATACTGCAGAGAGAGAAACAAAAACACAGTCCTCAGCAGAAACTGTGAAGTCGTCTGTGGCACTCTTCAGAAAAAACCCTTCTCCCTCGCCAGTTTCACTTTTTCTGTTGTTACTTTGTCCTTGGCTTCGGCCTGTCTAAGTTATTCCCAGCAGGATTTCTTCTGCCTGTCTGCCGACATATTTAATTCCTTAACCTCAAGAAAGCAAAATAAAGTAAAGACAAAGCTTTCACGTTCTGTGCTCAACCGTTCTCACATCGGACCAAATCCCACGAAAAAGAGATAAAATAAAAAATGCATCTGAAAAAATAGACAAGGCTTGACAGTGAGCAGAATGAAAAGAGTGTTTACTACTTTCAACTGTTTTTCTTCGTGACCATGAATGAACCACAAAAAACAGGAGTTCAAATGTTTCTGAGGGACAAACAGATTAAAATTTAATATGACAAACAAATCTTATATAACAATTCAAGAGACATACTTTTATAAGTTTGAATGCTTTTATGATTTATATGGTGGCCCTGAAGGGCCAATGAGAATCACAAAATGAAAACAAAACAGCAAAACAAAAACAAAACCACAAATAGAGAAAGCACAACTGTAAATAGACAAAACACAACAAATAGACAAAACACAACAACAAAAAGAGAACAAACAACCGCAACCGTGCGGGATGTGCGACCATTCAGACAGGTTAACATGGGGGCCGATCAGAAACTGCCTCCGCTCCAGGGCGCTGCGCTTCCGTTCCGCTGGCAGTGCCTCCTGGCCGTTATTTTAGCCAACTGTCTGTGCATGCAGGGATGCGGAATTTATTTATTTATTTATTTTTTTTTTTTCAGAGGGACGCAGTCAAGGCGGGGGGCATTTGTTGTCAAGGCGGCTGCCCTAACTATAAAGCGCTGAGGGAAACCCTGGATGATAAGTTTTTGTTTTATGATAGTGTTTTCCCAGTTGTGGTTGTGCTTAGTGATTTGTTGTTGTGTTTTCCTTTTTGCAGTTGTGTTTTCATTTTGTGATTGTGTTTGGCACTTCAGGGCCACCATATTTTTCACCTTTACCACAAGCACTGCCACTCCATATTACAGCTGAAACACTTAGTTCATTGATTGGGCAATTGTCAAGAAAAAAAAAGAAGCTGGAACAATTTTGCTAATCGAGAATTCGTTTTAGTCTTTTTTCAAGGAAAAATTACAGAATGAACTTTTTACAAAATACAACAACCTGTCAAACAGAAAAATGCTTCAATTTCTTTCTCATGATAGTAAACTGAATTTCTTTGTTTTGGGATGTTTTTTGTTTTTTTTTGAACAGCAACTTGATTATGTGGTCGGTCGAGACATACAAGTGTTTTATGTGGACAGGCAACAACTTTATGAACATTCATTTAAGACTAGAGCTTTACTACACAATTATCCTGATGTGTAGATTTCACAATAACAGTATTATATACCAAAGCTGCGCCACGCTCAGTCAAATTCATCTTTAACTTTGTTTATTGTGTGTTTTGTCTCTTTAAAAAAAACCCCCAAAACTCAAAATACAAGTAAAGGGATGTGAGTCTGTGACCACAAATGTACAAAAGCAAACAAAAACAACACACACTTTTACTGAATTTTCCATTTTACGATGGGCGGTAAGTTGTGTTGAGGTGCAACTCCTGTGACAAGGCGAGGACAGAAAGAAACTGATGTTGTTGAAGAATATATGATGTGATATCAAAAATTCATTTTTTCATCACTGTTATCGTCAACACCCCGATGGAAGACATGTTAAAGTATAATTTAAAAGTAGGATTAAAAAAATAAGTAAAACGTGAGCTCTCTAAATAGTTTGGATTAGATCAAACACTGATATTTACAAATCCAAACACAAACGGAGGCCTCACCAGATCACAAATATTTTTTAACCCTTTCCTGTACAAATAAACAACACACCTTAAACCTGGCCAAATGTTTCCCGGAGATGAATTCAACCACACAACAAATATTTGCATTTCAAATTCCTCTTCGCTCTCCCTTCTTGCGGTGTCTTCCTCGCCTCCTCCTCCTCTTCCTCCTCCTCCCGCTCCATCAAGATTTGACTAAAGCTGAAGTGAGCAGTGAACGACAGCCACAAGTCATTTCCAAGTCAAATATCAGAGTTAAGGATTAAACAAGTGTAAAATTAATGAGGCTATCTAAACTTTGGACGGAGGACATTAACCAAATCACAATGAGCTTTTGAGAAATATGTCATCCATGTTGCTTCAGCTCACTTCAGATCTCTCTCTACACCCTCTGCCAACAGATGAAAACAAGGTGGTGACATTTGCACATGAATGCTTCCGGTAAATCATGTGCACAGGCTCACTTATCCTGTGTTGGACAAAGGGAGAAAGCAAATCCATCTTTCCACTCACTTGCTGTCTTGCAGTGGATGTTCTGTGACAAACGCAACAAGTCCAGATTTAGCACTTTCCAATCAACACACAGCAACATGTCAACAGATGATCGTAGTGACTGCAAGCTGCCAGACCGGCACAGAAAATGTGTCAGAGCCGCTGACATCACAAGCTACTCAGCACTGACAGCATTCACACATTAGCGTTCAGATTCATTTGCATGCACGCACACACACGCACACGCACGCACACGCACACACACGCACGCACGCACGCACGCACGCACGCACGCACACGCACGCACGCGCACGCACGCACGCACGC
>JAQFJB010000003.1:17854802-17865285 GCA_029874875.1 Naso minor | reverse complement strand
AAATTAACCAGCCATCATTTTGATAGAAGAAATAGTCATTTTTAAGGAAAACCACTTTTTTTGAGATTAGCCTATTCCTCCCAAATCCTGATGTAAGACAAGAACATAGATGCCTTTCTCTTCTCTCTGGCTGTCTCTTCGTTCAGTAGGTCGTTAGATACCCGCCCCACACTAACAGATTTGCACAGTCAATGGAAGTGATAGGGAGACGCCTTTACCGCCGTCTAAAACCTCTAAAACACGTCCAAAAATCTCCAACACACTCCGTCTACATGCTGTGAGTGTGACCGTGTATATTCACTGCGCTATAGAGACATTGTCGCTATGGGAGAAAATACAGAGGAACTAGTTGTTCGGGCGTAGTGACACAGTGCCTCAGACACAGCACGGCTACGCACTGAAAAATAAAGTTATTTCATAGTGTGGTGAGTGACTATGCATGGTCACAGCATGTAGACATAGTGTGTTGGAGATTTTTGGACATGTTTCAGAGGCTTTAGACGGCGGTAAAGGCGTCTCCCTATCACTTCCATTGACTGTGCAAATCTGTTAGTGTGGGGCGGGTATCTAACGACCTACTGAACGCACAGAGAAGAGAAAGGCATCCATACGGAGCCATGGATGTGTTTATTTCCTTTAAAAAACACACGCGTGCTTTATAAATTGCACGTGTATTCCTATTTCGTGTGTCTGCTTTATTAAAATGTGCGTGTGATTTCTCCGACATAGGCGAAATACAAAATGCACACGCATTTTACAAAATATAAACACATCTACCTCCCGTCACCTCTCAGACTCCATACATCTATGTTCATGTCTTACGATGGGATTTTGGATGAATTGGCTACATTCCTGAAACAGTGCAGTTTTCCTTTACAGCAAAAATTCCCCAATATTCTCTTTTTCCAGCCACTCAAAGGTAAATAATTGCATGTTTTCTTCTATAATGTTGGGATTGTCAATGCTGAATATGACAACTTGAGTGTTTGGAAATTGTTACTGACATTTTACGGACCAGATGATTTATTGATTAATCAAGGAAATAAACAACACATTTACTGTTTATGAAAATAATCAGCAGTTGCAGCTGAAACTCAAACCAGTACAACAGCTTCTCTCCTGGCTGCAGCGTCAGTCATTAAATGGGTGGATTATTTTTCCATCGTCTGTGGAGCAACAGTTTCAGTCTGTGCCACTCTCACTAACTGGGCCCACTCTCTGCCCCTGGCACCGAAAACTAACAGCCACAACAAACTGGCCTAGATACACACCAAGCCCATTACTGCTAATGACACACACACACACACACACACATACACAAACACACACACACATGCTGTCTGAAAGCAGCTCTTCTCTCACTGTTATAGTTTAATTATTTTTAGATCCACAAGGACAGAGAGAATACTGTGAAACCTTGTTCACCAAACCCGTCATTATTACACAAAGAAAAGAACTTCTTACATCAACATCTGAACAGTTTTGATGATAAAGTTGTAGCTGAATGAGATGGGGTGTAATATGAGGAGGGGGTTGCTGTAAAGAGGCTGCATTCCCAAATGCATCACAGCGCTAACATCATCCTTCACAGGGAAGATGATGTTACAGGCACTCTGCAGAGCGACCAAAATGAATTTAATCAACTTCTTACCAAAAATTCATTAATTTTTAAGAGCTCCACAGTGGCACCAGATCCAGTTAGAATAAGGTTAGTCAGACCTGTCACCCTCATTCTGAATGTACACAATGAGAGAAGCCTTGAAATGAAGTGGAAGCAACGTGATGTCCTCTTAGAACAAAAACAGTTTGTCTGACCTGTATGGCAACGACTCCCATGAGTCAGTGGTAAGTTAAAGCTAAACTCGGGAGAACATGGACAGTCAGGAGGAAATTTCATGCTACCACACGATTTCTTTTGCCTCTGTGAATTGCTACAACACTGTGCGATCAGTTAAACACATTTCATGGCTGATTTTCAAGTAAACAAGGTTGAGCGATCCCTGCTGTCTCTCTTTACTCAAGAACAGCAAATTTCTTTCTTTCTTTCTTGCAGATTTCAAAATCATGCAGGACAGACAACAGTGTGGCAATAATATGAACGTACTGATCTGCATTTGACTGTTATCAGGTTGTTTCTGTATTAGTTATTTAAAATGTGCTATGGTGCCGTTCATCTAGACAGGAAAGAAAAGTAAGAGCTGAATAAACTCCAGAACGCCAAAAATAGAGCAGCAATGCCGGCGCTCCACTGCCCCAGTTACATAAATGTAGATCTAAAGCAGACAGTGTAAGTGAGTACAAGTTGAAATAAGCTCTCTGAGGGGAAGTCTGTCAAAAATGACTTCTTCACCTGAATACTTGTCGTGTGGACAGTTTTCAAACTGAGACTGCTTGTGGAAGCTACTGCCTAGCTTACCTACTGTATTTTAAAAACATGTATATACTGTAAATGTACCTTAAAGTGAAACAGTACCTCCACTGCTGACCACATGACTGAGAAAGCAGTGATTCATTAAATTCAGCATATATTTAATCCTGAAAGATCTCTGGCATTTTGCCTACAACAGATCACCTTGAGAAGTTTTTTCACACTTGTCACATTTCTTGGAATACTCTGCAGGTAATGTCCGAAAAGAAAAAGTAGGACTTGATGCCAACTGTGCTGTTAAATCTCACTGACCCTGTGCCAGCTGATAAAAAGTGTGATGGTCAAAACATTAACACCACTGATGTTGCAGCTACTATGACTGTTTGGCAAAGTCAGTAAATTGAGGATCAGTTTGAGAATGAGATACGTATATTGGGTAAATGCAGAGTGAAGAACCTATTTTATTTCCAGGAGACATGGATCTGAGAGTGCACACACCTGTGTTTGTGAAGGTCTGAAGGTGCAGCTGAACGACTGCTGCAACGAGTCCAGGAAGGGCTGGATCTTGTACAGGCCCTGGTTGCTTCCCTGTGACGGCCGGAAAGCCACGATGTGGAAGTATTTGAGAATCTTCTCAAAGCGTGCCTGGCTCATCTTCAAGGCGATGCTCCGGTTGCTGAAGAAGCCTGAGCTCCAGATGCTGAGGACCGACTCACAACGATGCACGCTGGTGGAGGTGACAAAGCCCAGGAAGGCCTTAATCTCCTGGGCTGTGATGGGACGCCAGCCTTCATCTGAGCCGAAGCGCTCCTGGAACTTCTTGGCGTACATGTTCGTCTGGACGACCATGTTTTGGATGCAGTTGTCTGGGACAAAGAGCTGGAAGAAGTCTAAGGCAGTGGCGGTTGCCGGCATCTTCTGAGCAGGGCCTGGATCAGGACATGAAGGAAAAAAGGGTGAAAAATTATGACAAAGGAATATTTGACAGACAGAGAGTTGCCTCACAGACACAACAACGGCCACTTAATCCCAGTTTGTAAACTCTGGCACCAGGCCTTCAATGTGACAGACTTTTGCTGAAAAAAGACGCCTCTCTCGACACTGTAAGACATGATAAAATTAGATTTTGTTGAGCTGTCACTGTCAAGGCTGTGTGGGTGCATACAAACTGCTCCATGCCTGCTCCTCGAGAATGGGTTAAACGCTACCAATTCACTGAGCATAACTGAACATGACAGATTTCTTACTTAACAATATTAGACAGAGCATTGATTAATTAAGGTCAGAAGAATTTACTAGATTCACATAAGCACTGTGCTTTTCATGAATGAGCCACAGCAGCGTTCGGTGTGCATAACACAAGCCGAAGGCAGCAGCTAGAAAGTTGACACAACATGACAGCCACACTGTGACCCCGGTGACAGCGTGGCGTTTCTGTGCTCGCACACGTTTTCAGCTTCTTGTTGCTTTAGTATTATGGCAGGCAATGAGTCTTTTACTGCCAGGTCACATTCTGACCTGGGAGTCAATAGAGAGCCATGAATGAAAGCCGTCTGATGTCATCAAGTGATGACAACTCATCAAGACAAAAGAATTATTTCAGATATGTTGTTTTATTTCAAACAAACCTGAATTTCCCAATTTGAAATAAGATGTAAACCTAGCTTTCACCAAACTTCACTTTCAAAAAATAACAGCCCAGAGCAGAGAGAGAGAGAGACAGACAGAGAGAGAGAGACAGACAGAGAGAGAGAGAGAGACAGACAGAGAGAGAGAGAGAGAGAGAGAGATGTGGGCTATCGTATTTACCCTAGTTAAAGGGAAAACTGATTTTCATGATTTTCATTTTTTTACATCATCCAAACAAATTAATTTGAATTTTGATTTAAGATCCATTTTTTGCCCAGCCCTAGGTTAACCTTAACCCTGCTTATAACTGATTATACAGCACTACAGGCACATCATAAATGCATGATTGATGCCTGCTTTAAGTAAAGTGTTACTGAATTTACAACTGGAATTTTAAATAACAGTCCTGACATAGAGGCAGTTACTCAACATTTTGTGTAGAGTTTGTGATGAAGTGGGCAGTTTGCTTGTTCAAAGTGTTGGAGAAATGTTTAAATACACACTGCAGTGACTGGCTCGATGTGTTTGCTTTTGTAATTAGACATTTTTTAGAAAGTTGTAGGATCCATTAAAAGGAATTTGGACTTTAAATGGAACAACTTCAGGCTCAATTGAGCAGCATGATTGCATTTTTTCTGGCAGCAGAACTAAAGGTTTTAATCTCTCTTCCCCTTTCCTAGGCCTGAGTGTTGAGTGCTGCTGCAACAGAAATAATTAAGGACTTTTAATTCACTCGTTTAATGTTAAACCCACCATTTACAAGATTTGAACTTGAATTGTCTAACCAACATGTGGGGGACAAGAAGAGGACAAAAATAATTTAGTACAAAAAAAAACAAAGCTCACAAAGCTGATGCTCGCTGTGAAGACAGCAGAGAGGCTAAAAATCCACAAATTTAAATTCCATTATACTTTAAAGCTGAATGTAAAATACGGTTTGATTTTCCTGGAGCCACTCCTCAATAAAACATCTGACATTCAGATGGACGGTCCACTGAGGCAAAATGACTCACCTCAGCTCATCTCAAGAGTGAGCCGAAAATACAGCCTGAGCAGGAATCCAACATTTTATGGATAATGAAATTGTTTCTGTCTTTGAGCGATTTCTTACGTCTCTGCCAGCAGATATTCAGTCACATCGCGCTGATAAAACTGGACCAAACGTTTACATAACTTTGCTTTCAGACTACTAATATAGGCTGATGTTTGTCTGCAAGGGAAGCTTTAAAATATCAATTTCTCACATTACTCAAAACAAACCTCCAGCTACACTGCACATACAGACTGACGTATAATCCCTCATGATCATCAGTTGTTGTGGTATTTCTATTGTCGAGGGACGAACAGCTGCCTGATAGAGCTTCTGTAGCTGTGGATTTAAAAATGAGAGATTACGGTGGAGTTTAAAGAGATAAATCCTCTGTGCTCATTTTCAAAATTACATAAAAATTACAAGTTCAACTGAGGTTAATATTTTCTCAGACAGATTTTGGCTGTGGCTGCAAAATACTTACATTAAAAAACACAAAAAATTAGAATATTTTTCTGATGTGAGTGCACAGACTGTAAAGTTTAGAATGAAGGACAAGTCATTTAAAATGGTCATCACTCCACTGCTATGCTACTGTTAAATGTAGAACAAAGACTTTGAGAACTCGTTTTGTTTTGACAGCAGATTGTGTGAAAGTCACACTGTGATCAAATCCTCCAGTTTTCTTGTGTATTGAAGATAGAGTATGATGATGTAAGACTGTCATTTTGTCATGAAATCGCTCAACAAAACCTCAAAATATTCTGGTGTACAGGAAAGCTGAAAATGATTTTTATGTTTTTAAGTTGCAAATTTTGTCAAAAGCTGAGAAAAGAAGCCACATTTTAATTGGAATTTATTCTGATTTCAGTAGAACTGTTTTGTCAGTGACATGCAAATTTTGTCATCAACAATGAATACCTGAAAATCTGATTGTGATCATTTGTTTCCTGTATATTTGAACTTTTTAATTATTGTTTGAAAATGTACACTTATATGCAGCATTCTGGAGCTTTTACAGTTTAATTTCATATAATCGCAGAACAAAAATTCATGGTAAGTCAACAGACCATCAGCAAAGAAGTACGTTTTATTTTATTTTTTTTCTGAATAATACACAAGATGTTCTTTTAATGAATTTTATGATTCAATCTTTTCATTTTTTTGTTGAATTCTATTTGTGTCTTTAGTTTTCTTCATTATTTGGAGAAAAGTGCGTTAAAAATTGGTCTCTACTTGTCAAAAGGCTGGTAAATAAATCTTAAAATAGTCTTCTATGCAGTATATATACTTTAGATACTCAGAAGAGAGTATTGTCTAATTTTACTTTGTGTGTGTACAGTGTGTGAGGGCATGTTGTTGTCGGACTGACAGAAAACTGACATATGGAGAGTACCAGTAATCTATCAGATGTGCTCAGCAAAGCGAATGAATAAATAGCTCTTTAATTCCCGTCGACATCACGAGAAGGTGGTTATATAATCTCAGACGTGGATCTATGCTTCATAATCCGCCGCTGGGTCCTTCGCCTCCCCTCTCACACTGCAGGGGAAACACTCATGCTGAGACGAGCAGAACACATCGCCTTTGAACCCAGCCTTGGGTGAGTCCATTTTTACATAAGCCAAAAACTCAGCGTGGCCTCACACTTCTGCTGCTTGCTAAAACACAAAGGAGAAACAACAAGACGAATGGGTTGGACGGAGTGTGTCTGAGGTTGAGTTGATGCTTTGTGATGGTGGCTGATGATTTATGCACGGGATGCATAGTCTCCATGGAGCAGAGCTGTCACATCAACACTGCACCTCTTTCAACAAAGACAGTAAGAGACACACAGACAGGGAAATGGACAAACAAGTGGATGGATAGCTAGACAGAGAAATCCAGAAGTTTGACAGAGATTTTCCTGATGTTTCCACCCCAGGCCGGCTGGAAACCTCTCCTCACTGAAGCAGCTTTCCATCCCACGCCATTAAAACCAGCAAGGAAACATATTTATGTAGATTACATCAGAGCACACTCTTGGCCACTTGGAGACTGAAGTGTGATTATGCTCCCTGGCAGGCCTCCATCCATCCATCCAGTCAGTAACTCATCTGGACCCTGATGCAGGATGGCGGGACCACACCCACACTGTGCTTGTGCAAACAGTGACTAACTGTATCTCTGCAAACCAAACCCAAGCAGACAGACCCGCCTGACACAGATTATTTTGGATAAGTGAAACAGGCTCCTCTCTTACTTTCCATTTCCACATCCTGTGAAGCAGGATTACTGAGGTTAGCTGGATAAAATCTAGACAGTGGATCTAGTCGGTATTTTCCAGTTTTCCTGGATGAATTTCGCCTTACCTCAGTTTCACAAAAGCAGTGGCATAAGTTACCATGGCGATTCATTCTGGGCAGCCTGCTCCAGAGCAGGCTAACAGCCAGGCTTGATGAATCCTGCTGCCTTATTTACACAGTCAGCTGTCACTCCAGAGTGTATCTGTTGTCTGTCAAAATGGTACTACATATATGTACCTATCATATATCTATCCTTATTATGTATCTTACATAGATAGAATAGAAATATAGAATAGAAATATGATAGATGATAGAAATAAGCAGCACATATCTTCTCCACTTCTGCATCAGTAAATCTCTGATTGAGCTCAAAGTCTATTACAGAAAACTTTGAACGCACACTCATCCGAATTACTTACACCTGGCCTGAAATAGTCGTACCTTCTCATCCTGGCTTGGCAAATGTGCAACAGATTTAGCCAGAATGCACTTATTAGAATAGTTCAAGCCTCGCTTTGTCAGTTCTCCTGGATTTGCGAATAGTGTAACAGCCCTCAGGATGATGGACAGAAGTAAACTGAGCGGCTCTGTCTGTTTGGTGTTCTGCTTACTGAGACAGCAGGCCAACGCAGTCACCTCCTTACTACACAGTTCCAACAGCAGACGCAGCCGTAAAAAAAAAAAAAAAAGATATTCGGTCTTCTATTTTGAATTCTGAAATTGCAGTTCTCTGCTGCCTGAACAGAAAGGGAACCTCCTTTGCATAAAACCACTGCAGTTTTTTTTAATCTAATTTAACTTTTTTCTGGCACTCTACATTTGTGTATGTTTGCTCCAATGTGTGTTTCATGCTTATTTTGTTCAATGTGTGAGCAGACTGGAGCTTAGTCCCTATCTGCTACAGCCATATGCTGGTTCACCTCCGAGGGTGCTCAAATGCAACTTGTCACCATGGATACAGGATGCTTTCTCCACCATCTGGAGGAAAGACAGCAGAGGAGGACAAAATATCTCAACCAAGTCGGACAGAAAGCGCTGCACAATAAATCCAAACCTTAATGGACAAAAGCTGTTAGCGAGCACAGACAGCAGTGACTGTAGTTAAATGTTGGCTAGCAGAGGATTTAAACAGCATGAGGACAGTTTGTGAGGAGCCACGAGCTGCTGGGCATTTTTCACAAAGACAGACTGAGGCAAAGAGTCAGTGAGACAAAGCACTTGGTGCTGTTTGACTGTCACGATTCACACATTCACACACACACAAATGCAAGTCTTTGTTTGCACATACACACACCTTTGAACGGAAAAGTGTGCAAGCAGAATCAGGCGTCTCCTGCCAGTACAGCTGTTAATTAACTTGGTGCAGAGAGACGAAGGCCAGCATGTGTGCATTAGTGCATGCATCCTGCATACACACACCAGACTTTATGTAGTGTGTGCACGTGTGTGTGTGTGTGTAGACAACGTCTTCTCACAGCCTGGTTAAGAACCAGGAGAGACAACATGCTGTGTCTTTAAATGTCTTTAAATTAAACAGCAGTCTCCCTGCGCTGCTCTGAAACATGAACACACACACACACACACACACACACGGGACAGCATGTGTACCACATATCGAGGAGTGAAGTATCAAAGGCTAAGTGTTTGCCATTAATTGATAATGCAGTGTCACGCTACTATCAGTCACTCACTTACACACGTACAGTACGCACGAACGCGCGCACACGCGGAAGATACGTGCACACGGAAACAAAAAAGAAACAAGCCTCCGCTTGTCCCGAGCGATAACCTTTTTGTGTGCTCATCTGTCCACATTTAGAGCCAAACAAATGGCTGCGTGTGGTCCGCACTGTGTCCATCCCAGCTCCTCACACGCACCCAATTCTTTCCCTTCGCACAAACGACCTTATTCATCGGGTCGTGCATCACGTCCTACCGTATGTCTCTTTGTACGGCGGCACCGTGACATCCTGCAGAGTCTCCGTCCAGCCCTCCTCCTCTGCCTGACTACGGGACAGGGCGCCCGGGGGTCCGGCTCCGCTACTCAGGCCGCTGCCACCTCCTGCTCCCCAGCTGTGCCCGCTCTCCTTGTCGGTCCGCTTTTGGTGGTGGTGCTTCGGCTGCTGCTCCTCCTCGCCTGCCTCGGCTATGTAGTTGTCGGAGTCGGAGTCTCCGGAGGTGCTGTAGAAGGGGTTGTCGCTGCTGTCATCCCCGGACTCACCGAACACGTCGTCGGATATCTGCAGGCTCTCGTACCGGGAGCGGGCCGCTTCCAGGAGAGACAGTGCCTTCCGCCCGCACTCCGCCATCTCTGCGACGCTGCTCTGCTCCCCTCTTTCCTCCTCCCTCTTCCTCACCCTTCCACTACGGCTTCAGCGGCGTGCGAGTGGTCACGACGTGTTTGCCTTCGGTGTGGCCGCTGCACCCTCCTCTATCTCAGGGATGAATTGTGACTGCCTTCCCTCCAGGCTCGGATGTGATGGAGCCCGGCGGTCAGAGGTGTGGATCCGGGGAGAGCTGTCCGCCTCAAGGGTACTGAAATATTTCCGCCTGCTCGCTGCGTTCGGCGCTGCGCACTGGGCAGAATCATCAGTAGTTGTGGCACAGCATCCGGGTTGAGAGACCAGCGATTTCTCCACGCTTAGAGAAAAGAAAGAAAGGGAGTGTAGTGGCTGCTGCTGCATCACCTGACGCCGCAGCCCTGCCCTGTTATCCAATGACATTTATTTTCTCATCCAGACGCAGAGAGGAGCATCTGCGAGGAGCTGCTGGAGCTCAAATGTGGGAAGATTTGATGAAGAATGGTAACAATAACATTAGAATACGATGTTGGACACTAAGCATTTGGCAGAACGGAAAACAAAGAACATATCTATTATCTTCCAAGTACTCACACACCGCTTGACATTGATATATTTATTTACTGTCAGATGCCAATTCGGAGGTTGGAACAAATAAAGGAAGACATCAGAAATGAATCAGGCCAAATATAAATATGAAAGATTTTTCATAACCGCTGCATGTATTTTCCGTTTCAACACTGGTTGAGCATGTAATGCACCGTGGGCTGCAAATGGTTATATCCATTACTGGTGCAGAGCCTGGGGCAGCTCATTAAAAAAAAGAGATTCAGAGATTAAACAATGAAATATGATTCTGCAGTGTACAGGA
>JAQFJB010000003.1:17620823-17634252 GCA_029874875.1 Naso minor | reverse complement strand
AGCTGTTCACGGTGAAAAACCTCAAGTTACCCTTCCTGCCCCGAAACAAAAGTCAGACAAAGTTATCCGCTATAAATGCAGCAAAGCATTCAGAAACTAAAGGGCCGGATATTTCCTTCACGGGAATGTGGAGACTCGAAACAGAAATTAAAACAAAGTGAAAAGTGGATTTACATTCATCAGGTGGACACAAACATGACACAAAATAAGCTCACATGCAGCTCTGTCTGCTCCATGAATAGGCCAAACAGTTTGCTGTGATGTTCAACATATGAACTTCATCGGCTTTTGTGTGTCCATGTTAAGGGAGCTTTAAATTTCAAATGATCAGTCAGGCAGTTGTTGGATTAAATTCACTTTAACAAGAGTGAATAATCACAAATGAAAGATCATGGCAGAAAAAAAGGTTCATAAGTTACTAGAGGAAAACTGGCTGTTTTCAGTGTCAACATTTGATTGTGTTATTATAAAGCTCAACATTGGTTACATCTATACAAAACCCTCCCACATGGTTCAACCCCCGTATCTCTGCTTCACCTCCCCATCACTCTCTCTCTCCATCCAACCTGTGAGCCTCAGTGGCAACGATGCCGCCCCCTGTGGACCGCCACGGCTGAAGATAGATAGCACACACACACACTTACACACTTACACACACACACACACACAAACATACCACGAAATCCTCAGCTCACATTTTATTTATTCAAGCCCTCCTACGCATTTCTCCACATCAGAGGAGTACACACACACACACTTACAGTCACATACACTCACACACACACACACACTCACACACACACACACACACACACACACACAGACATGAAAGCTCTTTTACTATTAACATCCGACCTTGTCCCAGAGCTTTTCCAACATGAATTTTAAACAAGTGCCCTGAACTCCCAGACTGAAATGACCCCCCCCACCCCCCCGATACCCTGCAAGACTACATTGTCACACAACAGTTCCTCAAGTCAAAATATGGAAAAGTTTCCTTAAGCCAGATTTTCCAAAGGATTGATCAAAAAGTCAGATTCTTCGGCTGCATGCCAGGTCTTGTTGAAGTGAATGAAAAGTAATGCAGAAACAAAGGGCAGGGGGAGGAGTCATAATGTACCAATCAGAGCAAACAAATCAAAATTTTTAATAATGTAAATTGTGTGTTTGTAAGCATGTGCACATGTATGCATGTGTGAAAGAGGGACAAAAAAGAGAGAAGAAGACTTGAAACTCCAGCTCCACTTACACCAGAACCTCAGCAGCAGGTTGACATTAGCTGAGTTTTAACAGCAGTGAGAAAATTTTATCTAACTGAAGGATGCTTGTCAGCCCTCTCACCGTCACACTGACGCCAGGAGAAAATTGCCTATGAGCCGTTCTAAGTCAGCTGTCCTCCTGTGTCATCCCCCGGTGGCACACTCACCGTCTGCAGATGTAGACAGAAGCAGCTCATTCAACCAGTGCACTGTGATCAAAGTTTAAAAGCACAACACACTCTTGAAAGACGTCAGCTTCACTAGCTGACGTCTCTGGTCTTGACAGCAGGTTTGAAGCTCTCCTGTCCCAACCTTCTGCTGTGGGACTGCACTCATCATTGTGACTACTTGTAGCAATTGAACCAAGTTTCTTCTGTCAGTGCTGTTCTGCTGGCTGGTTTCTGTTTGCCCAGTGGATAATGCATTACATCAGTCATGCACATCAGTTATGCACAGAGGCAGAAATGGATATAAGTTCACAAAATACACAAATGAAACAGAAGAGAGTTTTCCAGAATCACACAACAATTACACCAACGGTGCACTGAGTTAGCAGGAGGTCTGCAATTACTGCTTGCTGCATTTATTTCTCTAATTTCTTTTTCTGTATATCTCTCGATATCTAGACACACATGCCATAAATACCACATACTATAAATACCTCTCTGCATAATTGCCACTTCGCCTTCATGTGGAGTTTCTCATTTACATACTGTTTACAATGCAGGAATGAGTGAATGCCTGCATATATTACAATATTTTGCAACAAAGGGGCTCAAAATAATTTTTAGTCATATAGTCTGTTATAATCAGAATCATCAACGTTTATAAAACATTAAATCAATATGAAAAAATTGCTCAAATAACAGCAACAAATAGACAATAATAACCACATAAGAACACATAGATTAAAATTCTTTAAAAATCTGTCAATAAACCAGTAACTAAATCCCAAAGCTGATGACATTGAAAATTATATTAACTAAATTCCAGAGAAATAGTCAGTTAACGTGTAAGTAATTTGATTGTATTTTTTTCCACTAGTGTCTGCATATAAACTGAGATGATGTAGACAGAGAGAAAGGAAATGGTGACACTGTGTGGTTATATAAAGGAAGTGAAGGTTATAGACGATTCAGTTTAAAAAAGTCATTCCTTCATATTATAAATATGGCTGCATATATTAGTGCCACATTTTTCTGAAGGGCTTGTAAAATGTCAATAAATTTTTTACTAATGTTTTATAGGTTAGTTAAAAGATATTAAAAAGAGCAACAAATAATCCTCCAGTGTGACATTTATCTCTTTAATTAAGCATTGTGGTGACTTTCATTTCTAACTCTAATAAGTTTCATCACAATTCCTGAACAAAGCGTCATTAAAAGTTGGTCAGTCACCTGCAATTATAAATGTTATCAAATCATAAATGAAATGAAATGTTATGTTGAATCCTTTATGAAAGAGAACAAACGGTTCATTGCACAGGGACTTCTCATTCAGTTTTAGGACTCTAACTGATAATTGACAGTAATAGTTACAGTATCACTTGTAGTGATAAATCTGCAGAGAATTATCATCTGAATATGGAGCTCCACTCGGCTTTACAAAACTTTAAAATGAGTTTCAGCTTGAGTCTCTTTATAGATTTACTGTTGTGGTTCAGTTTTACCTTCTCATGAAGTCATTTTAGGCAACATTAGACGGATAATTTTTAGTGAAAAAACTAAAAAATCCACTGTTCACTTCATGTTTAGGAGCAAACAGCACACAGACACTGAGCAGCTACAGGGCCAGATATTTCCCTCAGGAGCTGGTGTTCATCAATAAGAGAGTGAATATGAAACGTTCATTCAGTCATTTCATTTGTGTGTGCAGAAACACATCTTATTGCTCTTTAACAGCACAATAACTGCTTGCTAAAAAAGTTTACGCTATCAACACTGCTGTCAGTGTTGTGTTCACAACTTCCTTTTGCTGCCCCCAAGTGGCCAAAAAAATCTATTTTAGTTGGCTGAAAAGCATGCTAAAGAAAAAAAGTTTGCAACAATTTGCAACTCAAAGTTGTTTTTAATAATTACTTTAAGCATTTGAACAAAATGATTATTCATTATTAAAGATATTAGTAGCAGCTTACAAACCATTTAAAAGTGTGCCTTCTTAGAGAGCACCCATATGTTCTGGGATTATGATAATTGATAATTAGCTCAGAAATAGGCCTGTATACTGTTGGGCAGTTTAATAACATTGCAGAATATAAAATGTTAACCCGCAAAGTAACTTTCTTCACTTCTGAAGTGATGGAAGAAAAGAAGCTATTTACTGAAATGTAGTTCACTTAATGTCCAGCAGATGGCAGCATTTCCACTGAGTCCTAAAGCAAGGACATGATCCACCTCTGTGACAAACCTCTTACTGACTCAAAGCTTAGCCCCTTCAGTGCTTGGGGGGATGCAAAATGGCCTCAGTTGATTCTTATTTAAAATGTTTCTGCTTCGTAATACATGAGCCACACACAGATGTTTTCGGTCCTTTTTAATTGAGTTACACTGGTAAAATTGTAATAATGACAACGAAGGCTGTGCAAGCCTGCGAGACATAAACACGCCCTGATGTGGATGGTTGCAATATGATGTATATGTTTGAGATGCGAGACAACACAGAGATGCAGAAAATTACACTGAGAGCTGACAGACAGACAGACTGTGTGAGCAGGTGGTTCAGTCAGTGCATAGTGGGGCAGTGTTTTTATCACGTAATTGGTCCTGATGGTGATGTTCCAGCTTCACAAAAAGGATCCATGACAAAATTTACAGACAGTCAGCAGCTGGTTTGGAGTTTCATCTGGAAGTTATGAAGTCTTGACGAAATGAAATGAGACAAGTGTCCCAGTTCTCCTCAGCCTGAAGAACGTGGCATGAATGCATCAGTCACATTGAATCTGGGCGGGAAACGTGACGCTTTGAATAGATTTTTTGTTTGTTTTGTTCCAATAAAAGTTCCTCATAAACATCTCCGGCTACAACACGTCATCTCCGCTTCCTTCATAGATGGGGATTAAAGTAAGTCGGCTGGATGAATCCACTGGGCATGAAGGGATGCAGGAGCCCTCCGGTGGATGAAAGTGGAACACCACCGGCCGTGTGGAAGATCACATTCCCAGAGCTGAAGCTGGGGAAAGTTTGGTGAAAGCTGGCGGGGCTTGACCCACACTTGGGCGGGTTTGGACTGACGGTGACGAGTGAATTGGAGCCGGGCTGCAAGGTGCTGTCCGCCCCGGGGTTCTGCTTTTTCCATTTGGTCCTCCTGTTTTGGAACCAAATTTTCACCTGCGTCTCAGTCAGACTCAGGGACAGGGCCAGGTTTAGTCTCTCGCACACGGACAAGTACCGAGTTGTGCGGAACTTGTTCTCCAGAGCCACCAGTTGCTCATAAGTGAACGCCGTTCTGGCGCGTCGCGGTTTGGCGCAGGCCTGCTCCGCGCGCCGCCGCTTGTGCGGTGAGGCATCCTGCGTGGTGATCACTGACTCACCGTCGTCCTGCTCCACGGTGGGACACGGCTCCGTTTCAGCCGGTGGAGACGGCAGAAGGGGGTCAGCATCGACCGCGTGACGTCCGGCGGATGCGGAGTGTTCTTCTCCTGTCTCTTCCACTGCAGATAAAAAAGCAGAATTGACTCACACAGTGCAAACCTTCTCAGCACATGAAGCACGCGGTGTCAGATAGTCTATGATTCAAATCAATATTTCCCTTTTTTCATCCTCATGACGGCCAGATTGGACGCTAATGATGGCTCTTGGTCAGAAGGTGATTTACAGGATCAAACTTTATGTTTAAGGATGACGTAATGTTTGATTGGACCTTTCCATGTGTCTGTGTTTGGTGTAATAGGCCAAAAGGCCCGGAAGTTGGCTAAATTGGCCGTGGTGCTGAAGGGACAGCTCCTGACATGACAGAAATCACGTGTCAAATCTCAAAGCTCGAGGCCCACACCTGCCTGCCAGACATTTTGTCATTGTGCCGCGATCTTCCCTTTTTGTCCTTTTGGAGCTGCGGTTTAAATACCAAACAGAAGGCCTGAAGTTGACATCTGTGAAGTGTTTGATTGGGATCCGGAGGTCGCTCGAGCGGAACGAAGCACAGTTCAGGGAGGAGAAGACTCGGTCACTAATCCTTAAATAATTTATAAAGCACACAGCGCCTCAAA
Source organism: Naso minor (assembly GCA_029874875.1). NCBI lineage: Eukaryota > Metazoa > Chordata > Actinopteri > Acanthuriformes > Acanthuridae > Naso > Naso minor. Next base: position 17,628,789 of record JAQFJB010000003.1, on the reverse strand, counting down.
TGTCATGTTGCGGAAAGAAATCCCGTCTAAATCCAGCCCCGCCACCTCAGCCATGACGTGCTAATGGAGTTTCATATTTGCGGGCGGGTCGATAAATGTCATCTATTTAAAGGGAAGTTTTAATCGAACGATATTTAGGATCAGACATGGATGGGGTGTGAAGTTTGTACCTGCAAGGTGCTGGAGGGAGATATGCAGGATGCAGTAATGGGATATCGATCAAAGCGCGCGGAGGCATCCTCAATGGGACGATTTAAACAATTATCTGGCCTGCCTGTCCCGGTGCCAATCACACGCTGGGGCTCTGGGAGCAAGCCTTTGTGGCTTCGCTGAAAGGAAGCGCAGCCCCGGAAATGAAGGGAAGGTCAGACAGAGATGACAAAACAATAAATCTGATAGAAAATAACGTCTCACCTGCTGATGTTTTGTCTAAAACTAAAAGGTTTTATTGTCAGATTTTGTTTAATCAGACGCCCTCATTTTATTATGTTTACATATGGACACGCGTTCGTTTGATGTTTTAAGATAACTGCTAAAAACAAAACAAAACAAAAATCAAAACAATATTTTACGCGTAAAGGTTGGAATTGTCGGCTAAGGAATGTGCAGAATCTTCAGTTTCTTTACCTGCGTCCGTGCGCGCAACTCTGAAGTCCCCGCCTGCAGCGCTGTCCGACTCCAGACTCGCTGCCTCCGCGTTTGGCGCAGAAAACTTCTCCGTGACCACGGAAAGTTCGTTCACCCGTTTGCTGTTAAATTTCTTCGGATCCAATATATCAATGATAGAAAAAGAAATCTTATGACTGGACGTCATTGTCACTCCACACTCCTTGGGGTCCAGCATCCTTCACAGACAAACCTCTTAGAAGGAAAAGAGAAGGACTGATGTGCGTAATTACGCGCGCGGAGTGTAACTTCTCATATCTACTTCTTGTCCTCGAGCTTCATCAGAGCGGATCGGTGTGGATGATCCCTCGCAGTGTGGACTTGGCTCCTCTGCCTTCTGTCTGTCTGTCAGTCTGGCAGCGTGAAGGAGATGACCGGAGCGCGGTATTTAAAGCGTCTGCCCCCAGTCTCTCAACCAGACACGTGACACAAACACTGTTAGTGTTTCACACGACCACCTAATGAGCTCAAAGCATTCGTCGATAATCACCCATATCATTAAATTCAATAATACACGACCTGAGAGTAAATTGGGCACAGATGGCGCTTGATCCATATCCGAGATCGCCCTGTCTCCCCAAATTACACTCCTTTAGAAGCGTTACTGTCAGGAGGATTTTCATGTCCTTTGAACTACAGAAAAACTTTCTCTTTAACAAAACTAAACAGTTCTTGTAAAATGCTGGTTATGTGTGGGAATTTTGCGGCACCAGGATTCCTATTAGCAGAAACAATAACTCTTTTTATTAAGATATAATCTAAACACATTGAAATGTCACTCCCTCCATCACGTGTCAGTATTGGATGCATCGGTAATAATTAGGCACAGATGACAGAAGATGTGCAATAAGTGAAAAAAATAACACAGATGGAGATTATTTCCAGGTATTATGATTTTGCAAAAGTTAATTCACATTTTAAATGCTGTATCGGTTTTAACATGTTTAAGTTAAAAAAATGCTTGCAGTAAATACAACCTTAGAGTGCCTCATGATTAGGCTGTAGGCACTTCTCAGTCATTTTAAGTGTCCTCTGTTATTATTTCACACTTTTGTTGTCATTGTTTTTTACAAAACTGTGATCATGATATTCCTTGTATAGCATTTCAGTTTTATACTGCAGCACCTTTCGTACGAAGGGACAGAAAATAAAGCTTGGAATGACAAAATTTGCATTTTTTGTATTTAAGTATGGTGCTTATTCATTGGATAAATCTAAATAAAGATTGTTCGGGCTGGAAGCATCCACAATGAATCTCTAATCCTGATGCTTCTGCATTCAAAGCTAAATTGCAGTCGTACAATGAATACGGCTGATTGTTTCCTCACCTGAGGTGATAGATTTATATTCACAATCAGTCAGCTCAGAAGTCTTTGCTATCAGTGTTCAATATATAGCGACATAAGGTTGTTTAAAGCTTGATGCCTGGTGATGGCTAAAATGGTGGAACCAGCACAGGATCAATATTCTCAGCAGGTGTCCAATAGAGATAAAACCTGATGGCTACAGACAGTCATTTTGGATACTGGAAGGCCGAACCAGTGAGTGCAGCAGCAGACACTTCCTTAAACTCCTCAGTCCTCAAATAAAATTACCTGTTTTTATTTTCTGTACTGCTTCTCTTATAATTTCTTTACATTTGTAATTTGTTGTTATATGGAGCGACGCCTGTGAGCTAGTTCAGGCAGACAACTCAAGCTGCACTGATTCATATTTGTCATACGTCATCTCATGCATTCTCCCAGTTAGGCAGTCCATATAAGCTGCAAGATCTCCCTCTGCTCTGTCATCCAGAAGACCCTCACCAGTGCTGCGCGGTAACGTTCAGTCTCTCCACCACCCCAGCAACCACCTGCAAGCTCCTACTGGGGGTTTAAGATTTATGTCATCACTCCTCAAATTTTGCGTATATAATAATTTCGCGAGGAGTGATGAGGTCAGATCTTAGATGCCAAACTCAAACTATGTCTGCTGCTGCAATAAACATTTCAAACCATTACAGCGTGAGTTGTCTGACTGAAATAGATTTAAATTAGGTTCAAATTGGTGGTAAAAAAAGTACTTTTCAATAACATCTGTGGTTTGGTGTTCTTTCTTTGCTTTGTTTATGCATTAACATATTTTACCATCTAAGCTTGTGAGGTCCACATTGTGTGTGGATGTGACACACAGAGGGCATGCGTGCCTGTTCTCTGTGGCTCTGTCAGGTGTTGGTGACATGGGGGATCCCACCATGTTTACACACTGTTAAAGGATTCCCTACACAATTTCCTGTGTCACAGTCTAGGGTGATTACTCTGCTGCATGCAGGTTTCATTGCTACCCAGTCATAGTCTGGTGGACAGGTCTGCAGTGGTTACATAGTCAAACATTTGTTAAAGCCGCCCCTACAGGGTGTCTGTGTGTTGGCATTTGCATGTGGATGGCACTTGCACGACCATTACTGTAGTTCCTCCATGTGAATAGAGCCCACTGCACACTGGAGGTTTACAACTTCCTACAAGAGAGCCCAGTGGCCGGACATCTGTTTGTGTGGGTCAGCGGGACAAAAGGGACGGGCCCCGAGGACAAAGAGGCCCTCAGGTAGACTACAGAGAGCGGGAACGGCAGCTGGCTCAGCTCAGAGTCTGTACAGGCCAGAGCAGGACTTCAGAGAGGAGGAGCTCCCCCTGTCAGACACCGCAGGGAGTCAGAGAGACACACTTCCATCCAAGACCCCCCCTCCAGGGTCAATAAAGTCATCGCCTCACGGGGAGGCAGCCCCTGGTCTGCTAAGCATCAGATAATTTGTCTAATGGCAGGAGCTGCATGATGAGCTGCAGCTCAACTCACAGACTGTGGTGTCTATTGTTTTCTCTGAAGTGCTCCACCGTCTCCCCAGTGTTCTTGTAAAGTGGGACTTGAACAAAAGATCAGCAAGAGTCTGCTGAAGCTTTAAGAGGGGCTGTTAGATCCTCCATGTCAGATTCCTAAACTTTGTAGTTGTGATGGTTTCTAAGATACAGAACATGCTAATTACTCTGCATGTTCTGAAGATGGTCGTGCTCCCTTCCTGCATAATATATTAAGTTTCCTGTCTGTCTCCATTTATTTCAATAATATTAGTATCAGCTTGCAGAGACAAACATCTCGTTAGACTTTACATTAAACATTTAGTCAGTTTTGCTTGCTTTTTTATACTTTAATTAGAGAATTCATCGTATCAAATATATATTGTTTTCTTATAGCATCTGTTTCTGCCTAATAGTTACAAGCGAGAGTTGTTTTAGCCTGGTTAAAATCATCCAGATCTCATTAGGTCAACATTTCTGTTTCTCTGCAGGTCAGTCTGGACTTCCATCCGCTGGGAATGATTTTTTTATTTTTTTTTAAAGGAATATGTACAGCCAGTCAGAGACTGCACTGAAGTTGACAACATAACCAGCTGATTTGTGTCGATGACAGGTTGGCACTTGTTAAACATTAATGGCTCCCAAAGCAATGAGCACTAACATTAATGTTATCAGAGTAAACAGCAAGATATGCAGTTATTGCAGAAATAGACTCAATAACAGCAATTAAACAGGAGCAAGGTTTGTACAAACAGAATTTCTCAGAGGATGTTTTTGCTGTTCTTACTCCTGGATCTGACAAAAGCTCGATTTATCAGCTTGCTCCCTTGGTGATGAAGATGTTTCCGTGCACAAATCTGATCTTCATGGTTGTTTCACTGCTTGTTGAGCTGATGGAGGATCAGTTACAAGAGCTTCACAGTTGAAGATCACAGCCAAGCGGATCTGTGTTCACTATGCTGCAGACATTCAACAAGGCGGCTGGACTCAAGACTCTCACATCATTACGATGGCTAACATTGAGTGTAGTATCTGTTCATATCAGTTTAATATCTTATATGTGTTTGGCAGCACGGTGGCTCAGTGGTTAGCACCATCACCTCAGTTCATGGTTGGGGCAGGGTCTTTCTGTGTGGAGTTTGCATGTTCTCCCCGTACAGCTTTATCTCCAGTCAGTACCCTTGACCAAGGTACTGGCTAAGACCTGGAGTTGGTCCCCAGGCGTCGTGCTGTAGCTGCTCAATGCTCCTAAGGGATGAGTTAAATGCAGAGACTAGATTTCGATCTGTAGCTGTGTGTGTGACCAATAAAGTACATTTGATACATAACGAGAAACAGAAGTGTTGAGCTCACGTGATCAGGATGGCTTTAACCAGGCTGGGGTTGCTGAGTATTTGGCAGCTGATTACTAAATCATGGATGAGTGTACCTGCATCTGATCAATGCACCTCTGCCAAAAAACTAAAGTTGCTACTTCATGAAAACTCATTTGAATAAATCTTGCACAGCTTTGGTCTCTGCAGATTGATTTTTACACCTGTGCAAGTAATTTGAGAATTGACAGCAACTTGTGGTCAATCAAAATCTCCAGTATGGTCGTTTGAATGCTAAAATGTGACACTACTTTTGTTCTGCTTCCTGTGTTTCTATTTCATCTGCACTCAGAAGCAGCTGACATAAACGTGTGCCAGTGTAGCTGTAAATCAATACAGGACAATCTTCCTCAACTGGCATCGAGCTCTGCTCATTTTGCCAAGTCTCCTGTCTGCACAGCACGCCTGCGGCGATTTGCTGCCAGGCCTCCTTTCAGTTGGACCTCTGTGTTTGTTTGACTCTCTCTGACAACAAGGTCAGTGGCATTGCCCAGTAATTGTCCTAACGGCCTGTATACCTGTTGGGTGGAGGCGAGTAATGAGAGTTTTTCATTACGGGCGGGACGGGTGAGTGCGCCTGGCAGATGCTGACAGGCAGCAGATGTGTAAAGTTGGGGGTGATTTGTAAAGGGGTCAACTGCATCACAGAGGAGATGGAGGGCGATGCGGGGTGGGGGTAAATTATGCTGAGGGACGTTGTCAGTCATACTGTCACAACAAGGTAAAGGTCAGTTCACACGTTGATGTTGTCATCTAACAGCCAGCACAGCGTGGACACGGTGGCAAACTTTCTACCACAAACTGACCACAGATGTTTGCTTCGGAGTTTACTGCATTTCTTTAAGTCTTGTTCCGACATGTTTACTCTCCTCCCTCCTTAGAGCCTGTGCAAAAAAATCTGTTCTGATGTTCTTAAATGTTTGACACTGCACACTCTTACGCTCCTTAAAAACAGAAAATTCAGTGTTGTATTTTTATAATTTTTAGACTAAGTTTATTAAGCGAGGGGAACAGACCATGCACAGCTTTCTGTTTCCCCGTCACTGTTGTGCATAGAGTCTGTGTAAAAGGAAAACAGTGATTTGCTCTGAATCCTGTCTTATTAATGACACACACAACATGCATTTGTTTCCCCAGGCATTCAGATGGCTTTGCAGGTATATATGGACTCAGAAATGAATGAAAATCATCATTGTCAGTTGGAGGACGATGTGGGTGATGGACCAAGAATCATCTCTATTCCTTTTTGGAGGATCATAAAGAGCAGCCACGAGCTAACATCATCATCATAGTGAGGAGAGTCTTTGTGAAAGACTATGCAGCATTTTGGCTTCCCAGAGCACAAACACAAGGTACAAATCACGTTATCTTGGTCTTATGCTCTGACTAGATTTTCAGATTGTTCTGTCTATAAATTACACAGATATCTTGGCTGGCCTGTCCTGTCCAAAAAAAACAGCACTAGCACCCGCAGCGAGGTGAGTCGCGGAGAGTGTACATGTTGCGAGAGGGAAAGAACAAACTGCTGCAGCTTCCTGTTTTCCACAGAGCCGAGGCCCTTCTAGTAATGGCTCTGTGGTTCCTGGCATCTGCACAGAGCGCACTGTCACTCAACGTGAGCATTGATTAGCCATTGTTCTGAGAAGGTCACATCATAATTCATTGACAATAATTAGTCCCGCAGTGCCACCTGCACTCCTTCTCTCGATTGCCCTGTTAAATTACGAGCAACCATCACGGTTCACGCGTGGAACAATGGAGATGTATCCACAACGTAAAGGCAAGAGCTATTAGTTACATTATTTAAATGGACCCGTTTAAACCTGGGGAGCTGTCTTTATGAAGGGCAATTAGGCACTAACCGTAATTGATAATTCGTGCTAATTACAATTAGGAAATATAAATAGTGGGTGCAGGATTAATCATCATTGCGGTTAAGTGGGGAGCAGGCACGGTGCAGGCTGGGTAGGTGTGATGGAAGGCAATGGATTATGTCCCATTCATCTCCATCTAGTGTGGAAACAGATTGTGTTTGTCCCTTTATATTTCTCCATTGACCATTATCTCTTTTTTGTTTCTGTGCCCTTGCCACAGAGTCCACCAGGTTGTGACAGTGAGAGGCTGCAGTTAGTGCACTGCAGAATGAGAGCACGGCGGCTCCATTATGGTAGACTTTACTGGGAGGACTGGTGTCTTTTCATGAACTCAGCTGCAAAATTAAAAGTAGTGATTGTACATTTCTGCAAAAAATAGATATGTTGAACTTTTATATTCCTTTAAATTTAAATTTCCTGAGGTTTAGCCATGATATCCACTCAGTTCTGATAATGCTATGTTTTGACTTAAAATCCCCAATTTTGTTGCCACAAAGTCTGCTGGAAAATGACCCGACGTCTCTTTTATTTAATTTTATTGGTTGAAATTGGAAGCAAACAGATCTGGAGCTGCTTTCTGCTGCTTGTCAGCTGTCTCACGTACGGTCATGTTCACCCTGTCTGCTTTTGATGAGAAAGTCAGCTCATGTTCATGTAATCTGAACAACTTTACTTTGATATGTGTTGTAAAAATGCATACGTACAATCAGGAAAGAAATGCACAAATTTAATGTGTCTTTGTTTTGTGATGCTAACATTTTATTTCAGCTACGTTGTTTTTTAGCCCATTAAAGCCCACGAGCAGCTGCCTTACCCACTGAGCAAGATTTCTTCCCTTCTTTTTAGCTCACATTTGGTTACTTTATCCATGTGAGTGTGGTAGTTTTAGTTTTAACATTAATAGTAGCTGATATTTGTCCTTCTTGCAGTAATTTTTTGAAGATATGTTTATTTAACTTAAGAACAAGTGTTTTTATATAGTTGCAATAGATATTTTGCTGGATAAATCCATAACTGAGGCTGTTTTCTTGTATTGTACGTCATTAAATTACAAAGGCAGTTGAATGTTGTTTAAGTGTTTACATGGATTCCTCACAAACTGTCAGTCAATATATTGGAGGGTTAACTTTTGGTAAAAAGAGCCAGAAATGATCTGCACAAATTAGAACTACTGAACATATTTTATATTATTTTTTGATTGTCTTTTTTTATAATTTATATT
>JAQFJB010000003.1:17418980-17429924 GCA_029874875.1 Naso minor | reverse complement strand
GAATCTGATTTGCAAAAATCTGATTTCATGTGGTTTTTTGCCGTCCAGGCTTCCTGAAACCAATCTAAATACAGTCAGGATGTGCCAAAAACCCGATTTGGACTGGCAGTGTAAACAAGGCCTCCAATAAGAGCTAAATCATCAGGATATTGTTGGTTCTGACATTTTCATATCCTGGCTGTGATGAAGTCTGGAACCTCTAACTTACTTGCGACACCCAACAAGAGAACGACTTTATGCCTGTAGCATTTGGTGATGATGAATGACAGACTACATGAGCTCTACAAGTCTTGTAGTTGCATTGCATTCTGGTCTTTTTTCTGCTGTTGTGAGTGTAGAACTTGCTCTTGATTCACTCTTTCATTTACTATTGATATTGTGCAGCATTAGGGTGATATTGTGCATTGAAACTCAACTGAAGCTGGTTTAAACACATTTGGATCGTTTGTCCGTGTTTGTCCACGAGGAGGCAGACACACGTACACAAACTACAGGATAATATTAATCAAGAATATTTGTGCACTTAATGATCTTTTTCAAACTTTAACATCTGGAGCTTTACACTGAGGCACCTCAGCTGTATACTCACCGATGGCGATAAAGTCCTCCTGCTCTCCAGAATGGGCGGAGCCAAGCGGCCCGTTGTAGAGGATCAGCCCATTTGCCGACTCAGCCAGAAGTTCCAGGGAGATGTGGCTCCGGAAGCAGGGCATGATGGGAGGGAACCAGGCGTAGCCCTGACCGCCGAAGCTGCGTTTGGTCTGCTGGCACTCAGGCCCGTCGAACATGGGAGGACACTTACATCTGAGAGGCGGACAGAGTTTGTTTTCGTGTTCATGAGATCACCAAATTTCCTAATGATGAAAATCCTGCTGGTACAAACCGCATAAAAAGGTTTTGTAGTTAAATATGTAAGATTAAAAAAATTAAACCCGTATATTTTAAATGAGGCATAAATCATCAAAAATTCTAATTTGTAAAATAACTAAATCTTGGAATTTAATGAGACATTAAGATTCTAAAAAAATACTGAGGCCATAAATTCAAATCTCCAATAAGCTTTAAATTTTTTTTTAATATATATATATTTATTTATTTGAATTATATTTAATTTACAACTGTTTGAGTATAATATCAACGTTATCTCCCTAAACTTAAAGCTTTTCCCACATTTCCACGATATCTAGGCAGATAAACTAGTTCACTATATTTGACTTTGATTTCACCTAACATTTTTTAAATGAAACAATCAAATTTAAAAAAAAAAAAAAAAAAAAAGTATTTTAATAAAAAACGTGACCAACAGTGTGTGAATTATTGATATGTAACAATAGGAAAAAAACCTCAGATACTCGTATATGTAAAACTATCTGACTGTCTAAGAGGCAGTTTACACGGAGCAAGTTTTGGCGTCAAACAAAACTCTTTTGTTGTGGTTTAGTCTCCTTTTACATGACAACAGTGTGCTGGCGCCCCTGAAACCGCAAACGTTTGAAACCGGGTTCCAGAGTGGAATCTTTTGAAACTGTAACTTTCTTTCCGGCTGTGTAAACTGGCAAACCACAAAGCCTGTGAGAGCGGTGACTACACAAATGCTAATGCTAATGCTAGCACAAGCCACCACCGAACTCTGGTTAAACACTCAGTGCACCGAAAGCAGGTCGAATATGACAACAGTATGTTGAGGCAAATTTAAGTGTTCGTAGAATAATTTTACAAGTCAAACTATGAATGAATTTCTTGAATTTGTGGCTGCTTAGAGCTTAGCAGCAACAGGAAGTTAACAACTTTGGCAGCTCAAACGGTATGTCATTACAGACTAACACCGCTGAGTGCCTGGCATGCATACTACAGCGCTTTCATGTCATGTAAACAGGGATTTCTTTCAAGACTCAAAGGAAAGACTTCTACGATTTTACAAGGGCTGCTCTCCTCTAAACACAGCCTAAAACTGTAGGCTATCCTTGACTCTGTCTTGGTTCCTGTGGCATCAGTTTTTTTCCCCAGAAATGTCAACATTTACTAAAATGACCTGAGAGAAAAAAACAGACACAAAACAGGAACTCTGTACTGTTAATCTAAAGTAACTGTAGTGTGTCTTTGCCAGTGTCAATATGATTTTTATGATGAAAGAGAGAGAAAAGCAAGTGAAGGAGGAAGAACCACCTGTAAGATACAGAAGCTGAGATGTTGCATTTAATAATTAAACCATTAAATGTTTTGACAGTTCAAAGTTAACCACTGCACATGTAGCTGAAAATGAGGCCTTGAAGGGTCAGAACTTCTTCTCTCTCAATAAATCCATAAAATGTTTGACAGATTTACTCAGAGCTGTCAGTTCACAAATCTGGAATCTCTTCTCTCTTCTGATGGTGATGCTAACAGATCAGGACTTCAATCATCAGTTAAAGGTATAAAAACACGGAGCTGCTAAAAAGACAAATGTCAGACAGACAGAAGAGCAAAACAAAACGTGCTGCAGAAGTTTCCTTCTCCTCGCTCCCACCTGTATCCCAGCGGGCCATCCTGGCAGGTGCCTCCGTTGAGGCAGGGGTTGGAGGTGTAGGCGGAGCAGGGCAGATGGAGCATCTCTCGGCCCCGGCAGCCACATCGCGCTGTTACCGAGGCGGACAGTGACACTAGAGAGGTGTTACCAGTGCTGAGCGCCAGCGGGGCGTGGCTGAATGAAACATCGCTGCTGCAGCCTCCCGACTGACTGCAGTCTGTGTACGGACAGTCGTCAACACCCACCTGAGAGATGGACACACCCAACGTGGCCTCCAACTGCAGGGGGTCCGATAAGAGATCAAAGTTAGTTTAAAAAGCAAAAAATAAAATCATAAATGTTTTTACATGAAACTACACTTAGTAGATAACTAACTTAATGTAACCAGGATTAAGTGTTTAACTAGCATGAAGCTAACCAAACTAAAACTGGCCTCACACTGAGCTTTAACGCTTACGGGACAGTAAATGAAACAAAAACAAGCAGGAATTTTGGAATGTCACTTAAAGGAGGAGTTAGTTTTTTTGCAGATTAGGTCTTATAATAAGGATATTTATACGATGTTCTACAGTGTTATTATGACAGATGGTGCAGTCCTAAGAGCTGGAGCTGGTTGTGATGTCACCGCCAGCTGAAAACAACAGAGGAGCATGTGCACTCAGACAAAAAATACATTAAATACTTGTTTTAAAAGACATGAAACTCGCTGAATGTTTAGTGGAGTCCTCTCATGTATTGACACTAAAACATGAAGCTAAACAAGGATATATAACCTGGAAACAGCCGTTTGTTTGTTTCGAGTAGCAGCTGAAAGAGCCGCTTTTGGTTCTATCTTTCTATATGACTTTGCTGAACTAGCTGACTAAAAATCAAGAATGAAACTGAAATGAACATAAACTTAAGCATAAAATAATAAGTGACAAACTTGCATTAAGCTAACCAAAACTAGCATAAAAACTTAAATAACAAGAAAGAAAACTAATTGTAATATAAAGCTAGTTTTTCTGGGTCTAGGCTTTTACATTGGTAGTTGGAAGGAAACACGATTCTGTCATACATGAGGAAAGATTCGTACCAGAACAAATCAAAACAACTATGATTTAACTAAAAGTAACATGCACTTGAGAACAAAAGTAGCCTAAACTAGAGCTATGCTGACTAGTATAACTGAGGGTAAAACTAGTATGTATGTTAACTAAATCTAAATTCAAAGTCAAACCAAATATTGCATCAACTTCATTAGAGCCCTGAAAGAAACACCAGTAATAAAGTCTTGCGAGGATGACAGTAGCCTCCTTTCATCTAATGTCTACCTGCATCAATAATAAGTGAATTTACTTTTTTCCCCTTAATGTTATTTATGCACTTTGGTGTTTCTTTGTCATTTTCCCCTTCTGTTAGAGGTTTGCTGTCACACGTTTGCCAAATTCACCCATTTCCCTGCCTGTCATCTCAGTTCTTTTCTCAGGTTTTGTCATTAAGTGATAGGTTGTCATCAGAGTCCCTCGGGGGTTCCTGCCTCCCTCCGACTGTGTCTGCTCCTTTTTTTTTGGAGTTTAGTCATTCAGCTGACATTCTTCTCCAAAGCGACTTCCACTTCTCAGGCAGAGCTTCACTTTTTCAATCCCGAGCCAGTTTCAACATCCAACTGTGTATTTATGCGTCATTTTTGTTCTAAATCAGCCCAAGATACTTTTCTCTTTAACCTGAGATCATTAAAGAGACGCCTTTCATCTGCAACATTTGATGTCCAAGTTATTTTTATTTTAATCACACTGTGTGCTTTGTGCCGGTCTTAATACTTCACACTTTCTATTGTTGTAATTGTCTTTTTATAGGGTTTATTTGTTGTTATCTGAGTTGCATTGTGAGATGTGTTGTACTGAAGTAAACAAATGACAGCTGCAAAACCTCAGCTTGTGACCCCTATAATGATCATTTATCTTTTTTTTGTGTGTGTGTGTTTTAGAATCAATGATATGTTTATTTATACATTTATTTGTTAATAATTTGTAGCCTATAGAAATATTCTGTGGCTAATTTTAGAATTCAGCAGCTGCCTCATGCGTGTACATTGCTAAGAGAAAAACTGATTTCATATGAGGTATCTAACTGTGGCAAATGTTTTAAACTGGAAATTGATCAAAAATGTGATAGAATAAAAAAAGAATATGGTGAGAATACATAAATCAGACTTTTAAAGATTCAACTATCAGTAAAGTGATGTTTTTACAATTGCTACATTGAAGTACTAGTTCTTATTTATTAATTCCAACATATTTTATTGATTCCAACATTAGTTCTTATTTTATTTATTCCAGCATTAATTTGCTCATCTCTTTTAAATCTTATTCATTTTGTTTTTTTAAAAAAAACAAATACAAACTTAAAATGGTCAAAAGTAACTCAGAAGATACAACTATTCTGAGATACTTCACTTGGGTATTTGTGCTTTTTAATATTTTATAGGCCTACCTCTGATTTAAATGGCAGATATGGTAACTTTTACACAACTGCAGTAATTTTAAATGGTAATTTACAAGCTCCTTTGCAAATTCAGAATAATAATACAAAAGATAACAGACAAATATATCATGGTATACTATTAAGGATAAAGATGAGATTTAATTGATTCTTGAGATAAATTCACAAACTACCCTGCAAAGAAAGAAAAAAAAAGAATAAAAGTAAAATTAGAAATTGAAATTTACCAGATTTACTTTACTGGATGTAATAATATAATATAATATAATATAATATAATATAATATAATATAATATAATATAATAATATAATATAATATAATATAATATAATATAATATAATATAATATAATATAATACGCCTACAGAATGTATCCTAATTTAATTTGAAGTTCTATAAATAACTAATATACAATACAAAACAGTTTAGAGTAGGTGACACACTTTAAAACTTTAAAAACGGCAAAAATGTAAGCTAATTTCAAAATAAGATACGACAGAACAGAACGTGCTCAATTTTTCTAGAAAGTCGAGCTGTGAAGTATTTCCGGTTTGTACATTTTTTTTAATAATTCGCGGTTGCCGTAACATTTAATCAACACAAGCTTATGCGTTACAATGAAAACTTTTCAAGTTGTTGTTTTTGTTTTCTCCAACTTCTTACATCGGAAAAATAAATTAAGACGAGTTTTGCAGCGTGTTTTACCGTGAACCCGGAAGTTGTTTACCAACCGTTCGCATGAACGTGGACAACAGAGCTGCTGGGCTGGAGGAGGAAAGAGAAGAAGCTGCAGGGTCATTTCACTCATTAAGTAAGGGCTAAGCATTATTTAGGAGGACAGAGTGACAGCAGACTCTTATCTGAGTGTCGTTTAGTTTTATTTAACAACCGTGTTGTGAACTTCACAGCTCTGTGAGTCAGCGGTGCTCTTTTCAGCAGCTAAAGTTAAGTTAGCCTGTCAAGCTAGCAAACTAACTTTAATGACATTATTGTCGCTTCTCGCTCGTTGTCTTGCTGGTACATAGATTGTCCATTAGTTGTCCAAACCATGGGAAGGTTGTTTAACGTCAGCTGTTGAAAAATCCCTAATGTTGGCTGGCATGAACGGTGTGTGTCCAGTATGAGCGCATCAGATGAGGGAAGAGATCCTGGGACCCCCCTGGAAAACGCAGCGGATGAAATCAGTGGCCCTGCATGCACAGGAGAGCACAGCAAACATGTAAGTACCTCGGCTGACAGGAACAGGGAGAAACGACCACACTGACGGTGATTCCTGGGAGCTGTGACTTACGTACAGTGTCGTGTTTTGCTGTGTTAACGTTCCCGTCAGGACTCGGCAGCATGCACAGGCAACAGTGAAATAAAGAGCCGTGCCGTGGTCAAGTACTCTGCTGCCCCGCCTCCCACCAGCTATGCCCTGCTGCAAGAGAAGACAGACCTGAAGCTGCCTCCTGCCAACTGGCTGAGAGAAAGCCCCCAGCTGGGCAGCGCTGGCACCACTATTTTAGGGTCCAGCAGCAAGAGCAAGCCTTTCTCCAGGTACGACGCCATGAGAGTTACTGTGACAACAGACAGTGTTTATGAGGGTGGAACTGCCTCTTTCCTCGCAGAGAAGTTTAGTTTTGAACAATAAGACTGTATATGCCGCAGCCACTGATTGGTGGATTGATTCCGCCTTAATGTTATTTTCCATATGTTGTAGGTTGCATGAGATAAAGCACTGTATGTGTCATTACAGATTAAGATCTTGTCAATATGTTTTGCATAGAGAAGCTACAAGTCAAAATTTGTATTAGGGGCCAAAGTCATGGTGTCTGATGCTCGGCTTTGCTGGCCAAGTTGCTGTTGTTGTGGGCCTGAAAGCACTCAGAAAGAATGATTCATAATCATTGTCCAGTCCTCATTAGTGTGTCCTCAGTGTGTAATGGACACAATGTCTGATGCATTTTCACTGATATTTCATATTTATTTTTGAAACAGAATTTCATTTAAAACAGTGAAGGTGCCACAAACAAGAAGTGTTCAGTGTCTTCTCACTGCATAACTTAAAGTTTTCATAATTCTCAATGAGTTGTGTTTTTAGAATGGATATTAGTGAGTAAATCATTAAAACTCATTAATGCACAGAAGCCTTTCTTGGTCAGTGAATATTGATAAATCTGGAATCAGTCTGACCTTCTTTGGCATCACTGTTTGTATTCACTCAGTTCTTTTTCTTCCTTTGTAGTTTCGGGATGGCATATGACTTCATCGATTGCATCGGGGATGATGTGGACGTGGTTTCGGACTCAGAGGTTTGTGGAGCCATTGCAACGTTAAAATTTCTTTATTGAACTCAGAAAGATGCACACACACCTGATGTTAATGTTGTTTTCCTGTCACATTCAGAACATCAAGAAGCTTTTGAAAATTCCCTACAGCAAGTCCCACGTCAGCATGGCCGTTCACCGCGTCGGGAGGACGCTGCTTTTGGATGACCTGGACATTCAAGAGCTTTTCATGAGATCCTCTCAGGTGCAGCACGGCTTGTTCCACACTCTTATTCTACTGTTGTGTCCATGTTTTGGGCCAACGTTTTGTTCATGACAGTAACTTTTAAATATGTGGGTAAATTGATTGTTTTTTTGCTATGTGTGTGTGTTGTAGACAGGAGACTGGGCGTGGCTAAAAGAGTTTTACCAGCGGCTGATAGATCAGAAGTGGCAGAGGAAAAAGAAAAGTAAAGAGCACTGGTATCAGAAAGCTATCCTGTCAAAGTTCTTGTACTACAGGTGAGAGCTTGGTGTCAGAAGGGTTAACCATGCTAGTTTTTAAAATTTTTTTATTACATGTTCATATCGAGATCCATCTTTCCCAGTCTTATCCAGTAACAACGTCTGTGTCTCTCTCAAGTATAAATGGTGATGGGGCTGCAGAGCCTGTGCCAGACGACCGGAATGAAGGGGAGGAGGAGAACGAGGCAGAGGAGTTCAGTTCTTCGTGGCCCACCACCTTCACTTCGTCTGATACAGAAGAATCAGATGCTCCCAAGCAGGTACAGCAGCTCGGGCTATTTAAGATATTATTATTAGTTTCCGATGAGGCAGCCAGACCTGGGATAGACTAAGGAGATGAGTGTTACCTCAGAAACTGTGGTAATTTCTTCGTTCAGTAGCCATTCACGACTTTCTTTCTCTAGTGTGATAAAATTTGCAGTTGACTGATGGCATTGTTACTGTTGAATGTGCAGGAAAGTGTGGACAGCAAGTTCGCTCTGGGTCAGGTCACGTCTGTTCCCAAGGAGCAAAACCTCCCTATGCTCTTCAACGAAGGCGAGAACAGTCAGGTAATACAACCTCCTCATAATGTGGCGCTACATCAGAAAATGCTCAATAATGTACATTCGTACACACTGTTGTATGCACTCTGATGTGACGTGTTTCTCAGGGTTTACGAAACGACTTTGTGCGAAACATCATGTGGACATTCGAGGATATCCACATGTTGGTTGGGTCCAACATGCCTATTTTCGGAGGTGGCCGTTACCCTGCCGTCAGTCTGAGACTCAGGTAGTAATATTCAAACATTTCTTTCCATTCTGGATCTTAAATACACATTTAAGGCCTCATTTCTGTTGAGTGGTACAGTTCAGTTCAGTTCAGTACGTTACGGTTTGGAACAGTGAACTCTGATCTGGCTCATGTCTCCACCGCCGACCGTACCCTTACTTGGTAGGCGGGGTTTATACCAGGTGGTGATAGCCACGTCAGCTTTGTAAGCACCGAACTTGACTGAATAATCCCAACTCAGTTCTTCACGTAATGCACATTTTCTTACAAAAACAACATAATTGACAGAGATTAAGTAAACTGTGTTGCTTAGTCGGTGCTGTAGGTATAATGAAGTATCCAAACTGTTTCATAGCTTAGTAAAACAAAATTAGACTGATGTGTTCATATTAATATATTTATTTATTGAAATGTGGTGCTATCTGTACACACAGAACCTCAGAGGCAGCAGCGTTGTTCTGTCTTAATTGTAATTCAGACAAACTGACATAGCACCTACAATTATAGACTTTACCTGAGATTTATTTTTCTAAAACTACATCCAGTTGTGTGAATTACATGAATTAGGAGAAGCTGGCGATGAAACACATTTTGTTTTATTTTGTCCTTACTATAATGAGTTATGGATGTGCATACTAAACGACACATGAATCCTGTACTTTTGTTGTTTTGCTTTGTAAGATTTTGTTGCTTCTCTGTCAGGATTTTTTGTCTGTGACAGCGAGATAATACAAGTTATTGTACACACATAACAGCAAAGATAAAAATAAGCTGACATAAGGCACGTCAGTGGAATATGCACCCTGACAAAAGATAGTAAACTGTTCTCGTCAGGTCAGAATTTAATGCAATTTGTCACTGAACCAGAAACTTAATTCTGGATGCTTCACACATCAACACATTAGCTTCACTCATCGTTCGTGCTAAATCCAACTTCTGGCTTACTGTGTTTTTTTTAGGGACAACAACAAACCAATCAACATTCTGACAGGAATTGACTACTGGCTGGACAATCTGATGTGTAACGTCCCGGAGCTTGTCATGTGCTTTCATGTCAATGGTATCGTTCAGGTAAATTACTGTTTACTGTGACGTTATCAGGAGAACTTAAGATATATTTCTATATTAGTTATTTTATTGGCATTGAATGTGTTTTCAAAACCTTAAAAACCCTTAATTTTAGGCTTTTTGATTGAAAAAGTGTTAAAATGTCTTCATTGTTTTCGCTGTAGAAATATGAGATGATAAAAACAGAGGACATCCCTCATCTGGAGAACTCGACTTTCTCCACGAGGGTGGTGAAAGACATCGCTCAGAACATCCTCTCCTTCCTCAAGTCCAACTGCACCAAAGAGGGTCACACGTACTGGCTTTTCAAAGGTGGGAGAGAAGACAACAGGAGTTCTTAAATCTTCGTTATAACACTGTATGATGCTTTACGTTCTCTTGCTGTCTTTTCTAATGTTACTTTTTTGACTGACAGCTAGTGGAAGTGACATTGTAAAGCTTTATGATCTCACTACTCTGTGTGAGGAGGCTGAAGAGGAGAAATGTCAGAATCCTTTCACTCTTCCTGTGGCTGTGTTACTGTACAAGTGAGTATCAGAGAAAACCTCAGAAAATCACCACCTTTGAGGAATAAAAGAGAGTTTATTTCATACTTTCTCATTATTTTTTAAATTTTAGAACACTAAGCTAAGTTGGTCAAATCTGTGCATTTATAGTCAAACTTGGACAAAATTAAGTCAGTGTAACTGCAGGAAGGAGGAGTCGTAGTTGACCAAATTAGCAATTTAAACAGTATTAAATTACTTGTACTGGCCGTTCAACTCATCCTTGTTTATAGAAAATACTGCTGACGTGTGACTTATGCTGCACTCACATGAAATAAGGCAAATGGTAATGTTAGATGACAACCCAGATGTTATTAAAGTGGATGAAAACAGGAGGGTAAAATTTTATGAGGCCGGCAAAGAATGCCGGCAACGGTAATGGCAGACGGCATTGTTGGCGAAAGTTAGTGTTTTAACATTTTGCTGTCTTCTGCAACAGAATTTGCACGACTCCTCAAATGCCGAACTCGAACATGTCCGAACTCGACAGTGAGAAGCTGATTATTTTGGTGCAGCAGTACCCTGAGTTGTATTTACCACGGCCTGAAAACTTGCCGAGATGTCACAGGAAAAGCTGATAGATGGAAGGCGATCAGCACCAAGCTGACTGTCCTCCACGGTCAAATGTTTTTGAGGGAATTTAACTTTATTTAAAGTTTGCAATAGAAAATCAAGACAAAGCTGAATTTTACAGCTACATACATAACTAGAATAGTTACATAAAATAATAGTCACAAAATGATTTCATCAAATGTATCTTATTCCACTCTATGTAAACAATACAACTTCACCG
>JAQFJB010000003.1:17390127-17405923 GCA_029874875.1 Naso minor | reverse complement strand
CCTCTGGCTTCAGCTCCACAGGAGGAACCATGAAGCAAGTTGGTGCTAAAAAAAATATACAAGTCAAATGTGACATTTACAACAGATACCATGACAGAAAGCCTGGTTTTGCACATGTATGTGGTGTTTCTTTGTGGATTTATATTGGCACGTTACCTGTCAGCATGGCAGCGATGATGACCACCTCGCTGACACAGTCGAACTCACAGGAGGCGAGCAGAGTCTTCGCCATTTGGGGCTCTAAGGGGAACTCTGACATGATGATACCCATCTCAGACAGGTTCCCATCATTATCCAACGCTGCCAGGTAGTCTAACTCCTCCAAAGCCTGCATCAGCCCCTCAGGATCTGGGTTGGAGGGGTTTTTAAATTATACATTGTTTGCTTAGTTAAACATTGTTCACAAAAACAGGTTAAAATAAAGAACTAAATCCCTCAGAGATCCAAGCACACGCCTAAACGACTGTCTCGTATTTAAACAGGGAGATTATTAATTACGTGAAACAAACTGACAGTTTTCATGCAGAATAAACTGAAATCCAAAGTGGTGACCCACTGAGATGAGCTCCCTACAGTGAACTGGCACCCTGGTGGGCTCGCTCAGAGCAAAAAGCAGAAGATTAGGATTTTATAATCCTCAGCAACATCTGGCATGCATCTCTATGCAAAATAAATGTCTTTCATGGTACAAATTCGATTTTCTATTCTGTTTTTGCAACAAACATGTTTTTCGATGAGCAACGGTGAAACAAAGAAAAATGCACACTCCCACACCAACACTGTGTTAATGCTCTAATCATCTAATGGGCTGAGTGTGTTTGTGTGTTTGTGTGTGTGTGTGTGTGTGTGTGTGTGTGTGTGTGTTTTGGTGGGAGTGAATAAATCTGGGGGAACAAAAGCACAGGGAAGCAGGTCAGCTCCAAAAGGATGCTCACAGAACAGGAGCTGTCAGTTCAGCTGCAGCACGGCTCACTGCCCTCCAATGAAAAAAGTTTCTGTCTGCTGGAACAAAAGGGGACGGACAGACTGAGGCCAAAATTCATCTAATTATCACCGATGAGATGCGGCATTTAGGGAACAAAACAATCTGCCATGAATTTATTCTCCATGTTTGTCACTTTATGTAGACTTACCCGGTCTGTCGATGAAGTCGCAGTGGCGTAGTCCAGCGAGCTCCATCCTCTTCAAGAACAGCACAGTGGAAGTGATGTCAGACTCAACAATGTGCGACCGCATCTCCACAGAAAGCTGTCTGTCCTCTGGGTACAGACAAAAACACTTGCCTACAGGACAGGAAGAACATTTCTGAGAACTGGCAGCCAGAGATGCACATCAAACGTTCAACACTGCACCAGTTTCAGTTCTCACCTGCTGGACCTGCCAGATGTTTGCGACTCTCAGCTTGACCTTTGCTGATTGGCTGGATGATGGCGGAGTTTGTTCTGATTCTGGGGTTGTAAACCTGCAAGAAGGTCACAGTGTTGACCTTGATTATGAACAGTTGATTAAAGGAGCATCCCAGTCTATTTTTGTTATAACCATAATTCATATCCATGCTATGATTAAAGCCTAAACATATGAATGTCTGGCTTCTAAAGCTACATCCTGAGAGAAATCCTAAAACGTACATGCTCTCTAATGGAGGGTTTCTATGGAAGCAGCAATATGATGGTCAGTCTTCAAAAGTTAATCACTTTAACTTGTTTAATGAGGACTAACTTACATGTCTTTTCTCAAGTCCAGCATCAATGACAAAGCTTATGGAGCTAACAGCCCAGAAAAAGTCCTCGTTTGGGCTGGATGTGAGGAAAACTCTGCGGGTCCGGCCTGTTTCATCCTCCCCCAGGACTGGTAGATTTCCAGGCTGGCCAGGGTGCACCGCAATGGGCAGGAGCTCACCCAGGTGAGGGGGTAAGCTGTGCCGCTCATGACACAGGATGTCATGGGCCAGATCTATCTCCTGGTAGACATTAAACAACAAAGACAGTCAGGAAAACAAATTTTTAGACTGCCGATTGATTAGTCATGCAGTTCTGCTTTTTACCTGCGTCGTCAACAGAAACACAACCACATCCCCTTTCCCCTCAGCGTGATGGATCTCCAGCAACAGACGGAGGGCGTAACAGAAGTAGCTGTCAGCTGTGCTGCTGTACACCACCTCGCCTGCACCCGGGCTCTCCAGTCGAATCAGAGGCACCGGTGACCCACTGAAGTGGACCAGATGTTTGGGTTCAGGCTCGATGGCTGTAAGAAGGACCACACGGAGCTCTGGCCTCTGCAGAGCGATGTCCTTCAGCAGACCCAGGAGTGTGTCAGTGGCAACGGTCCTCTGGTGGGCCTGGTCCACGACTACCACGCTGTAGCGCTCAAGCAAAGGGTCTGACATCATCTCTCTGAGGAACATGTTGTCTGTGCAGTACCTGCAGTGAGAGGTTGAATGATGTTTGACATTAGGAGGGAGCGATTGATGCACATTGGATTCAGAATAGTCAAATAAATTCTCAGATCTTTAATTGTGAGTCTCAAGGCTGAGAGAGTGGGACAGTATATCCAGGAAAATCCATTCAGCAAGCCATCAGGATGGCATCTTAATGAACGCCACTTTATCTACGCAACTGCTTTGCCCTTATTAGTGTAATTTACTCTGATAATTAGTCTGGGGGGAAGATCCTTTCATACTTGCGGCTTGCATGTTTATCTTATCTCCCTCCCCTCAAATGCGCTGAGCTTCTTTGTTCCACAGCTGACTTATGAGGGACCCACATGAGGGAGTGTGACATATGGGCAGACAGAGAGCCGAGCAGCTGTGGAGGAGCCCCTGTTAGGAGCCCCCTCAAGCCTTTTGTTCACTTCTCGCTTGAGAATGAGAAAAGGCGGAGTGATTTAGCTGTGTGTGTCAGGATCGCACTTTATTGTTACCCAGCAGGAGGAGGGAAAGAGGCAGATGGAGGAACACTGAGTACATTTGTGTTTGAACGTAGGCAGCACGGCTTTGCTGTACCTGAGGAGTGTGTCATTGGTGCAGCACGTTTCCAAAGGGATGTTGTAACCAACTTCATGGCCAATGTTGACGTCCATCTCATCGGCCACTCTTAAGGCGAGATCTACTGCCTGCTGTGCGTGAATCTGGGTGCAGACCACCATGCCATGCTGGAACTGGACTGACAGGCAGAATTCTGCACACCACTGAGGAATCTGTTTAAAATCAGATTGAGAAAGGTTGTTTACATCATGTGTGCTTTCCAGCTACAAGTTACAGGTGAAAGCAGCACTCGATCATCTCTTTATAAGATGGACTAATGTGCAGTATTTAAACGGTAGTGCAATCTAAAGTACTCACCTGAGAACTCCTTCCAGTTTTAGCAGAGCCACTGACAATGACAAACTGTCCTTTGGCCAAAATGTCCATGAATTCACGCTTAGCTTTCCACACTGGCAGCTCTTTCCTCTCTCTCAGCAGTTTGTAAAACCTGGAGGAATACGGCAGTCCATCAAACTGGTTAAGCTCCAGAATGTCATCGTAGTCTCGGTCTCCTTGACTCAAAGCTTCTGCGTCTGAACAACAAGGTGATTTTCCCTCAAAACAGTCCTCTCCAGTTAAGCTTGTAATGTCCTGCGCCATCGCAAGTGAGCTCCCAGTTTGTCCAGTTTAGACTTCATCCACAGATCCACAGACATGAAGTGTGGAAATCTCCACCTCTCAGTAAACTGTTGGACGGGACACAGAGCGCTTGTGCAAGTGAAGCCAAATGAAAGGCTCACCAGGCGGCCAGCCCAGTGTTGTCATGTGGCCTCTAATCCCACAGAAGTGCGGTCATCAACAGATGACACACACACACACACACACGCGCGCACACACACACACACACACACACACACTGATGAGAACAGAGATAGATGGGCAGACACTCAGAGGGGTCTGGTGTTTACAATGAGAACTGGCTCACACACAAAGGCCACAAGCTGTTCAAAGTATAAAATGCATTAACTGCTGTTTAATTTAACAATTTAGAAACTGATCCTCTCTGCAGTTTACAAACTCATATTTTACTTCTACATCCAAGAAGCAACGACTGTGCCAGGACATGAAGACCTGTAAAACCTCTGACAGTGTTCAACCCTCAGCCTTCAGTTTCAGACCTGCAGAAACCTACAGCTTCACATGTAGAATAATATTTGACAAAACACTCAAAAAACAAGTTAAAGCAAATTTGAAATGAGGTTATGTGAACCATTTTTTAAATTATTATTTTTCTTTAGTCTGGATATATTGTTGTAGCAGTGTATTATGACAGTTCTTGAACATTTATTTTGTAGCCTGGAGTCTGTGCTGGTTGCCTGGTTTGTTGCAGCCTGGACAAGTTAGCTCCACTGTTTCATTAGCGTCTTCATGCTAAGCTAAATGACTGTTTTTACTGTTAGTACAGATGAAACAGCTGTGAAGCAGTTAAACGTTCTTATTTAACTGCAGGTAAAAAAGCAAATGAATAATTTCCCAAACTGTCAAGCTGTTTCTTCTTTGCAATGTTAGTAAAGAATGTGGAAAATGTTTTAGCGCCAACTAGTGGCTCCTAATGTTACTGCGTAAACAAACCACCTATAGTTTCTAGTGAAACTGACTTTTTCCAGTCAAATGTCTGAGCTACACAGAACAGCAGCAGTCCCTCTCCACTGTCAACATGAAGTCTTGTACAGTGTTGTGTAGCAACGAAGTAGAAATATTACTACTTATATTTCTATAGACTTTCACTTTTACTTTACTACAATTTCAATAGAAAAAACAGATACTTTTACTCCATTACATTTCCCATAAGCATTTTAGTTACTGATAATTAAATAGAACCAGAACAAATTTGGTACTCGCCAATGATTTTTTAGTTTTGTTCTGTTTCAGCAGCCAATAATGTTGGATCACAGCTTGAGCTAAACTTTGTCCACGGTGTTCAGATCAGGCCCACAGAAATTTAAGAAGCTTAGAAAGCTTTCTGAAAGCACTTTTTAAAATCAGTTTATTTGTATTTTCTTTTATGACAGATATTTTGTTCTTTTGTAGACCAGAGGCTACAAAAATGAAGAATAAAACAGTTTCTAAAAAGTCAAACTAGACTGCTTCTTACACTTCCTTTTTACTTGTACTTGTACTTTCAATACTTAAGTACATTTATATTTACTGTACTAGTGATACTTAAGTACAATAAATACCAGCTTCTTTAAGACTTTTACTCAAGTAATATCCTAATAGGCAACTTTCATTTATTTACCAAAGTCATTTTCCGGTGAGGTATCTATACTTTTACTGAAATAAGGCTTTTGGGTTCTTTATTCACGACCGTGCATGTAATTATTTTTATTTGATTTAAGACACTGATGTGATCATGCATTTTTTGTATGTTTCATTGTGTTCTTTAACTCACTCTTAAGAAAGTTTAGAGGTCAAAGCATTTCCTGTTTTGTATTCTTTTCCAGCAATTGAAGGTTAACAAGTGTTAGAGGAAGCTGATCCTCAATCAGGACTCAAGGGCAGCTTCACCCTGTGGTTTAAAAGAGCCCATTACGGCAAGATAACAAGATAAAACTGGAGGGAGGGGAGCGTTTGGGCGTTTTGTAATGACTGACGTTGTCCAGCTGGTGGCAGTGTTGAACAACCAACACATGCTGCTGCAAAAGAGTTTGGCCGGCGAGCAGAGGCGAGTCTAAGGAAAGAGGTCACAGATTTGTGGGACCGTTTCCCAGCAAAAAAATTTAAGACTTTGGATTCACATTTATTTTTGTGCCATTTTCAAACAGTTTTTTTCTTAGTGGAGGAAATGACGAGCAAAGCGTCAGATTTTATTGTTGTGTTTAAGGAGTTGGGTCAGTCCCTCATGTTGAGGTATTTTGCTGGGAGTGGTTCTTACAAAGCAAGGAGGTAAAAGAACGTTTCTACTTGTTTCTGAATAAAAAACAGTCAAAATTATCCAAGTTTGTTGTCTTTTTGGTGGCTTTGCTGGGAAGAATTTCATGCTGAGTTTAAGCAAACTTATCTGCTCGGATGCTAAACAACAAAAACAAAAGTCCTTTAATTATTCATGTTTATCGAATGGTGAAAACTTGTATCTCTGCTGTGGTTTTAAAGTTTCTCTCTTCTCTGCTCTAAATATTTTAAAACTTTTCAGGAATCAAAGCGAGAATAACAATAAAATAACTTGCTATAAACAGTCATAAAGGAACTTTTATTTGGCTGTTTTTGTCAATAATATCTCTCACTTCAAACATTATCCTCAGACATTTGCTTCTGCCCTACAAGTTAAAGGTTGAAATCTTCAAAATCGTGTTTTCACCAGTCAGTGTGAACGCAGAACAACCTCGAAGCAGTTCTTACATTACTGTGCTTGTAAAAAAGAACAAAAGAGGAGGAGAAATGACAGCTGACTTACAATATTTACATTTCACAATGGCTTCTAACATGTTACAGTTAAGCAAATAAACACATTACAGGTAGGATTTACACATGGCATAAACATTTAACAAAGTATTGACACAGCACAAATATTTTCCAGCTGGGAGCAGAACACATCTGAACACTTCTGAACAACAGAAAGCTCGCACACGTCTTTCACAAATGTGATGCATGTATGTATGCATGCAGGGCTTTACTGACTTCAATCATCCTGCAGCGGTGAGACGACAAGCGACTGCATTTGGATACGCTGCAAAAACAAAATGATATACCCAAAGTAAACACTGACACAGAAAAAGAACTGTGCTGTAAAGTTTGAATCCCTCGTAAAACAGCGAGTAAACAACAAATAACATCAAGGAAACTCAAAATGCAACGTCAAGCTCTGACTCTGTTGAACGATGATTGTGTGATAATTTCAACAGTTCAAGAAAAATCACAACTACACGAAATCCAAATGGAATGTTATGAAGACAAAAAATACAAATAAAAAAAGACAGATATGGTAAAACGTCTTGTCGGACGCTGTTGAGGAGGAGATTGGAAAACTCACAGCGCTGAAGTCATTCCTCTTGGCTCACACACGCGAGGAGAAAGTGAGCGTAAATGTTAAACATACGAACAGCACAGCGAACGCTGAATGATTTGGTGTTGGTGTAATTCTCTGGAACACAATCAGTCTGTCAAAGCGTCTGCCAGTATCAGGAGAACATGCCCGAGCCGTGTGTCAGAGCCAGGCTGAAATGTGTGAAAAGTACTTTTACTGTTTGTACTTTCCTGAAAAAGTGAACTTATAAGGAAACAAAGAAGCCTGACTGCGAGACTGTAAATGAGCACATCAGAATAATGCCGTATAAAGTTATGACCATGTTTTAATGAAAAAAACATTTGATTGATGTCTATTTGTAGCACCGTGGCGACATGAATTCAAAAGATCTGTGATTCAATATATCATAAAAATAAAAAAACTGAATAAATAACACTTCCCCACAGCCTGCAAGCTACACTGACAACTTTCTAAGTTGTGCTCCATTTCCCTTTATCTTCATTTTAATCTAAAACCAAACTGTTTTTGCACTTCAATTGTTCAAGCAACGTCACTGGTTATAAAAACATATTTCAGCATTTCATTTGAGAAAAAAGTATAAAAATTGCCAAAGAATGTAAAAGAAATATTCTAAATTACACCATTTACCTTCTTTTCTAAATTTTTCCGTGGGGAAAATCTCTCTTGTTTAGAGTTCTTTGTGCACAAACTGGTCACATCCAAGTTAAATACTTAAATAAATAGTTCATTGGTACCTGAGCGAGGACAACAAAGCACCTTTTAGAGGCATAGCACCAAGGTGACGTGTTAGCCCCCTTTTTTTAGAGACTCTGTGGGACGTCCAAGTGTCATAAGTTCGTTCAGAGTCTCCGTGTTTAGTGCAAATTAAGAAAAGTCTCCATCTGTTGGTGGAAGATCTGCTCGTCCGTGACGTTGAGAGCTCAGCAGTCCTTGTGAGTCTTTGGTGGTCTGTGGGGCAACACCGGCACAGGTCTGAAACGCAAACACAAACATGTGATTCATGTTACCAGGTTCACTTTATACCAATGCAACCTGTCAAACACGCTCCTGTGTACAACATGAATTAATTCCATGTCGAAATTGCACATGGTAAAAAGCTGTGTCGGTAATCTTATTAGGCCGGAGACACTGTGCTAACATTTACTTAACAAGTGTGAACTGAACGACGCGTGACATGTCAAGGCCGCAGGAGCACGAGATTAAACACAGAGACAAAAAACACGTGCATCCTGTTTACTTTTTGAAAAGCAGTGAAAAAAATCCCTCCCTTAATTATCTCCTCTTCAGCACAAATAAAAACAAAGCGGTTTAATATTGTGTTTTTCAAAGTAGGGGTCCTGACCAGGGGGCAGTAGGCGGGGCGCGGGAACTTGGAGGGAACAGGGGAGGGCGGGGATGGAACAAAAATAAAAACCAACAAATAACATTATTTGTGACAAAAAGATTTTGATGTCTTTTTTAGCTGCTATTAAGTCACACTGACAAGCTTACCTGAGAAAAAAGGCCAGAAAATAAAAAAGGCAAAATACACTTTATCCACTTTTTGCATAGTGAAATCTGTGTGTTCTTTTTCAATGCCAATCTTTTTTGAAGCACAATTCAAAAAATGAACTCGCACCACTCAAGCCGGTCAGAATCGAGTGATTAAAAAGTTTTAAAAGTTTTTTTGTGCCCCAGAAAACGAGCTATCATGCTAAGAGGGAAAATAATCTGAAAAGAAAAAGACCACCAGATGACCAGACTGAGGATGACTCAGCTGCAAAATAGCCATAACCACACTTTAAGAAATTCTGCAACAGGGGCACTGGTGAACTCAGAGTGTTTGAGGGGTAAAGGTGAAAATCATACAAAGGCTTCTGTTGTGGACGGTGGGGCACCAGCACGCGAAAAGTCATCACGCACTTCACTGCGTTTTGTCCAGAGAGGGCGCTTTGTCATGTTTTATCGAACATCGGGGCATCGAAGAGGGCCCTTTCAAAGCATTTTCTAAAACACTGACACCGAGTCCTGACTAGACGCGACATGGGCGGGTGGTTGAAGCTTGTAGTCCACATTGACTACTATGAGTGACAACTCAGCAGAAGGAGCAGTTAAACTGGTTGTTGGGGGGGACACACCAATCAAAACAGCCCGTAAGTTGACCAAGTGGCGAGGAAGCCTGTTGGTTCACTGAAAAGACAAAAGCGATCGGCTGTTCGCTCACTCGCGTCAAGTCTCGTGAGGAATCATTGTAGGGAACTAAGGGGGGCAATTTCCCTCTCTGCTCCCCCCCCCCGAGTCTGCCAGTAAACGGGGGGTCCACGCTGGAGGCGAATGCCAAATGGGGGTCCTTTTGGAGCCCCTGGTTTAATAAACCACTCCCAGAGTACGACTTACGAATGAGAAAATTTATTAGATTTACTGGTGAGAAAATGGGACATTAATGGTCATTAATTAAGGCTCAAATAGGAAAATAACTTGAAATCCATCAGTAAACAGCACAGAAACGCTGTGAGTCCATCATCTCTGAACAAAGCCATGACTGACTGACGTGATTCATGTTGGAAATGGTTCATTTGAGTTGTCACCTTGCACTGACCTGCTGGGTAAAGGAATGGTGGGAGGAGGCCTGGGCACAGTCGGGATTGGTATGGGGAGGGGTCCACTTCCGGGGATGTGGTGCCCCACTGCTGTGCTACTGTGACCCAGCCGAGAGCTCCTCCTGAGTGGATCTGCAGGGAGAGGCTTCTGGGGTGGACTGGGTTTGTCAAAGTCCTAAGGAAGGGGAAAAAAGTAAATAATGTATCTGTGCTCATTTAACTATGTCCAACAATAATAATTAACAAGAAAAAACAACAACACGTCACTCTCATCTTGAGACACTGAATGGAAACATAAATAAACTAGCATGTCACCTTTACTTCCTTGAAATACAGACTAGCAGGTCAGCAGCTAAAGCAGCCACTAGAGGGCACTGTGTTATCAGTGTTCTATCCATGCAGCCACATGAGATGAATCTCAAACCTCCTCCTCCTCTGTGGCAGTGCTGTGTGAGTGTAGAAGGTTATCTGAATGAGGTGCTATCATGTGTTACTAATCTATAGCAAGGAGGCGAGGAGCGATAAACATCTGCTACCAGCAGCCCAGAACAAACACACATATGTATGTGCTCAAAACCCACCCACACAACAACGCACTTACTTGAGAGGAATACACACACACGCAAGAAAAAGACTTTAAAACATTCAGAAATGACGCCAAGACATCAAAACACAGATTTGAAGTTATACACCTGCGAGTCTTTGTTGCTGTTTGACCCAAAGGACTGAAACACACCAACTACACTCCAGTCCACATACTTGTGTGATATGGGTGTGTGTTTCATAGTTTGGTTCCAATAAAGGTAAATGTTTTATCTGATATCTTAAATCTGATATTTTAGACAACAGCATTCAACAGTTTGGAGAGGCAGCGTCCCCGAGCGCCACAAAAGGTCCAAAAAGAAATAGTTTTCTGAGTTTGGTTTGGTTTAGCTGACTGGCCTGCACCTTGGCTCCATCCAACGCCTGCGAGATGATTGTGAACTTTGAGACTCTGTGACCAAAAATTACTGATGCTTTTGTGGGTAAATGGGAGCAAACCCCTTGCAGCCAGCCTTCCAGCCTTCAGACAGTTATAACAACTGCAGCATGATCAACTATCATATCCCAGCAAACACTGGCCGGACTCTGACGCTGCATCACCGTTCAAAATGGTTCAGTCCAGATGCCAAGTACTGCAATGTGGTTGTGAGGAAGGTGGAGGGATAGTGTTGTCGTTTCCACGTTTAATAACGGTCCAGATAGACCCACTCCGACAAACCTGGAAAAGTTATCATATTACTGTGGTAAGAAAAACAAAGCAAGTGCATGTGCACGTTTTTTTGTTGAATAAAGACATTTAATTAGTTTTGAAGTGGTTGCAATCTGATGGCCACACGGCCTTCACTCCATGTGCAAAGATGAGAAAGACTTTTAAATACAAATTAAAAAAATATAAATACAAATACATAAATATAAAAACAGCTGCTTTGACTTTGGGTCGGCCCACTATTGAATGAAATAACTAGATTGTATTTTTTTCAATCCTCGCAGAGTCAACGTTACCCCGGAAGATCAACTTTTCTTGTCAGATGGTGATTGCGTCAATGGCACGTGTTCAGTCTTCCTAAACATTTTTCATAAAGGCCAAATTCGACCTTTAACACTGTGGCTTCATTGATTAACACACTTTGTGGGTACAAATCCCACCAGTATCCTTTTAATTTTAATTTGGCTTTTCTACATTGCCTTCTACTGCCGACATCTCGCCAACATACTGACTTTATATTTATTTTCAGTTTTGTTTTTATTTGTACGTATTGCTGATTATTGCTTTCTGGGTTGTTGTAAAGACATATTTCGATGCTGCTGGGACAACTGACGAGGACGTCCAGCTGACAGTCACGTAATGTCGTGGACATCAGCACGATTTCCATTTCGTACCTTTTTTGAACAATGATGAGACATCTTGATCAGATGTTCAAACTACATCTCTCAACATCTAAATGTTTGCTGGGATGTTTATGTTCTCGGCGTCCAGCTTGTTCACGTGCATCTCAAAATGAGCCTGGTGTAAATCTGCTGTTTGTGGCATCATACTCTCGTTTTATATCTTGTCCAAAGTCTTTCAAGTCACCTCTGAGTTCCTCGATTTCTTTAGTTAACGCGTCCTTCAAATCTCCAAAACAACTGCTGCATCTTGCTTTTGTCTGTCAGTTCTTGTCTTTTAGCTTCAGTTCGTCAGTGTTTGCTGCTGTTGTTCCTGAGCAGAGATTCATTCCCTGTCAGACTGTTGTTTTTCATTTTTTCTTTTCTTTCTTTATTTCCAAATTTTAATCATTTTCTTCAAGGTTTTGGAGAGTGAGCTGTAATGTTGCAGACATTTTTATGCACTTGCCAAAATACATGTGGGCGTAGTGTTCTGCTATCCACATGCTACGTTCATGTTAGCAAGAGACTGCAGGCGAAGGGAGACAGAAACACACAGCTTCAACTAAGAGCTTTTTTTACTATGGACACAAATCTGCTGTTCATGTTCTTGATGAAGTAAAATACAGATAGTTCTGGTGAACAATATGTCAGAAAATAGGTCATTGCTTATTTTGTCCAATTTAACAGACCTACACCACAGATTTGCAAGTAGCTACTGCAGAGGACTAAGAAAAAGTTTTGACATGTTAACAGTCATAACAAGAGAATTTTTGATCATATTTTGCTTTGAAAAAGACTCGATTATTAAAATAAATCCCCAGTAATTTTGTTGATTGACTAATTGACTAAGACATTTAGTGCTGTCACTACTAAGCAATAAGTTGAGAAAAAACATGTTTGAACAACAAAAAGAGTCTCAAGTCACCATACAGCAAATTACCTCTCTCCTTGAAACCAGTGAGAAGTTGCTGAAACAACAAAAGCTATAACTCACTCATGCTATATAATCGTTAGTCACGGTGCACTGCAGTTGCCTCTTAACTGAGTTTTTAAAACCCAAAATGTACAAAACTCTGTGCGTGCAGCAGCCCATAGCTCCTCAGATGCAGTTAAAAACACAAGATGCCCCACAGCGATCGAAACGTTCCAGTGCTTTAATCAGATTGAGCTCCCATAACGGCGCAGCAGTTTGTCTGTTTTACTCTGAATCTGCATCACAGTCCCATGTGGATTCTGTTCTTACTTGTCGAGAGTTTGGGGGTAATAAAACCTACACAGTGGGGGATTCTCAGGATCCAATTAGATAAAACCGTGTGAATATTAACTGAAGCTAACAGGACGCTCTGCAGACTTTCACATACAGCGTACCACCCACTGTGATCTCTGAGAACACATTCATTCCTGACTAACTCCTACATGTGAAGTTAGGGACACTTTAGTGAAGAATAGCTGCTGCATAAACACAATTTCAGGCTGTTTTTCAAAGGAGGAAAACAAAGATGTAAACGGACAGATGCATCCACTCATATGCAAGAATAATCCAGCACCCATGTGCATTCTAATGCCGCTCTTGGCAGAAAAACCTCCCAGTGTAACTGGAGTCGTGGTGGTGTTCACGTCTTAATTCAAAATGAAGGATTGCACTGTCCTCTGTGGCTTGAGAAAGATCTATGAGCCCTGGGCTTACAAGCACCTTTCAAAACCCACTGGAGGAACTGAAAAATGTGCGGTTGTCTGGCCAGAAACAAAGCTATTTTTCTGAGCTTCCTGAAAAGATGACATTTTGGAAAGGCATGGTTTTAACTCCTCAGTCTGCAGAGCGCGTGACCGGGTTGAGCTCATTTGCTTCACATTCACTCCGCTGGTATCTGATATGTAGTTTTCTCTCACTCAGAAACAAGATGATAGCAAGCAGGTCAGCTTGAGAAAATCAGCCTCCACACTGTTTTCTTTTCATGCACTGCCTCATTGTAATAAATGTAGTGCAGGCTTTATTCCCCTGGAAACACCTCAGCATGTAACGGGGTGCAGTTGGTACGCGGGCAAAAAGGAAAGAAGTCTTTTAGCGCGAGACATATTAGATCAGACAGCAGGTACGGCGGCGTCAACTATCAAAATAAGCTTGTAATCAACTTTCTATTTATGGACTGATGTCCTGCACGTCCTTGCTGGCCTGTTATTGAATCTCAACAGAATCCTCTCTGCTGTTTCTGACCTACAGTACATTTCCTGTCTGTACTCGCTCCATCTGTTTCATTAAAGCGGAAAGAGCGAGCAGATATTAGCAGGTAGCAGGGTTTCGTTGTTTTGGCAGGCAGAGCAGCCTATTTAGAAGAGCTGCCTTTCAGCTAAAGTGCATTTGTGGTTGGCTCAAGTTCATATCTGCCAGGGCCATATGCTGCAGTGCAGGAGAAAATGCTGACTGTTTCTGCATGAGAGTTCGGACATGAGTCTCACACACACTGTGCATGTGATTTGGTCTCAACATCATTCACCTGAAATCCAAAATTTTCTAAACAACAGGATCATGATCTGCATTTAGGGAAACCTTTGCACAGGCAGGCTGCAGGCTGCAGGCTGCAGGCTGCGTGTGCAGCAGCATGACAGCTGCCCAAAAGCGAAGCCAAAACAGATTGATTGCCCCCTGGTGGCCGACTGTTAGTTGTGTAAGCGCTTGAATTAATGCACAGCACAAATATTAAATGTCAGTTTCGCAGCTGATTGTGTTCTTCTTATGAAGGAAAGCCAAAATCGTGACGGAGATTAATATTCATTTATTTGCACAGCACTACTTAATTAATCTTAATTGAGACATATGTAATCATTTTATCTCTTTAGGCCTCAAACTGTTACTCCAATGAAATCATCTGAGAAATCTGAAAGGACGAAATGTCTCTTTGAAGGAGCTGCTAACTCCCAGCTTCACTCTGCTTCCTCGACATGACTTGCAAGGCAAAAATGTTGAAACGTTTTTGAAATGTTGTTTTATAAACTCAGAATACATATTTTTAATGTAAAGCATTATTTTGAAGAGACTATTAATTATTATTATTAAGCCATAAAAGTTGTAAAAAGTATCTTACAGTATTTGCCTAGAAAATACAGTGAAGTAGAAATGTGACGTAGCAGTATAAAGTGAAGTACAAGTAGCTCAAATTTGACCTTAGTTCAAGTACACGAGTAATTGTACTTAGTTACTTTCCAGCACTACTACTGCTCACCTGAATGATTAACCTTGGAGGTATACAAATTGGATTTCTGCACAGCTCCCTGAGTCCTTCATGCTCTGGCTTCTCATCTGGGATTATGTGATTCTCTTTCTCCCACAGACACAAAGAGTCACATTCCAAAGCAAAAATCTTCCTGTTTTTGAAAGCAGCACATGTCTGTCAATCACCCGTCCACCCTGCTGCGGCTCACAGATTGCCGACATCCAGCACAACTCTCCTTGTTGCGCTGTTACAGGAAGGTATCAGGCTTTGGATCCACCACCAAATCCAGCAGAAAGATGGATTTACTATATCTAGTGAATCCAATACTGCTGGTGCTGCAGAAAGCAGCAGCCGGGTCACAGGGAGGCAGATGGAATGAATGTGCTGTCGATATGTGGACAAGCAAGGCGCAGTGAAGGAATGCAGTGAGTTACTGGCATCCAAGTCTTTGCTACATGCTTAAAAAATGACTGCACAGGTGGATGTGCATGTAATTTATACAACTGCAGGCTGTGTTCATCGAGTACATGAGGGTTTCAGATTGATTTGCAGCACTGGATTCTCTTCATAGCAGGGTATCATTAACATGAGACTTGACAAATGTAGATGTTCAATCACATTGAGCATTTCTTCTGCTTTCGTTCCTATTTGAGTTACATTACTGTCGTGGATATGCAGTGTGAGCAGGGGCACCATCTGATCAAGGATAGATAGCTTTTATCTTGTTTAAGTTTGAATTGTTAATCTTACAATTTTTTGGAAGGTTTCGCTCTTGTTTTAATACCTTTGGTTTTTGTTTTATAGAAGATTCAGTTTTTGTAAAATTCAGGAGTAATGTGTCAGAAGTGTTTGTAATACAAGTATTTGTACAGATGTTTTATGTTTGTGGAGCATGAAGGGGCTTCAGCTCTGATTTAAAGCAAACTATGTAACTTTGACTGCGACCCATGATTTCCAAAAAATGAAATTTTAACACGTTGCCAAAACAGCAAACAGGTCATATTTTATGAAGAAAATGTCCTCTGGTTTTCCTTCTGATGTCCTACGACTGCTCTGCCTCAACTCTGTGATTCACGGAGGTTCCTGA
>JAQFJB010000003.1:17293894-17307663 GCA_029874875.1 Naso minor | reverse complement strand
CCATTTGGCTGGTGGACAAAGAAGTTAATTTTGCACCCTGCATAAGGGTCGCAGAGCAATTTCAGAAAATCACAAAGGTAGCCTCCCTGAGAGCCTCTCTGAAATATACAAGCCCCCCCCGTGAATCTTCCATATCTGTGACCCATCAAGTCTTGCAGAGATTGACAGGATGACTACAGAGGAGAGAGACTCGCAAATCGCCAGCTGGGGACAAAGCAATACACAGACACATCCCCTACAGCCGCGAGGATGGAAGGACACTGCACTGGGAGGAGAGGCCTGATCTGATGAAGCTTAAATAAACCGACAGTGGGAAGATACACAGCCGGTGCGAGTCTGGAGGAGAGGGGGTGCAGCGCAGACCTTTATCTGTCTGCAGGCCCAGCCCGAGAGGCCTCATGCACACTACAAAGGCCCCTTTCACAGCCCTGCCATGTCTCCTGAGTTCGATTAGCTTGGAATTCCACTGTTCCGGATGGGAGGCTCCAGAAGCCTCGAGGCAGACGTGAAGCCAATGACGAAACACAGTTTTCTATAAACACCTATAGCTCTGCGCCAGTGACCGAGTCAAGGTGCTCTGCTCAGAGCACTGAGACTCAATTTCCTGGAAAATGACACTGCTTCTACACAGAATGTCCTTGGAATACTTTTATTTCAGTTTGAGATACATTAGGAGACAAATGAGATGGTGGATAAGAAATCAAATCATCAGGAATGAAACTGGTAATATTATATGATTCAGCTGCACTGCAATTAGTCACTGGCTGTTAATTTCCAATGAGAAAACATTACAATTTCATTCATTTGATGTTTAAACTGTCAAATCCTGCTCATTTTGTTATTACAAGTGTGTCAGTGATGGATGCGAAGATTGGACTTTTTGAATGAATGCTCTCACAACAATTAACTTAACAGTCTTCATAATTTTCTTCTAATTAATACTTAGAGAGTATATTTTTTAATAAACAAAACTGCTTATTGTCTCGTAATTTGCCATTGTGGCACAATCAGAAAAAAATAATTCTTTGTTACATGTCAAATCAAATTATATGGATAAATACTTGTGACAAAGAACACCTCGCTTAATGTGAATTCATTAAACTGCGAAGCTTGTTTATAATGTCAGATAGAAATCTAATGTTTTATTCTGGTTGTATTTCTTTGAAGGATGCAACAAGATACATCATAATATTCAAAATTCAGCAGCATTTTCCTAAAAAATAAAATATGGACTTATAGAAAACTGACCCGGCTCAATGATCACTTGTGGGCCTCTACGCGTGTGTTGGTAAGTGTGTGTGCAGTGCTCCGCCCTCTGCCTGTATTTTGATGTTTTGGTTTAGTCGGGAGGTTTCTGGGCAGGGAGTGGGTGTGTTTCCTCCAGCCAATGACGGCGCATGGATGAGGTTGGGAGTGGATAAAACACAGCGACTGGACGCTGTTCACTCCAGAGAAAATGATGGATGTGGACATTGTAGTGAAGAAAAGGAAATGTAGCCCTAAGGAGGCAAAACAAGCAGACAAGCTCCTCCAGAACGAGAGTGAATCTTAGTTTGGCTTTCGAGCACTGAAGGAGAGGCTGGGGATGAAGAGTGATGCAGAGCTGGCCTGCTTTCTGTTGGACAGGTAGGTGCCAAACACCAGCAGCTTGTGTTAGCTTGCTGAATTATCAGCTTTTCCATTAAAGCAAATGGAATATTCCTCCATAGCTTGATGTGTAGATACGAGCAGTATAAGTACACGTTACAGTACTTCTGGTGGTGTTGAGCCGGGAGGAGGGGCCTAATTTGAATGTTGTGTCTAAGGGGCAGTTTACACAGTGCCAGTTTTGGCATCAAATGAACACCTTCCTTTTACATGAAAACAGCGTGCTGGTGCCCCTGAAACTGCAAACTTTTAAAACCAGGTTGCAGAATGTAATCTTTTGAAACCGCAACCTTCTTTTCAGCCGTGTAAACTGACAAACCCCAAAGCCTATGACAGCACTGACTGCACTAATGCTAATGCTAGTGCAAGTCAATGCACAACACAGTAGCCACAATCAAACTCTGATTAAACACTCCACAGTGCACCCAAAGCAAGGTGACAGTTAACTGAAGCAAAGTCGAGTGTTGGTTTAATAATTTTAGAGGTCAATCTACAGCTGAATTTCTTTAATTTGTGGCTGCTCAGGGCTTCGCAGCACCGGGAAGTTAACAACTTTGGCAGCTCTGATGGTATGTTATGTATGTATCATTATAACAGATTTTTTTAAAGAAGCAAAGGAAAGGCATTTCTGTTTTTAGTAGGGCTGCTTTCATCTAAACGTGGCTTAAAAGTTGCTACGGACAAATAACTACCATCGTGCCTTCATAAAAATGAATGCACCTGCACAGGCATGAAATTTACGTAAGATTAACTGAATTAAATTTGATGTCATACATGCATTCAGAAAACTGAAGATCCAAAATGGTCAGTGAATTAACCTGGTCTATCTTTGGAGGATCTGGTCCAGAAGTCTCTGCAAAACAAGAAAAACAACAATGGAACAGGTGAATGTCCTCCCTAAAAAACAGATCAAAACATCCATCGGCATGTAGACCTGCACTGCCTCAATCTCTCAGGAGCGACTCTGCATCACACAGCAGCACCTCCTGGTGCTAAATAGGCTTTCCCTTCCATCAGCCTCACCCCTGAGGTGTCCAAGCCTGGGTGGGGGGAATAATTCCAGCTTGCTATCTGACCAAACACCCCACGACGCAATCACTCTCCTCTCACTGGGCTCCCTAACAGCTGGAATCTAATTTCAGTCAGCATTCAAAAGTGCCCACCCTGTCCCCCACACTATCAGGCCCCACTGTGACTCTTTTCTTGACTCTACCCCTGTGTGTGTGTTTCTGACAAAAAAGAGACCTCTAAAGCACACATGACTCAGTGTTTATCAGGAAGGAACACTCTCTTTTTTTCCCAGGTGTTCTGTGGTTGAGCCTGGCTAATCGCTTCATTTGAGAGGTGGCAAGGTCACACTGGCAGGGTAACAGTCGTCCCTGCTCCATTTCACCAAGAAATAAAATACTCTACTACAGAGACATTTGACAGCACATTATGCTCTGTAGTTGCTGGCTTTGTCAGTTAACTGCATAATGCTGATTTACTGTAGAGTCACTGTTTTCTTGAACAATGCTGGAGGACTAAAGCAAAAAACATTTCCCAGTTACCGAAAACACTGACAAAGGAGAGAGAAGAAGAAAAGCCAATCATCTTGAATAACATATTGGTAAAAATCACACACACACATTCTCACTTTCTCCCTCACACATACACCATCTGAGGAGGTTATGATGGTGTAATTATCAGGAGCATCTCTTCACATTTTTCAACTCTCACCTGACTGACAGTGACTCTGTTGTTGTGGTTGTAGGTTGTGATGGGTGAATGAATGAAAGCTCACTACAAGAGCAGCTGAATGGGTCCATCTGACACCACATGTCCTCAATATATCATTCACTTGTCACTTCCCCCTCACTGTTGGAGGATGTCAATACTGGCTGTTAAAGCAGCTCCTATGCATCCTGTCGGCAGGGCTTAGAATAAATAATACTGAGTTATTACTACGTAAGCTTTGGTTTCTGCAGTGCTGAAGCCTCAGTCACAGTGTGGTAAAAATAGGGAAATTATAATAGTTGTAAGGCTTTAGCTTTTGCATGAGTGATAAGAAGATTCTTTATAGTTTTCTGATCTGAGTTAAAAAACACCAGTCACTGTAAAGTGACACATTTCACTCAAAATGTAAGGGAAATAGAAAAAAGCTAAATGTTTAAAGCACACAGATATGGGCCCAGTCTGCTGTGATTAATGACACAGAATTTTGTTTTAGCAGTCAAACAGTGACCTCTGCTGGACAACAGTCAAACCGCATTTCATTTTATCCTCATGTAGACGCTTATTTTCATCTCAGTTACATTGAATAACTTAATTTAAATGACAAAACAAAAAAAATTAAGAACAAGTAAATGAAAAAAATTAAAATATGCACTCTAGTTTTGTTGTATTTGGGTATATTAAGGTTGATGTTTGTTTTTAGGTCAGTTTGCACTTATATTATTTAGTTATTTTTTAATATACCACTTTTAACTGTAACTTACATGTTTTCTATCCATTTATCACTGTATCTATGACATTTAAATCCAATCACAGAGACAGTGACACACTAGATACACTAAAATAATGTCACCATAAAATATATTTGTTTTGAATGTTATCTTCACTAACAATTACACAGTGTCTGTTCCCAGCCTAGTTTAGTGGACAGCAAACTGTCTGTGACGACTAAATTATTGTATTTCAACATTTAGAAGAAAGTTAG
Organism: Naso minor; assembly: GCA_029874875.1. NCBI lineage: Eukaryota > Metazoa > Chordata > Actinopteri > Acanthuriformes > Acanthuridae > Naso > Naso minor. The sequence goes on along the minus strand of JAQFJB010000003.1, from coordinate 17,303,318 downwards.
AAGAATAAAATGTTCATATCTACTGCTCACCAGTTACATCTAATTTTATGTTTGGGATTTTAAGCTTCTCTTGTTGCCACATTGTTTGTGTATCATATTCTATTAAACCAGTAGGGTGATAAATGTTTTGAACTGATTTTCATACCAAAAGTAAGTCCCAGCCCTACCTTTTTAAAAACCTCTGCTCGAAGTCTGTTGGTTTGTGATACAGCTCTCTTTTTCTCCTCCTCCTTCTTCTTTGTCACCTCTGGCAGCTTGTTGTAAATCCTACAGACACAAAAAAGGCAAATTCATACGGAGCAGGAGAATATGGTATCAGAAGTCGGAGGGTGGCTGAGCCGTGCCAGCGGACTGGCACACTGCAGACAAGGTATTATCTAGCAAGACCACAGCCTGCAAAAACCTGGATCCACTGATAAACAGGTCTCACACAGACTCCTTTTTCACTCCCACAACTACAGCCAATTTTTTAACAGATCCTCCAAGTCAGATAGTGTCGCCTTTGAAAAAAAATTACAATGGGCAGCCATCATCTGATCAGGTGTGCCTTTCCAGATAAGGCTGTAAAAAAGGGACAAAGTATACAGAGGGTAGCTCATATCTCCTGTCAGGACATTTGGACATCAGACATCTGTTGTATTCATACAGCATGTGGGTGTGTGAGTGAATATGCATCCTGTTTGTGCACAAATCTGCGTGCATGGCAGATCTGACAAACAAGCATGATGGATTGTGCTGAATGAAAAGGAAAAGGAGGAGAGGCAGAGTGACATCGTTTGAGGAACTCACCGTCTGGACCTCAGCTGCATCTCCCTGCCTGAGATAGACCTTTCTCTAGGCTTGAAAAGGTTATCTAGGACATACACACACGTGCACGTACACGGACACACACACACACACACACACACACACACACAGGAAAAACAATAAGAATTAATATGTAAATGAATCTTACATATCATAATGAGCACTGAAGGCTGTATGTGATCTCTCTTTACACAATTAGCATTTTAACGCCTGCACGCCTACACACATGCAGGGACATATATTAAGCACACACACACACACACACACACACACACACACCTACACCTACACACACCTACACACACACACACACATACACACACAGTATTGCACATAGTCATATCCAGTCCTGTTACGTCTATTCTGTCTCTATCAAGTTGAACTGCAGTAAATTGCTTCATTGCAAAGACTCTTTGTTCATAATTAGACTTCAGACTTCAGTCAGAGGCCAGTGTGTGAACTGTTCAAGGCTCCATGACTCCTTCATGACCTCCCAAAACTAAGTTGGAGTCCTTCAATTACCTGAAGTATTACGGCTCCCAACTTAATTAATGTTTTGCTGAAAGTTTGAGCAGTCAGATGTCAGCAACAGTTGGATTTGCAAAGGAAAAAAATTCCTTTATACCCTCTAAACATAAAAAGAAGGCATTTAAGAGAATCTGACATCACCTAACATATGTACTGTAGAGAATCAATTACATTTTCTGTCTAGCTATTAAAATCCCTTATTTTCTTACAGCAGGCGGAGACTCAGCAGCTAAAGCTACACAGAGAAACACTGGATCAAGTGGTGGGTGTGCCAACTTCAACTGAACAAAGGCTTGTCAGCGTTTGTTAGTCTGACAGTTTCAGTATGAGAAATGATAAACAAGATTCTGACAGTGTTTACACAAAATATATAACAGTATTTCCTGCACAGAAATCATAATCTATTTTTATCAGCGTCACATGGTATTGCAGCAGTTTTGGAAAACACCATGTTATTTACCCAAATGATGCAGAAGCACACATGCAATTCTAATACTGTGTTACTTTGTTGTTGTTATTTTTTTTAAATATCTTCTTGGATAACATTTTGGCTAAATTTCAGTTTGCATGAAAATATACTTTTCTTGATCAGTATCATGTCTGAGTCCCAATTCTTCACTTACATGTATCTGTTTGTTATGCTGGATTTCATTTTATTCGTATTTGTGAACTTTTATACAATGCTTTCTTTTCACCATATGACAATGCTCGTTCGTTGCATTTTGACCTATTTAATTCCTTGTTGCAGAGCAGTTTAATGAAGTATGATTTTTTTTTTGAAGCAAATAGAAAAGAAACATCTTAGGCATTATTTTATTCTAGACACGTTTGTTCCCAACCTGCGTGTGTTCCCTGCATACAGAATTGCTTCAGCCCGTCTGCAATTCTAGATTATGGCCACTAGAGAGCAAAGTTGGATAATTGCCACTACACTATAAAGACATAGGTTATGTACATCCCTCCTTTTTTCATCATGAATTATTTGAGAAACGCTGTAGCTCCTGGAAATTCCCCACATCTCTCTGACATGACAAGTTTCAGATTGTTTCCGTATCTCTCAGTGTATGTGCAAGGCTAACATTTTTACTTCTCACCAGAACACCACACAGGTGTACCTACCAAAGGAGCTTTCCTCCCGTCTGTGAGGATTTGATTAATGTGTTAGTCTCTGCAGAAGTGATGTAACAACAGATTATAGCAGATAAAAGATCGATGTAGAAGATGAGGACTTGCTTTGGACAGACTCCTGGGAGACTTTCTCAAGGTGCTACATGGAACTGCTTGCTCTCATCAATAGCAGCAATATCCCACAACACAACTCCCCTGTGACTTACAGCTGTTGTTTACGCTCAGTGGTGTAGTGCAGGGTATGTGCAGGTATATGGAGTACACCCACTTATTTTTTAAATTAATAGTATACCCTCCTCTTCAGTCAACTCTACACCACTGGTTACGCTGCGGTCATCACGCATGGTCTATAAACAAAACTGATACCCTACGACTGATTGTCCACAGTGATGTAACTGTAGGTCACTTCTGCTTTTGCCAGGCTGAAATATTCAGCTGCACTTACCACTGAGTGGATCTGGTGTGGTGCAGTTCCTCTTCTGTTTGCATCTGTCCTCCCTAAGGCTCCACACTAAGTCTGGATTGGATGCCTGCAGTGCCCTCCTTCTCATGGCCCTATGCTCCAACCTCCTCACCCGACCCTGAGATCGGCTGATGAAGTCTGGCCTGAAGAGCTCCAAAGCCTCCTGGGGAGGGGAGATGGATGCATACAGTAAGCTGCATGTTGGTGGGACGAACACAGTGCAACTCATAGACACTAATCCTATAGAAAGAGAGAAAAAAAACTTCATTGGGTTAGAATCCATTCTGAAAGTATCCTTGATCTATTCCTTAACCTTGGAGAATCCTCTTCACAGCCGTCTAATGGCCACGAGGTGCAGGCAACATGGTAATATTATGCTCAGCTTTAGTGGGGATAGAGGTAAGAGAGCCTGACTCACAGGGGAAATCTGAATCCTTTCGAAAGCCTCGCAGACCTCAGTGGATCTTTACCCCTCACAGCCTGAGATATGACTTCTGACATGAACTGAGTGGGGTGGGTAATTATTAAAGATTTTCTTTCATTCATTCTTTTCTTGGTGGAGGCTTTGACAAACCTCAACTAAAGCAAAAAGCAAAAAAAAAAAAAATCCCTGAAGAGATGCCACTGCTGCTGTGATAACGTTTATTCCAAAAGCAAACACATCCAGACTCTGTGTAGGGAGCTCTAGTTGAAATAGTCTAATATTTTATTTCTAAGGTTTAAAGCTTTCTTATGGGACACATACTCCATTTTTCCTCGTGTTGTCATAAACCTTGAGTGGTTTCATTATATAAAATACTAAACAGCTTTTCATAGTGTTTTCTTGACATCATTTTCAACCTTGAGGATGTCAGTCTTGCTTTTGTCAGTCTTGATTTTGTACTGTTTGACAGTTGTTTGTTCTATTTGCATTGATTCTTTGAAAGAAAACTTGAGCTCTGTCAAAAATAGTAAAAGCAAGCACGTAATTTGGAAATCACTTTTCACCTGGAGACTTCTGCTTTGCTTGAACCTCAAATAATAAAATAATATCGGAGTTAAAAACAACTCAGTCTCCGAAATGTTCTCAGCGAAATAAAATACTTGAAATATTTTATGGAGGGTTTTTGTGCACACGTACATGTGACCAAGAAACACATGATAAAGAAGGAAAAAAAATCTACATGTCACAGTCTACCTGTGCAAGTCTTGTGGAGTTCTTCCTCATGTGTCAAAAAAGTTGCAGCTGTCTGATGAATTGCCAGTTTAGGGTTGAGGACTACAAGTTTGAAAATAATTAAAAGCATGAGGTTATAGAGTAATTAAAAGATTTGCCATTAGAAGACCTCTTAATCGAGTTTAGCAGGTTGAGATGATGTGAAAACAGATCCAGGAAATTTTGTTGAGCTTGCAGGTGGGTTGTATGACCCTCATCAGGTACATCTCATTTTGCTCAGTCATCAAAGAGACCATTCTTACAGAGAAGCCAAAACCACATGTATGCTGTTTCTTCACAGACATGTGCTGGCTTGGCTTGGTTTGGCTTGGCACATCAGCTCAGCACAGCAGAGGTTTGCATTTCCATTACAGCAGTGCTATAAGCTTGTGGGTGTGCGTTTAACTGATGATGCCCTGCGCTGATTGGCAGGATACGATTGTGGAAACATTCACTCGGAGGACTGACAGAGAGAGAGAGGGAAAGAGAGAGAGAAGCTTTTTACAGCCTCGTTTTGCATTTTAACTGAGTGATCACTGACTTCATCATCTAACAACACGGCGTGCGTGATGCTGAAGACTCACCTGCAGTGTCTGAACAGGAACAGAACATGTTTTCTCAGCTTAATCAATGATTTTGGAAGCACCAAATGACTTGCTTTAGTGAATTTTGTTAGTTTACAATATGAAGAATTGTAAAATTAAATTTTTACGTCGCTGTTTAATCAGAGAGTGACACATAATGAGTAATAAACTTTGTGTTTCATTCTGGCAGTGTAGCAAAGTTCAAGCCACTGCATGCAGTTTATATTATGTTCATCACTGACCTTAGACCCTGTTTGTGGTGTGGAACCGATGGAACTTGTTGACAATAATTTCACTGATTGGTCCAGCATTGAGCTTTATACAATTGTAGGTATTACAGGCATTTCCATACGTGGTCTCTCCATTTTCAGAGGCTCAAAAGTAATTGAGCAAGCTACCGCAGCATCGCGCATCTGTTCAGAGTGGGCATGACAAATGTCTGGCAAAGTGACTGAACTCTGTGCTGCAGTGAATGAGTAGCTTCTCACTAATTTGGTGAGTTGTCCAGGTGAGGTGGAAATGGCAGACATGAAGCTAAATGATGACGGAGCCCCCGTGATGTCAACGCAGCCCGCTTTGGCCCCACTCCAAGGTTCATCTTGGGATTGGCTCAGTGCAGCTTAGTGCAGTAAAAGTGGTAATGGAAATACAAATCAGTGCGGCTCTCTTCCCTCTCTGCTATCAACGTTTTTTAGAATCTCTGTCGCTGCATCTTGAGTTTAGCATCTTCAAGATAACTGTGATTGGTTTAAAAAGAGAAAACAAAAAAGCAGAGCATTCCCCCCCCCCGTAGGATCGAAGGTGCATCCTAACCTTGCTCCACAACTGACACAGCACTCTGGAGATTGGGCTGACTATGTGAGACTACTAAAGACTGAAGTTCTCGATTAGGCCACATGGTAACAACTGATCCATCTCCATGAGAAGCAAGTTAAATCTGCTGATGAAGGCCATGAGATGTGGCTAAAAGCTATAGAGACATTCTTAGACTTTAAGCTGAGAATATCTTGGTCAGAATGCTTATACAATCTAAAGGTTAAAAATGCTTTCGAGTTTCCTTTGCTTTTTCCAAGTCTATTCCCTAAAAGGCTAGTAATTAATTATTTATGCATAACAAACAGAGCTAACAGAAATGTGGCTCTTACTTTGAGGCTGAGAGTCTTGGGTATGCCCTCTGAAGAATCGGCCTTCGGTTGGGGACAGGTCTTCTCCAAAGTGGAGACATTTGGAGGCTCAGACGACCTGCTGTCTTCTTCTTGTTCCTCTTTCTTGTTGCTCGCTGCTCTCTTGCCCCATGATTTGGAGTCCACTTGAGACACAGAGAGAAGTTAAATGACTGTGAAATTTTATGTGTCAACTCACATAATTCCCTAAAGCATGTCAAGGGATTGTAGAGACCATTCTGACTTTCACAGGGAAAAGTAATTTTAATGAAGATGTGTCTTTGCAGTTTGTTATGTAGTTTGTAGACATACAATAGATGTGTCGACTGAGTTATGGCACAATTTTCACAATGTTCTACAGTTCAATCTAAGCTTTTATGATCTGGAAAGGCAGGAAAATGAACAGACCTCATACTGACCCAAACACACACGCACACACATGCACCACCCCCACAACCCATAGAGAGAAAAAACCCAGAGGGAACATGAGTGTGGCATATGAATAATGTAACAGATGACAGTGCATCCATTCTGCACTCATAACCCCATTCCTCTGCCTTTTGTGGGACATATATCTCCACTGAATACATCGCCATGACCATGTGGTATGACCAGGAAGCACACGCAGATATGTAATGTATGCCAGTCAAGGTTTCGCCACTGGATATTGTCTTGTGGAATAAATGACTTGCCCTGTAACAAAAAACTAAAATTTAAGCACAAAAACATGGGCAGTAAAAGAGAAAAGCTGTGTAATTGTGCAGAAAACCAATTTTGTAATGAGTGGAGAGTGAGGTTTAATAATTAAAAAGTGTTGTGTTGCAGATGTTCAGCATGAAACAGGGGAGGCAGGCAGATAAAACTCTGAAACTACACTCAGTGACGTCACTTTTTCTGAATTATTTTGGCTGTGACATCTATTGTCAGTAAGCTAGTAACTAGATCTGCACACTGCATGAAAGGTATAGTGGGGTATACTTTTCACTCTGTATGGAGACTTAAAGTTTAATACGTTTTGAAATATGATATTTTGCTTTCTTGTGTAGAGTTTGATGTAAAGGTAGAGCTCACTGTTACGTTTATCTGTTTAACACGAAGCTACAGTCAGCAGCTGTTAGGTCAGCTTAGCATAAGGGATGTAAACACTGGGAAACAGCTAACTGGACTATTTTTTGGCCAGGTGCAGTGACTTCCTGGATCCTGGTTATCACTATGACATTATCCCCGTTTCCACTGAGTGTTACAGTTTGGTTCAGTACTGTATGCAATTTTTTACATTTCCACTGTCAAAAAGGTACCAAAGGGTACCAAATAACCCTACAGTACCAATTTTGGTCACCCTTTCGTTGGGGTACTAAGTAGCCCCAAAAGAATCCCAAGAGGGGAAAAAAAAAAATAATGGAGTGAACAAGTTAAAGGAGGAGAATGTACAAGCGTGAGGTGAAAAGGTGAATTATACAGCAGTTAGTTCCGGCCAAGCAATTTGACTGGCTAAGAGACATTAAAAACCAGACGATATTTCACCACAACATCATGGTTTCTTCACTCTGTATGTATTACGCTGCATCAACGCGTACACGTTGCCATGGCAACATTCTAATTTACAGCTGCGATCAACACTGTTACACTGTAACATTAATTCGTTCAGCTGCTTCCAATCGGCCAGCCTAAAACATGAATTTCTTTTGAAATTTAACATTTGAACTGAATTGTGAATGGTCATCTGATGAGGATGAGGGGAAGCTGAATCCAGCTGTGCCAACATCCAGATTTGCCAGCATCTCATCAGCCGAACTGGACAAACTGGAGAAGACCAAGAATGAGAATGCACTGGTATGATGTTGCCTTAACTATGTAACATTACTGTAGAGTTGCGATGGCGATGTGTGACACTAATTAGGCCTAATGATAGTTGCACCCTTAAAAAATAAGGTTTGTCTTGCAGGTCTGAGAGCTCACTGAAAGTTACTGGAAGCCATCTGTGGACAGCAGGAAAAGAAGAAGCCACATATTGTCAGATCAGTCCTCAGAATCGGCCTGTCAAGTGACAGTCAACTCTGCTTTCACCCGACACTTTTTTTACTGGCTGCACAATCAGCAGCAACCTGCAGATCAGTTTGTATACTGATACAAAGTAGCGTAGTGCCTGCTGTGAGTGCTTGGCGCAGTGGCAGCCTGCGTGCACTGCGTTGCCAAGGCAACAGTGAGAGTTTAATCCTGAGGGAACTGTTTTTGTCGGCGAAGCAAAATAAAATACTTAATCTATTTTGTCACCTTTCTTCAACATTTTCCTTCTCAGCATCACTATTTAAACTGTTATTGAACTGTTGTATAAAAGCAATATCACACTGGAGGTCATGATTCTGTACTGTAATATCGTCATGGCTGTGATTGTCTTCAGCACTCGGCCTGAGGCCTCGTGCCTACGACCAAACCACAGCTGGTGTATATTACAGTACAACATCACTCCCTCTCGTGTGATATTGCTTAAGTGAAAAGAAGGAAGAAGGATGGGGAAAAAGAGAAGAAAAAGTTGGGAATGTTAAAAGAGCAACACAAGGAGAAGAAGAGAAGACAGACAGGAGGAGGTATGGTTCTACTAAAGAAGAAGAAATGTCATTTTAATGACAAGATAAACGCCACTGTTATGCAGACCAAGATGACATAATGGTCCACTGCATATTTTGCAAGTTGTCAAAATGATTTTGTATTTCATAATGATAATATATAATGATTTATGTACTCTGAACTGGAAATGTCCCTGGTTTTCATTTCAGAAATCTGGTCACCTTTGCTTTACAGCCAAGCTAGCTGCATTGCTTTGCTATCACTTCAAATTTAGTGCAGTGACATGTATATTGACCTGGTCCTGATCTTTAATTTCTTTAAGATGGCATACTTTAATTAATTAGCTACCTTTTGGAAGACCAAACATGCAGTGTTTCATCCAGTTCTGTTGCACTGGGACTAGCATGTTGTGTTGTTTGCCCTGAAGAGAGTCGGCCGCCAACTGGAAGCTCCTCAGTGGCCTAAACCAGATTATATTTCTGATTACAGCCCTCACATAACCTTGATATTATCCTAATTTACGTATTAAGAGACCTTGAGAGAGATTGTTTAGAATTATGCAAATGTAATCTATCTTTAGAGTTTGCAACCCACTCTTAATATATACAGTAGCAGATTTTATAAACAAGTTTGGGCACTCAGAAGCGCACAAATAAAAGTGCTTCTTCTTTGTTTAAGTCAGCAGTTGAACTGAGTGTCAGTGAACCAGTTGGGATTTTATTTGAACACAGTTCATGTACCGTAGGAAAGGTACAGTAAATGGCTGTGGTTCTATTAACAATGCATGAGGTATAAATCAAATGGTGAAAGGTAGAGTGAAACTAATGAAATGTTCCACCCTCTCAGACCGCCTTCGCACCACATTCAACTTGCTGTTACGCCTCTGAAATGTGATCTTATCTGCAACAGCTTCAGAATATACAGGCCACAAAAAGGAACATACAGATCAATTGGCATGGGTCCTTTAGATTTTTACTTGTAAAGCGAG
>JAQFJB010000003.1:17264258-17275019 GCA_029874875.1 Naso minor | reverse complement strand
TTTTCCAGACGTAATAACTTTTGTCTCCACGGCTCCCAGCTCCCCTCTCTCTATGGGCTTTAAAAATGCAGTCTGACATCTACTAAAGTAACACATGGTCACATTTCAACAACAACATTCGTGAAAGACAGTGGTGAGCTCTGCTAATGGAGACAAGTCAGAAACAGACTAGTATAGTTCAAGTGATTATTCCATCTGTGTGCAATCTTCAGTCTCAAGTTCTTTCCCAATTTTCTGTGTCATTACATTATTGTATTGTCTTTTGCTTTTCTTTCAAAGGATGCATGCAAACTAGAAAGGACAGTTCACCTAAATGCTCTCCTTCATGCTAAAATTTTGTTGTGATCTTATTTGTATCTGTCTGATACATGAACAGTGCAATTTAGCACAAAAGCAAAACCTGTAAGTCTGGGGATTATTGTGTGACAATGTCACTAAATTTGGAAAGATGCAATGCTGTCTTCAGATGTAATCTTTTGCAATGTTGAACACCACTGACCAGATGGCACTGAGCGCATGATAATGAGAAGTGATTTATCTCCAGATTTAATCAAATTGATCAGAATAAACAGATGATACTAGACTGATGATAACCATGAATTTGCCTTTATGTTACATCTTCCTTCAAGGTCATTCAGCTCTTTGGAAAAAACTTTTACATTATGTTGTGTTTGTGCTGCAGCAGCTACAGTGTGTGCATTTTTGAAAGTCAGCCAAAAATCATATTGTATGATGTTTGCTTTATCACAGCCAGCAGCCATTAGATACTGTAGAGTACGTTTGAACACACAGGGAGAGAAACTTATTTTTTACACAGTGGATTACAATCAGTGTGAGACTGTGACTTCTGGATGCATTAATCAAATACTGTGAGCACATCAGGGAGTTTATTCAAGGGCAACTATTAAACCTGCACTTATCAGCTGTTAGGGCATCGCTAACTGTGCAGATGCGTTCATTATATCTACAAGTCCAGGACTTCTACACATAGAGCTTGTCAAGAAACAAACTTCCTTTACTGTTGTTTTTACGCCTCTAAGCTTTCTTTGCACATGACCGACACTGTGGTTGTTGAGTGCTTTCTTTACGCCGACAACAACATGCTACGTTTATCACCAGGATAATAATGTGAGTGAGTGAAATTCTGTGAGCTGATTAACTCATGATTAAGGGCTGTCTTGGAGACTTGGACGTCTTATGCAGAAGTTGTACCAATGCTCGTTCAGGGAGCATTGAATGTGCATTAACATAGTGCCATACCATTTTCTGAAGGTTAGGAGGTATTTAAAGCTGAGGTAGGCAGTTTATTTCCTGTTTCATCAGAGGAAAATCCCATAATAACCTTACAGCATTTTGTAATTCAGTTGGTCTGAAAGAACTCCAAACTTCTGCTCCTCTCCTTGGCTCTGTATTCAGACCGTGATGGGCACATTTCAGCCAATCATGGGTAGTTTCAGAGCATGTGTTTCTATTTGCTGCTCTGCGCTGCACTTCTAAACAACAGATGATATTGCTACAAGCTGATTGGCTGTTGACACAAGTGGCGTGCCTTACATTCTAAAACTGGACTCTGGCGACTTGACAAGCTGAGTTGCAGGCGACACTGTCAGTTGGCTTGAGTCGAGCTCAGACAGACCAGTTTACACCGCTGCAACTTTCCCTGCAACCGTTCGGTGTCACTTTAAATCTTTTGTCTAAAATGGACTTAAAAGAGAGAGCGACAACAAACAAACAAATGAACAAACAAAGAAACAAACAAAAAAAACCCCAACAAAAAACAAAACAATACAAAGATTGTGATGAACGCCACAAGATTACATACAAAGACAACATAAAGCGATAGATCTCGCAACACAAACAATGAAAATCAAGCAATGTGGCATCTATCTCCTCCAGCACCTCATCGCTCGAGGTTAAGAGTATTGAACTTTTTAGGCAACATCATGTGATTGGCTGTGTCGCAAACTGTTGCTGTGTGTGAATACCATTGAGCTCCTATAACATGACTCTATACACCATGGGATTATTTTATCAACACAGGCACGATGTCGCTAAGTTTTCCAATGTCTCTGGTACTTCCACAACTGATGCAGTGGGGAAATGAAAATTAAATCGGCCTTGGTTAATGATAGAAAATGGAAAACCCCCTCTCTTCCTGACGCTACTAGCTAATGCTAACCGTGGCTTCACAGTTTCACTGTGCGACACAACAAGTTCCGCATGATTTTATTAACCAGACACAACATTGTTAAGTTTTTTTCGATCTATCTGGTCATATTGGGTGTCATTAATGACACAAAGTGGCCAGGTCCCCCTCCTCTGGACAAGCTAAGACAAGCAGACTGTGGACGTCATGTGAAGAGCGCGATTGAAGTGATGATTCATTCTTGATCAAGTGACACAGTACTGTCCGTTCTTGCGATAAACATCGCTTCATGGCTTTAGGAGTCTCATGCTACAGCTAGCTAGCTTGATTTTCAGACATTGCTGACCTCAGCTTTAACCCTAGCAGACCTATAGGATTTACTATGCGTCAGAATGAGATGCTTTTCACCACATATGGAAGAATTCTCTTGGGTATTTGATCGTGAACAAAACAGAAAGCCCAAGTTAACCTAATTTTTTTCCTCTCAGGCCAAATGGATCACTTTTAAATGGACAACCTGTCTGTGTGTTAAATCTGAGGCAAAGTTCAGGATATGACTTAACTCCAACCAGGCCGACCCAAAGTCATAAACCATTTTCTGTTTCTTTGGAAGAGATCTGTTCTGTTCTTGTTTGCCAATGACCCCAAAAGTGACCCGCTGAAAAACTGTGCTGTATCGACTTTAGCCTAAAGAAGGAACATTCCTCTCTAATGTGCACTAAATTGAAACAGAAATACACCACAATGACATGTACATAACCTACAGTATGTGATAATATGAAAGCAGAATAGCTTTTCCTACTTCAAAGCTCAACAGATTTTATTTGGATTTCTCCAATTTGCAGTCAGAACTGAAAGCAGGATATTAAATCAACATAAATATTAATGTTATATGGAGATTAAGGATGTGTGGTGATGCACAGCAGGAGATTGTTTGAATTTGTGATGTTTATTTTTTGATCATCTTTAGGATGTTCTGTTCAGTTTGTACATATGACGCATAATGCATTACATGGTGTGACATGACATGACATTGTATCTCTCAGTGGCTACCATCATTGTACATTACTTTCAAATTTAGACCTATTAATAAACAGAAAGACTTTTTAATGATGCAAACAAGAACACAGGCTTACTTTTACCAACAGCAGACAGTTCACAAATTTTCAAGGACATTCAGTGTAAAAAAACAACCATTCTTTCACTGTATGCAGCAAGGTGAAAATGGCACTGTGCAGAACAACCCACCTATTCACTGTATTGCAGTCAAGTGGTGAGAAAGGTTTTACACTGATAATGCAAAGGTCAACATGTAACGGCTTTATGCAGCGTAAGCATTGTAGAAAAATATGAACCAGCCCTGCTAACGGCACTGTCAAGAGGAGAATATAAACACACTTAACCTTTGCAACAGCACTTGCCTTAGTGCTCCCTGAACAATGTTATGCTGATTATCCGCTGAGTAATGTGTGGTTGTTCTGAACATCTTGGTTAAAATGGAATAGTTTGACCTGTTTGAGCTCAGATCCAACAGGAAAGTGCATGACCCAATTGCTGATTATATCTGTGGTTTTCAAAGTGTTGCCAAAATTTTTTGATTCATTACAGAAATAGAATTACTGCAATTAACATGTGATTTATTCTAAAATATTATTTATAAAAACATGATAACGAAATCTTTTTGCCATGCCCATCTGTCTACATGCCTGTCAGTCAAAACATCATTTATTAAGTAATAATAAGATGTCAGTGTTAAGCTGATTCAGTCTGCTGCTCTGCTCCTGAAATTTAGCTACAGTAGGAAGCTTGCTTGCTGGCTGGAGCCAACTCACCGAAATAAAGATGTTTTTTTTTTAAAAAAAAGAAGGAAAAGACTTGAGGAGCAAATTAGCAACAGCCCAGCTGACAAAAGCTCAGCTACAAGAAAATCTGAATAACTTATTCATTCAGTGTCACTGTGACACTTATACTTTTTGTCTGTATGTGAATTTGGAAAGTGTTTTCCAAAGTATGCATGTTGTCTACGAGTAAAGTTACAAATGTTTTGTTGACTTTGCTGTCTTTTGCTTTGTCCCTTGGTTTGAGTCTTACATTTTTATTTTTATAGTTATCCCTACAGGAGTCCAGCAATTTATAGATCACAGAGTAGACTTAAAAAAAACGCACAACAAAATAGCACAGAGCCAAATATACAAAGGGGCATAAACTCATATTTTTGAACATTTTGATAAATGAGGCCCAGTGAGATATACTGTGACCTATAAAACTATGAACATTAAATGTCCCTGGAACTTTATGCGAACACAGACTGTGTGGGTTTTACTCATCAGTTATTTACGAACTTATATGTTATTTTTTTAGAGGTAGTATAACTGTCCATGCTTCCTTTTCCAAGATTGACATGACTTCATCTTTACGTAACTCAGTCAGTGGTTTCTTGTGTTAGAAGCAACAGAAGTGTCAGATTTCAGGCTATCTTGCTGCTTCCTGTTCTGCCATCAGCTCTGGGCTTTGACAGTTCAGTTGAAAGATGGGTTTAGTTCAAGAGGGACAGAAAGTGGAAGCCTCAGTTTTGTACTAGTACAGGAGGACACCCTGCTCCAGCGCATATTAGATACCTCACACTACGACCAATTTACCCTAAAGCTTTGACTAATGAGCCTTTCTGAGCTGTGTCCGTTTGGAAGGCTGCAGCAAATAGAGGTTGAAAGTAATGGAGAGGCTGGTTTAGTGGGGGTTATGTATGTTTGCATGCCCGCGTGTGTAGTGTCTTGAGTGAGATGTAGAAAAGATGGATGGCAAGATCCACAAATGGTCGTGTTCTTTATCCAAAACATTTAATCTTTGTTTTCTTGCTCTGTTGGCATGTCTTTTCTGTTGGAGGCATGCCTTAAAGCAGAATGGATTCACTACTTTCCTCATGTGGCATCTGCAGGAGATAAAGGAGGTACAGAGGATTACAAGTGACACTGATAAACTGGCTGTCTTCATTTGTCATACCTCTCATCATTCAACAGAGCCATTTTCACAACTGAGACAAAGAGATACTACATACATAATTGCACCAGTTTAAAAGTCCTACATCATAATCATATTACTTAAATAATTTAGGTTGAATGGTACAATAACATTTTTGAAATCCACTGTTTGATCTGGAGCTTTAAATTACTGTGAAAACCACTTACAGTCACTGGCAGATGTTTGACAGACAGGGGCGAAAATAGTTAAAAGGACGCTGTTTGCGGTGGGGCACCAGCGTGCTAAAAGTCATTGGGCACTTCACCAAGTTTTGTCCAGTGGAAAGGCACCCTAGAGGGCACTTTACCAAGTTTTGTCCACTAGAGGGGCAGCTTAAAGGGCACTCTACCACGTTACAGGAAAAGGAGAGGAACACTAGAGGGCGCCTTACCACGTTTTGTGCACTGGAAGGGCACGCTAGAAGGTGCTTCACCATGTTTTCTCTACCATAGGGGCATCAATGAGGGCACTTTTTTTCCAAACATTAGGGCACCAGGAGGGATGATTACTCCACCCCGCCCCCCTCTGAGTCCGCCACTGCTTACAGTTATAATGCAGACTACCATCTAATAGATGTTTGTATATTTATTGTAGTAATGAAGCAGACAGCTTTGCTATTTACTGGATTTTATTGACTATTTGAAACATAATAAGTTGAAAGCAAAGCCCCTCTGAGGGAGTCATTATCAATACACTCGAGGTGGGTGCTTCAGCCATGGGTGCACTCTTTTTCTGTCTTCATACAGCAGCTGTGATGTGTTGTTTAAGCTGACTACAGGTAGCCTGAGGAACGCTGACTGTCACTGCTGCACCTCCTTTGTTGGCTCATTATTGGCAGTTTGTCATAAGCCTTGAGGAAACTGCACTTTTTATTCAAAGTATATGATTTTTTTTTCTTCAGTCATTTTTTTTCTCCCGTCAGCAGCTGGAAGCGGGCAGGATCCCTTGAGGGAGAGAAGTAAGTAAGTAAATAAATTAAGAATAAAATGGAATGGCCTCAATTTATTTCCCCCCCCATATTTTGTCATGGATGAAAGGACCTAAAATGTAGAGAATTGTTTAAAAGAAAGATTCAGTCCCAAGCTTACTCTCTCTGAGCAATTTATTATAGATAAGACAGTAATAAACATATATATACATTATTAAAAAGCCTAGATTTGGCCCAACTGAAATCAGCAACATTGATACTGACCATTTAAAAAGAACAGAAAATGATTTCTGTTTTTTCAGCTTTCTCCAAACCAAACCAAAAAACAAACTGAAGGGTGTAAAAAAAGGATTAAACAGTTTGTTTGTTTGTTTGGTCTAAAGTGAGCTGCTATTGTTAGCATGTGTGAAACGAGAAAACCTCAGTGCACATCAATCCCAACATCATTTTCTGACATTTTCTACGGTTACTGTAGGAGCCTTCACTGCAGAATGGGTGTGTAACAGCTGGTTTCTGCAACAATGGATTTGTCTTCTCCAACTGTCCAGCCTTTCCTATTGGGATTCGGGGGAAGTGCCTTTGGGAGAAAGGCTGTGATGCCGCACTGCTACCTTATAAAACAAAAATGTTGCGTGAAAGCATCTCAGTCGTGCCACTGATGCATCACTTGTTGATGCCATAATGTATCTCAGCTAATCAGGGCCAGTGTGTGAACTCCTGTTCTCTTTTCTTTTTTGGACGGAATATTTTCTTGGATGAGACAACACCTCTTCTACACTGTCAGATGATCCACACTTGACATTTCTTGTAAAACAGTGAGGTGGTGTCTTCAGCTTTGTGAAAGCTGTTGATATTTATTTCCCGTACAAGCTACTTTTGCTGTTACAGTCTTTGAGGCTGTGTCATACCTCTAGACATTTGCAGGATTTAAGTCAAAGTTTCTGTGAAATGGCACAGATTGGGACAGGTTTCTCCTCTGGGTCATGATGCATATGGACAGAAAACTTTGCGAACTCCCCTTTGCCTCATGATAGACTCATTTAGGGTGACCAGGGGCAGGCAGCCACAGAGAAAGAGTGATTTGACACTTGCGTCGCAGAAACAGATGTGAAAGGCACCACTCTATTTAAATGACCAACATAAAATGAGTCAGATATGAGAAATGAGGATGTGTACAATGTGTTTCCTTTTTTTCTTCTTTGTCATTAAGACCGGCAGCAAACAAATCCTTCGTGGACCTTTGTGTTTGATTTTATTTATTTATTTATTTGAGACATTGTCTCTGTTAAACATCTGTAGTCCTGCTCAGGGACTGTGGCTGTAAATTAGCTTATAGCTAAGAAGCTGTACATTGTCCCTGTCAAATAAACAAATACATAGCCTACATAAAATATCTACACTTATGGTTCATCTGTGTGTGTTTGTGGTCCTGTTTTCCCTCAGTGCATCAAGATATTCAAATTCTATTTTTAAACATGTAAAAGAACTCCAGTTTTCACTATCACACCAAATTTAGGATCAATCAAAACTTGTGTTATGAAATTACACAAGTTCAGGTTCAACATCTCCCATCTGGCCTTGCTGTATTTTGCATTTCTTTCATTTATGTCGTGTTTCAAAAAAATGTGTCATTTTAACCACTTTTCTGTAGCAAATAGCTTAAATGAGAATTCATTTCATTTTTGGAAAACCTTTGAGGAAATGAAAACATTGCTCTGCTTGGTTTTATAACTGGTAGGGACTTTTCAGGTTTTTTTATGTATAGTTATTTCCGTTTACTGTGCAATGACCTCTTTGTTGAAACAAAACCCTAATGTGACCCAGTTAAGCCCCATGTAAGAGCACATTTTAAAAGGTTGAACTCTAAATCTCATTTTGTGATAGTTCTCATAGGCATTATCAAAACACAAAGATCTCGAAACTTTGGCCAATTATTTGCAAAAGCTTTGCAGTTTGATAGGATACAAGAAAACTTGTCCGAAAAGAATCAGCCAGGTTCTTGTTAACTAGCCCCAGTGTAATAAGTATGCTACAGCACTTTCTTATCAATTTTCATATAAAATGGTTCCAGCCAAGAGACGCACTGTGTAGGAGTGAGTTACTGTGAAATTGACTTTTTTATTAGTCCAACTGTGGGTAAATAAAAACTGGAATTAGGCAACATTTGAAAATGTTCCCCTAAGGTAAGGACTGTCAGACTCAAACAGGCTTATGCTGACACTTGGATGGTGCATCATTCCACATATTTTATTGAGAACATTTAGACAAGCTCTTAACCTTAGTTTCATTGCTTTGCTTGCCTGCAGCCATGATGACTGCGCATGGGGAATTATTTTGAATGAATTACATATAAGGCAATTTGCAAAACTCACCACATGAAATGACAGACCTTTACCTCTCAGAGCATTTGCTGTTTTCTAGGGTTGTTATCCATCGGCTCTGAACAAAATGTCATCTGGACAAAACTCGACAGATGTAAAACCAATCAGAGATGAAAAGTAAGATGTAGCGCTGAACAATACGTGCAAGGTGACATGGTGTTTGGTCTGATTTCAAGCAGGGGAATCATGGCAGCCAAGTCAAGATATTTTCATATTACAGCTACACAATGTGATGCTGAAATTTTAGGAAATGCACTTACAGAATATTGAGTCATATTTGAGCAGCAGTGTCTAGTTTGTCAGTTTGATCTCAGTTTTGTGAATCAGTCGAGATGCACTGAGAGATCTGCTGACAACCAATCAGAGAAGCAAAGCAGGTGACATGTAAATTTTTAAAACCTGAATAATAAATTTGTCTGCAGGTCATCATACATTCCAAAGAAAAATACATTTAATTAGAAGAATTACTGGAATGTGGGTGTTTTGTTGGCACAGTGGTTGATAAATGAGACTAAATCTTAAAGTGCCCTTCATTAGCATCTCATTGGCCTGTCTGAGTGGATTATGCAGGCTCCTGGGTTTCATCCCACTGTCCAAACAGAGACATACCAATTAATCGGACTCCAAAATTGCCTGTAGGTGTGACTGGTTCTTTATATTAATGTGTCAGCCTTGTGATGGACTGGCAAACTGTCCAATATGTACGCAACCTCCAGCCCCAGGCGACCCTCCAATGCATAAGTAGTTAAATATTGACATGATAAACATATTGGGTAAATAGCATCACAAAAAGTATTTGACATTCATGTATCGTACATGATGGTAGATGGTGCAAAAAACTCGGACGACTAATTCACTATTGACTTTATTCCAGTACTACATACTTTTACAACCTAACATAAATAAAGCTAAAAGGGGGACAAAAACATTTCTCTGAGCGTTTCCATCAGTTAATGTGCCAGTTGGACGTGGACGTGGAAAACGAAAGAAAACAAGTCAGGAAGCAGCAGACAGTGAGAAAGAAATAGAAAGAAGGAGTTAAACTATTGGTGCTCCTTGTAACCCCCCATCCCATCCTTTTCAAACATTTTTAAAAAAAGGCATTTTTTCAAAAATTTTTTTTTTTTTTAAATGGTTTAGCGGGTGGGCCTTTCTCAGACCGCCTCCTACCACGCAGAGGGTTCAACATATTACATGCCATCTCAAACCAAGTGGTGCTGAGTGAAAGTGGCTTATAAAACTGTCAGCAGCGAGTGTACACCGATGTTGGCTTAAAGAAGAAGCATGTTTTTTTGCACATTCAGCCTTATAATAATTATATTTACGATCATATACGAAGTTCTACAGCATTATTTTGACAAACAGCGCAGTCCCAAGAGCTGGAGCTCTTAGCTGATGTGAAAGTTAGCTGAAAACAACAGAGGAACATGTGCACTTAGACAGTCCGTCAAACTACACAGTAAACACTTGTTTTAAAAGGCGTGAAACACGCCAAATGCTTAGTGGTGTCCTCTCATGTAGCGACACCAAAACACAATAGATATATAACCCATAAACAGCTGTTTGTTCCATGAAGCAGCTGAAAGAGCCGTTTTTGGGTTATATATCCGTGTTAAGCTTTTAGTTTAAGTGTCGGTATATGAGAGGACACCACTAAATATTCAGCGAGTGTCATGTATTTCAAAACGAGTGTTTATTATATTTTTTGACAGATTGTCTCAGTGCACATGCTGCTCCGTTGTTTTCAGCTAGTGTTAATGTCAGCAAGGAGCTCCAACTCTCAGGACCATGCCGGCTGTCATAATAATGCTGTAGAACATCGTCCTAAATATCCTTATTATAAGGCTTAATGTGCAAAAAAACGAACCTCTCCTTTAATAACCATGTGCAACGCTGTGTTGTGTCTGACGAGACAAGTTCAATACACTGTTATCTAAAATGAGGTACAGTCATTGATGATGCGCTGTATTCATAAAAAATGTTCTCCAGTCTCAAAAATGATATCAAATTAAATGATTTAGGAAAAAGACAAAAATGAATATTAAAACAAGCATCAAATGCTGTTACTAATGTAACATATGATAGAACATAGCACCCATTTGATATTAGCTCAATATTAACAAAATGCAAATAATAAAACCAATAACATGGAACAGATGTGCAAGAAGTTGTAATGCACAGTTGTAATTCACCTACCCAGACACTCCCCACTTTCCCACCTTAAAGTATGAGATTGCACAGATGCTATCCCTATTTCAAGTCCTTTTTACCAGTTTATCCACCTCCCT
>JAQFJB010000003.1:17251899-17262035 GCA_029874875.1 Naso minor | reverse complement strand
AGTAAGAGAACTCTGATTGGCTCTTTGTTGAGAGTATGCAAAAAGGGAAGAGACAAAGGTAGTGAAAACACACTCAGAGCAAGTTTAACACTCTGCGTGTCAGACGTAGAGAGCAATTCTCTTTTTAAGCCAAACTAGTGCAGTGAAGTGTTGAGCAGAGCATATGGAGCCGAACATCAGAAAAACACTTCAGGCAGACTTTAATGCATTTGATATTTCGGAGGAGCTTGGGTTTCTCCTCGAAGAGCCACTGGTAAGTTTCAGTGTCCTGTATTCTTTTTTCATACAACTGATACTCATTAACTGTATTCCAAACAGATCTAAACAAGAATACAACATGTCATAACACCACTGTGCATACTACTTTACAGACACGTTAACCATTGAGGATTATTTTCTTTTTATCATTGTCTTTGTTTGAGTGCTGAGCAGATGTTTAGGCTTGTTCTGACAAAGGTTGCACAGTATTATTGATCCGTTGCAATCAGTCTCTTCTAGGCTATATTGAGCCATTCACGTGACAAGGCCTGCTCACTGACCGACACTGTAAATGACATAGTTCATGCACTTTACACAGTCTTTTATGTCAAATGAGACGTTTGGTAGAAATAAAACAAGTCACTAAAATGTAAGCATCAGCTAACGACTTATGAGAATGACAGATTAGTTATAATTGCAAATGGTACATATCAGCATTTATGTAAAGTATGGAGTTTTTAGTTGGAGAGTTACAGATTGGTATTAAGAACAGCCCACTCATTTGTTTATACAGTGATTTCCCATCTAGGCATCCAACATTTTCTGCTTGGCTAATTTTCTCAGTTTTCTGCTGCCTCCTCTTTTAAATTGCTGTCTCTCTCTGACTGATAGCTTAGTCGCCCCCTGACATGCAGGTCAGCCACCATGGCAAACATGCGCTGATGATGTTACTGATTACACCCTACATGAAAATCCCCCATGCAAGAAAAAAGGGAAAAATCAATGAGCAAGTCATCTCATTCTTATTATCTTTTAGACTAACCTTCCAGACTATTATCGGGTGTGGTTGGACCTGGCAAATAATCTGACACATCTGATAGAATCACGCAAACTACGTGATCTGGTTCATGAGGTGAGAATGAGCAAAGCCTTCTGATGCAAATACTCAATGCAGTCAGAGCTGAGAATCCATGCATGTAGATGTCGATGTACAGTTTCATTAGAAGAAGCCCTCTGTTCATGAAACTGAAATATGATCACAATCCAGATGCCCATCTTGAGTCCCCACCTTTTGAGTACTCATCGAGAGCTCAGGCTGGCTCACCTAGCACTGGGATACATCTGCATGGGATACGTGTGGCAGGAAGGACAGCACACACCTGCTCAGGTGACTTATGTTGATGTGTAGATGCTGGTGTCTCTGTGAGGCTGTACTCTGGCTCTGCTAGCTGATGATTATGTTTAGAATCTTCAATGTCTTGTTCCATCTTAATAGCTGATGTTAATTAATTAGCATTGGACATAAAGTAAATGCAATTGTCATAAATAAGTAATGAATATAATGAATATAAGCCTCTATGAATATAAGCCACATGGTGGCGCAGCAGGAAGGGGGAAAATATTAAAATCAATTGGATTCATCTATGGGCGCCAGAATGTCGTAGCAATCCATCTAATAGTTAAAATATCTCAATATTGATGAAAGTGGTGGATTGACCAAAAGCCAGCCGTTGCCAACCCTACAAACTTGCCGCTGTCTTTGATTAAAACATCCGAATTCTCAGTAAAGCAGCGCTGCTGGATTAAAAATGCAGTATGATTGCTTGTTCTACAGGTTCTTCCAAAAGCCCTGGCCTTGCCCTACTGGCTTTTGTCTCGCAGACTCGGCCTTCCACCGATCCTGACTTATGCAGATTCAGTTTTAGCCAACTGGAAACTAAAGGATCCAACAGGGTGAGTAATGCTGTTTAGTTGTCATATTATACTCTTAGTCCACAGAATGTCCTCCATGAAACAGCAGCATTGCAGTAAATTGCATGTTTAAATTTCAGTGACTCATATTGAAAAATAACCAATAGTTCTTTCTCCAAACACCTGCTCCTCTTTTTCTTTGAATTTTATTTTAGGGACATCGAAGTTGGGTAAGTCGAAGGAAAACAAAAGTATCCTCAGCTGCACTTTCACACGATTGTTATGTTTGACATTTATGATGTTAAGCTCATGTGTTTTTAAAACATCACTTTTAAAAATAGGAACTTGGAGTTGATATTTTCCTTTCCCGGTGGTGAAAGTAGTGATGGATTTTTCATAGTATCATTGCTGGTCGAGATGGCTGCCAGTTCAGGCATAACGGTTAGTACTCGTCCTCTTCTCAGACTGATGCTGTCTCTCGACCTTCTTCCTGTTTCGCCTCTCATCCACGCACTGTGTCTTTGTTGCCTGTCCCTTAGTGACCGATTTTAAACTTTTAACTCTAACCAGGGAGCTCTGGAGGTAATGCATGCAATGAAAATCTCGGACCTCATCGGCATACAGAGAGGCCTCGCCAAAGTAACTGAGTCTTTGAAGAAGATGAAGGAAAGTTTCAAACTCATGCATAGTGAGTTTGAATTAAACCTTGCCCAATCTGATTTTAATCAATTTACATGCTGAGTCTTTTATGAAAGCCCAGGAAATTCAAGACAATTAAAAAGAACTCAATTTGTGCTCTTTCCAGATCATGTGGATCCAACTGTGTTTCATGGAACACTGAGAATCTTTGTCTCAGGGTGAGTTTCACAACAATTCCTCACAATGGCCTGTATACCCAAGTTATTAAAACTTTTAATATATATCTCTTCAGGAGCAGATTAATTTCACTGTTAGGAATCAAAATCTCCTTGTTTTTCTGCCATTATATTTTGTACTTTTTAAAAACACGTTAAATGGTGTAATGCTTTTTTAATTGCATGTGTATGTTTATGAAACGTGTCTGTGGGTTGTCCTGCCTCAGGTGGCGGGACAACCCCTTGCTTCCAGGGGGACTGTTGTACGAAGGTGTGAGCAATGAGCCAATTCTGTTATCAGGCGGAAGTGCGGCCCAGAGTTCAACCATTCAGTGCTTTGATGCATTGCTGTGCATCCAGCATGAAGATGAGACAGGTAAAGATACATTTCCTTAAACCTTTGACCTCCCAGATGCTTCTCACGAACATATCACGCTTTTTGTGCAGTCAGGTTGATTGCTCTGACAGAAAAAGTCTCCAGGAGGGGTTGTTATTTTCTGCCTTTCAAAGTCTTCTTTTCTGTTCTCTGCATTGATTCACCCCATCCAGGAGCCTTCTTGACACGCATGAGGGACTACATGCCTCCTGCCCATCGTCAGCTCATTGAAGCTCTGTCTGCCTGTCCGCCTCTGCGAGACTTCGTCTTGTCCCACTCCAGCTCTGCTCTCCGGCAGGCCTACAACGCCAGTGTTACAGCACTGGTAGATTTACGGAACTACCATCTCAACACTGTGACCAAGTACATCATCGTGCCTGGTAATCAGGCCCGCACCATGGGATGTCCACTCAGAGGTGCAGGCGCCATGCTGAACACCACAGGGACCGGTGGATCTAACCTAATGGTCTTCCTCAAGAGTGCTCGTAACATGACCCAAAAAAAAAAGATTTCTGAGAGGCCATCTGCATCAAGAGAAAGTGAACTCTAGTTTGTAGCTCATGTTGTAATATCCAACGCCTTTTTAAGCACTATGCTCTTGATGTTGTAAATAACAAAGACATACAAAGACAATATTTTTCATTACAAGAGTTCCACTTCTAGGACACTTGGACCTTTTATTATCCTGCTGATATCATGGTGAATTACCAAAGAAATCAAAACACAAAACAATTAGTTTATGTTTGGTAACTAAAATCTTAAGTTTTTTCACGAGCCACAACTCTGTTTCCCTGGTAACGCCTGAGGGTTTGACCAATACCTGAAACAGTCTTTGCCAACCTATTAAGTTTAAATGCAATGTAAATGATGCTATATCATTTATGTCATGGTTTACGTTAAAATTACATCCTCCATACTTTTCAACTTATTAACTCAAACAAAGTTTTTTTATACCTTGTATTTAATATTTATTCTTTTTCTTTTTTGGGGGCAAAAATTGGCTTTCATACCTCACAGTCCTTGATATCACTAAATTAACTGCACTTAACTTACTTAAGACTTAAAATCATCACATAATATGATTGTAAAAACTTTGAAAATCTCACTAAAGAGGGAGTTTTTAATGTTTCTTTTTTATTCTGTTTCTTTGTAGCCATAAAATCATGTCTAATTTGCCAAACCCAAATGAATCTGCACACTTTTGAATCTTCACATTATAAGCTTGATAAATGACTTCGATTGTATTTTAAGAATTTTTTTTAACCTCATATTTATTTAAAAAATATAAGAGTGATAACATTTGTTTTTCTGAAAACTGCATTTGATCGATAAACTAATGTGTCTTTAGTGAACAGAAACTGAAAGTGGGAACTCCTACATGCCAATGAGGAGAGTAGGTGGCAGATAAGGTAGATAAATGTAGAGAGAGGCTTGAGCTGTGGAGACGAAGAGGAAGGACAGATAGAGGACACTGGAAAAAAAAATGGACAAGGAAATCATTGAGGAGAATGAAAGAGACAAACGGGGTAACGGAGGGCTGAATGTGTGGGATCAGGTTGGTCAGTTTGATGGACTTGCACCTCCTCTTGCCTTCTGATCTTGACTGAAAATTGTGTTCTTCTTACTACTGAGAACTAATCACATTAGAAAAGTGAAGAAGGAGCTCAACTGCACTGCTGCTGAGCCCTGGTCATGGTCCAACTCTGCTTCACTAAAGCACAAAGGATGTCAAATGTAGGCCGTTTGAATGCGGCTCAGGCTGTAACTACACCCGGCTCTGGTGTAGTTGTCTGCTGTCACATTGAATTGGGACATGGAAAGGGCCGCTGGCTCTTCTTCAGAAGTGTTTTCCCTTTCCTGTATTCCCATTTCAGCTTTTCTTTTCAACAGTATCCGTAAGGTAGAAACTCAGGTCTCTCTTGGATAAAGTGACTTAGAGGTTTATGTTACAGAGAAGTTTCAGAGAAATCATGTTTTGTCCATCATTTTGGCAAAAGGGACAGCTTTAGGTACTAAATTACCCATCAGCCTCAGCATTCATTATGCCAGAGGTGCAAATAAGGGCAACAGAGAATTTGTTGTTGCAGCCATAGTTGCTGAATTCAACCAAAAGTGACACACATACAAAAGGTGAACTGATTAGAACTGCAGTGGAAGTGCAGTTTCATCACCAGGAGTATCTTTAGCTTTTTCACCATCTGTTAGTGGCGCAGGTGACAGAATTGTTCCTTGAAATGCACCTTGGGAGTGGTAGCTAACTTCTGTCCTGAATTTTTTATGTACACCCGCTTGTACCTCCAACTTTTCATCAAAGAGGCAGATATTTTCTAAACAAGTTGTTCATCTTTTGTATTGATGACTCAAATGGAAAAGGATTCCTGCTGATAGAAGCCTTGAGAGTGCTCTGACTGTGAGTCAAGAAACACTGACTATGGGAAATACTGAATGGCTCCTTAACCAGGAGTGCCCGAAATAGCTCCTTGCATTTTGCAGCTCTATTGCCTCTGGTATTCAATAGACATAGCAGCACACTGAACCACCTTCAGTTGAAAATGTTTTAATTGTGATGTAGAAACAGTAGAAAAATGCATAATATTGCACATAATCACTAAATTGCACTTCTCAAGGTACAGATCTTTGCACGGATTTTGATGACCTGGATAATGTAACCTACGGTGAAATCTAATGATGGGAGGCCAGTGTGTGTCTTCCTGACATTTCTTTGACATGTAACAGTACCATAATCTACAGAAGAGCTGTTGCTATAAAATTACTTTGATAATTCAGCAAATACCTGCTTTGTAACAGCATTCAAGTTCAGTCCCATTGCTACATCATCTTTTTTTTTTTTCTTAACTAGAGCTGGTGGCTACAAGTCTTCTCTGTGGTATGCTACCATACTCCTTTAGCACTGTGTATAGCCCTTCTGCTCTTGCAAATTCAGTGCACAGTTGTTTGTGTGGGTTGGTAGACAGATGGTTGGTGTTCGGTAATTGCCCTCTGTGGAAAAAAAAGTTGTTTCACTTTACAAGAAGGGATCTGCAGTGGTAAGATAAATCAATAATTTAACACGTAAAGTGTTAGCTGGCTGAACGTGAAACAAATGACATAAAGGAGAAGTTTGATTTTTCGCACATTAAGCCTTATAATAAGGATATTTACTATCATATATGATGTTCTACAGCATTATCTTGACAACCGGTGCAGTCCTGAGAGCTGGAGCTTGTTGCTGATGTCGCTGCTAGCTAAAAACAATGGAGGAGCATGTGCACTGAGACAATCCGTCAAAAAACACAGTAAATGCTTGTTTTAAAAGAGAAACTCACTGAGTGTTTAGCGGTGTCCTCTCATGTACCGACACTAAAACATGAAGCTATACACGATTATGTAACCCGCTAACAGCTGTTTGTTCCTTTCCCAAAGCAGCTGAAAGAGCCGTTTTTGGGTTATATATCGGTGTTTAGCTTCATGTTTTAGCACATGAGAAGACACTACTAAACATTCGGAGAGTTTCACATCTTTTAAAACAAGTGTTTAATGTATTTTTTGATTGTCTGAGTGCACAGGCACCTCTGTTGTTTTCAGCTTGTGGTGATGTCAGCAATGAGCTCCAGCTCTCAGGACTGTGCCAGTTGTCATAATAATGCTGTAGAACATCATATATGATCGTAAATATTCTTAGTATAAGGATTAATATGCAAAAAACCAAACTTCTCCTTTAAAAATAGATCAGGTTCAAGACTTCACATCAGGGCTTTGCTGCAGCACAATGAGTGACTGAGAGGCAAAGGCAAACTCTTAATGGACTCACAAAGAAATGTCAAAATAGACTTTACTTTTTGTCGGAAATTCAAAGCAGAAAACTTAAACATTGTTAAAGTTACCATAGAAAATATTCCCTCTTATAGGCAAAACATTTCATGTTTTCTTAAAAAAATCTAACCTTACACAGACTTTTTTTAACAGCTGTACCTGCTTCAACAGGAGGGGCCCAAACAGATATTTGTAAATTTTATTTCACAGTATTTTGCTAAAAAGTTGCAGAAATTTGAAAATATAGTATCTGAACATTATGGGTCAGGAGGGAAGAAGGACAGCATGACTGAGGCAAAGTTGGCTGGCTAGTTGTTATTAGCACAGTGAGCTAAATGGGCAGAGAAAATAGACAGAGCGAGAGATAAAGGAACAGAGTGACAAAGAGAGGGAGGAGACGGGTCATTAACAAAGGCAGGCAGACGTTCAGTCAGACAGACAAAGTGAGCAGGACGTTGGCAGATAAAGAAGGAAAGGAGAGAAGAGACGGGGTTATAAGGACATCGCTGACACACTGCCATGTACTGTACTGTGTTTCAGTCCTTTACACATGTTCCTCTCAATAGTCAAATGTTTGTGCTTTCCCGGAGCTGGGGCTGATGTCCGTTCAAAGATTATAACTTCACTAATAAAAGGCCCTCCACATGGCGCCTCCTCTTGTTGCCAAGCAATATGCTCTAAGAGGAGAAAAGACCAAAAGTGCATTGCATTGGAGGATGCAATAAAAAGACAATAAATATAAAGTGAGAGGTGCATTCACCCAGCATACAAACAACACCCAACTTTATGCGTCTTAAAAATACTAATGTGCAAAAATGTTTCCCAAAGCTCACCTAGTTTTTGCAGGTGTGTGTCGATCCTCTTCAGCAAACATGCCAGAAAAAGGTTTGACAGAATCGAAAATGTTTTGTGGTCTCTGCTGTCCCCCAGCTGACTAAATGTGCAGTCCCGACTCAAAAACCCCCAAATGAACCGCATTCTGTCATGGTCCGTTCTCATAGGCTGAAAGCTCCCTTTGAATACTCCCTCATCCATTTTGCGATTAACAGGGGTATTAATGTGCCCAATGAAAAGGCGGCTTCCAAAGCCTTCATGTTTTATTCAGAGGAACCAGAGTTTCCAACGAGCATGTTTTTTAGTCTCTGTCTTGGACTTGCGTTTCGGGGTGGATGTGAACACTTCATTAGAGTAAGGCAGAGCAGGGCATTGTTGGCTGTCCAGGGGGCAAAGTCTCTTCATCAGGGGCTGCAGCTTGTCCTCCTGCTGCTTGAAGTCCAGCTCAACACTGTAACACAAGCATAAGAGGAAAGTTTTTTAGAATATTTAGTTTATTCAGGTCACTATTATGCTATTGCGCAACACAAGGATTTAATTCAGGTGCCTCAGAAGGTTTCAAAGTTGTTTTCTGGGCGGCTATAACAGTTATGACTCAGTTTTGACTTATTTTTTATGTTAGCAATCCACTGATGTCCAGATGGAGGCTGGGGAGGAGGCAAAATGGTTCAAATGCACTGACAGACACCCTGGCAGCACATATCTCTTGCAGCACATATCCACATTTCAGAGACTCCTCCGAGTAATAGACTTCCTTTGCATCATCTCTGTATTTTTTTTTGTGTGCGGTCAAAGGGCTTTTCCTGCATAGATTATATGTGTATCAAAAAAGAGCCAGAATGTGGGTTGCTTCTGACATCAGACTTCCACATCCGCCAGTATAATCCCAGGCTGGTCATCGTCTGATTTTGTTCCGGCACCGTAGTTGAACTCTCCCTCCGATTAAATCTCTCAGGCCTGGAGAACTGTGGGGCTTAATCCCATCCAAATGAAACCATCGAGAGGCCAAGCAGACCCTGATTAACTGCCTGTATTCAAGCAAGGGATAAATGCATCATTATACACCATCTCCTTTCACTTTATTGCTATTGATTTGTGCTCTGTTAATCTATTCATTCTCGGGGTGTGCAATAAATTTCGAAAGCATCATAGTGGAAATAAAAGAGAATGAATCATCTGCTATTTGCCTGCCAAAGTGACACTCCTCACCTGATAATGAAATGTTCTGTTGCCTTTTGGTTTTGGGGCATTTTTGATTCACTCATATTTTTTTTCCTTATCTACAAAATTACTTAACACGCTGCTTTTATAAAAGGGTAGTGAATATGACAAAGCTTATTCCTGTCTTTCAGTCTGGAGGTTTTAGTCTGGAGCATTAAAGGTGGAAAGGAGAACTAAAGCTGCCAAAAGAAATGACATCTGACATGTCAAGGTCAAACATGGAGCCGTCTCCTTGTCTGCAGGCACACAAATAGACGTTAAGGTACAAAGCTTGGCTTGATGGGGTAACTGCTTTGATGGGCAGTGTAATTAGTTCGCTGAAGGATATGGTGGACTCAAAGTGACATAATGAATCCTGGGAGCTGTCCTCAGCCTTAAGATAAGTGTCAGTTAAAGAACAGAGCTCTATTAAAGCCTTCAGGGGAGAAACTGGATCGAGGGCTGGATAGTAGTTTCCAAGGCTTGGACTTACAATGAATCAATATGTTAGATTCAATAAAAGGAAAGTCAAAAATGTACTGGGGTCTAGGTTTGTTTCAGCCTCTTGAACGACTTATAACAGAATTTTCTGTCAAAACAAAACCTCTTGTTGCTCAGTGTTTTGCTTGTTCTTCCATTTGCCGTGCATATTTCCTCATTTCCACATCTGATTAATCTAAAACACTGTGTGTCTTCTGAAAGCTGAATCCCTGACAATAAGAAACTCAGTATAGTCAGACTGAAGTCTTTATCTTGGCAGGACTGCTGTTTCTTGCAGTGTGTATTGCATTTTCTCTTGTTCGCATCATTCATTGTTTCACTTCCTCCTGCTTTTATCTCTATTTGCATCTTCTGTTTCATGCTAAAAAAACGTTGCTGCTTTTACAACTGTGGCTTAAATAATGTTGACTGGACAGAAATCGCAGCAGCACAGTGCAACGCAGAATGGCCTCAGCAATTACTAAGCAATTAATCACTTGGCAGATCACTGCAATTACTGTACGCTGTGGACAAACGCATCAGTGGGAAGCCAGAGGTGGCACTGTAAGATGTGGGTGGCACTGGGGAGCAGGTGCTTCAGCAAACAAAAGCCCTATATCTAAGATCATCTCTGTGCACAAACAGATTGAAGCGGATGGAGACAGGAAGGCTTTTCTAGGGCATTCAGC
>JAQFJB010000003.1:17098872-17113324 GCA_029874875.1 Naso minor | reverse complement strand
TGACAGTCACAATTAATAATTTGCTAAAAGAATGTGATTAAGTTTCATATGCAGTTTTGTCGTGGCGATTTCCAAAGCTAAGAATACTCAAACCAGCATTGTGAACGAGAGAGAGAAACAGAGAGAGGGGGGAAAAAAGGCTCAGGCAAGACTGAAACAGGAGACAAAAACACCCTTGATACATGTGCTGTATGGGATTCTATTATTAAATGACTTTGAATTATTTTATGCACGCCAGCTTTAATTTTTCATACAAGGTGCATATGGAAGGTTCATCAAAACAAATTGTTCGATTTTGACAATTACTACAACAATCACACTCTTCTTTGGCTGCACCTGTTTGAAAATGAATAATTTGAAGTCATTTTAATTGCTTATGTGACAGCTAATCATCAAGGCATTAATTTATTTATCGAGCTTCATTTGAACTTCCTCCTTAGTGATAACATATCCAGCCTTACTCTCTAGAGTAACAAGATACTGATTAAACTGTAGCAACCTCCTTCAGTATTATGCAGATGCCAAGGAGTGAGCCCTGGAGTGACTGCAATAATAAGATGTATGATCCGCACTAAGTCGAGATGAACCATGTATCGGTCATACCAAAAAAAAAAAAAAAACAACTTGTTGATCTGATCGTAATATTGAAAACTACTGTCAGGAGGCTTCTGTCTTTTTAATTGTGCTCTGTATAAACATTTTAACTGTGCTTTTAATCATGTGGACATTTTCATTAGGTGACCTGAAATGTCACATTTCTAAACACTCGAGTGTACTCTAAATAGAAAGACAAACTTGACAGTGTTGAGTTATGCGACTAAACACAGAAAGTGAGGAACATCTGCCCCAAACTCTCAGAGAAGCGGAGCATTAGCCTGAATGTTTCTAGCTGCTGGTGGCTCATCTGCAGTTGGTGGTGTGCCGGGATTGGTGCGATGGCTATGGGGAAATCAGCCACTGTTCTCTCTCTCTGGGTCCCAAGCATGGCCATTAACTGACTGCCAGCAGCTCTGGGAAGAGGAACAACAGATGCCAGCAACTGAAAAGCCTCCAGCTCTTCAGCTAAACCAATCCCAACTGAGTCGGGCGGGCCTCTGTAGATTTTTGGACATACAGCGAACAAATGTGGACATGAAAGGGGGAAGAGGAGGGCTGTTCTGGAGGTAAAGATTTGTTAACCCTCTTGAACTTGACAAGAGACGGGACCGAGGCACAGATTAGCCCTCTCAAAGCTGGCTTTTGCAAAAGGTTGCTGTGTGAATATGTGAATGCGGGTGTGAAGTGGCATGTGAGTGCGCACATATGTTTGTGTGTTTGCATGCACTTGTGTGTTTGTGTTCAAACAAGTTAGCCTGTTTGCACATTCTATATGCACACATTCAGTTGTAATATGACAGCAGCGCATTAAATAGTAAGTAATTACAGTAATGAATCCATTTAATTATGTTGTAATTACATTTTACTTCTCTGCCATTACCATATCTGCTCTGCAAAAGATTTCTTTTCATGTGATCTCAGTCGGTATCATTGTAACCGTTTGTAAGTGTTGCAAAGCTGCACCACAGCTTAACTTCCATTCCTTCCCAAAAAATGAGGCAAAGGACTCGACCCTGAGAAAATCCCCACATGGTTAAATGATTCAAATGCTTGTCTTCTGGCTGGAAATACGTAATGAGGCTAAACTATTAAGGTGCTAATGCTGCCTCCAGGTGCAGAGGTCATGTGCTCGAACATTGCATTACACTTAAGCAAAGACACATGAGCGAAGTGAAACGATTTTGACCACATCAAGCTGCGCAGCAACAAGGAAACGGGGAAATGACGGGATGGCAAAGTAGGAAGTGGAGGTGGAGAGCAGGGTGGGGGAGCAAGAAAGCACAAAGCCTGGGTAAACACAGCTAGGTCTGCATCTGGAACCAACTAAAAAGATGCTTAATAATGCAGAGCCGTGCAGGCGGGCCCTGTGCAGCTGTTGTGTGCGCAGGACCATGAAAGACTCTCCATCTGACAGCTGGCTCCATCTAGCTGGCTCCATCACCCTCTCCCTCGCTTTCTCCCTCTCTCTCTTGCTTCCCTCTCTCCTCTGTGGTCCAGAGTGGCAAGGAGACAGCAGATTAGGGATTAGCCAATCCCTGCCATCCTCATCTGTCCCATCTGCCTGCCAGCCAGCCAGGCTTCACATTCCGGGGAGAGATGGGACATTACTGGGAAAAGGGGGGACGTGAGACAACAGAGGAGACAAAGCAGGACTGGTTGGGGGAAGCGGGGAGAACCGAGACAAGGAAAGCAGCATGGGATGAGCTGAAGTGGGAGTTGGGCCGAGGGGAGGAATGGATTAGCAAAGACAGGACAGCAGGACTTGAGTGGAAAAGACAGAGACACACTTTTGTACAGTTTGGGGAATAAAAGATTAGAGACCTCATCCTTTCGATGAACTTCAGGCTACTTTAACAATTTCAGTCAATGCCACGATACATGCCACGATTCTGTAATCTCATGAAACATTCAAAGAACCTGCCACTCTGAATATTCAACAGCTTTTCTGACTCACCACTGTATCTTAATCCGTGACTTTCTCACTGCAGGCAGCACATGAACATAGATTATTTTTCTGTGCAGAAATTTCACCTGAACAAAGCTGGCACCCCTTTATAGTAGCTAAAAATACACCCTTGTATTTTGTCTCGGTATCAAAGAGACCACTTGTCTTTTTAATAATCTGCCAGCTCACATTTGGCAGAGACCAGAAAGCGCACTCAGAGAAATAATTGCTGTTATCTGTTAGAGTCAATAAAACCTCTACAGTTGCACTATTTGAGATAAGAGTGTGCTCCTTGCCATGTGTTCCCCTAAACCAAGTCCCACTAAATGATTTAGATATACACTCACTGAGTATCTGCTTATACATTATGAGTGTAATAAGCTCCAGGCAATTGGAGGCTATTGGAAAGCATCAGTCAATGAACTAAATAACAAGGAAACAAACTCTGCTCACATGCAAAACTGGATTTTGAGCCAGAATAATTCAAATATCAACAGTCGGCTGGCTTTTTATCTTCTCAACATTTTTGCAGTCTGTATTTTCCAACAAGATCATGTGCTGTAATTGTATTCACTGTATATTTTCAAATGTTAAGTGAACAATATCAGGTCGCAGCAACATTTTGTTTCATATTATGATAACGATTCAGACTTAAGGGACCAGGTTCTGCTCAGCAACAGGGGAATAAAAAAAAAAGTTAGCTGCTTTTCCTCTAGAAAGGCACCCGGTAGCTTAACAGGCCCTCAGCTCCAGTACCTGGTTCCCTCTGTGCACACCTTTAAATCACACCCAGGATAGTTGCCTTGTCAAAGCTCGCTCAGTGAGCCAGGCATCTGAGAAACATTAAAACACTTCCTCATGCAAGCCAGAGCCTCCCAGAGGGCAGCGAGCGGGAGCAGAGCCTTTCTCTCAGGCCCAGTATCCGGGGAGGATACTGCTCAGTACCGCTTGGAAAGTCCCAGCTCGGACAGCGGTGGTTAATATTTTAATAGCCTACGGCTGAGGCAGTTATCATCCAAGAGTATTCTTGTTGGTGGATTTAAAAAACCCACTCTCTCTCACTCTCTCTCTCTCTTTCTCACAGTTAAAAACCCGATTTGAGTTTTTAATTATTCTTTTTTGAATTCCCCAACCAGCTCTCCTCTGTTCTTTTTCATTTGTGCTGTGCAGTTTTTCCAAGACTCGTACCCAGGGAATCCCTGACAGTGTCCTACTTAACTTTTCACTTTCTTTCCTGTGATTTGTTCTTTTTTTTTTTTTCCGGGTTTAGGGACTATTACTGATCAATCCACAGCTTCTCTCCAAACACCTGCGTTTATATTGATCAGTCATCCACTTTCCCTCCTTTTGAACAGAAGGGAAGACTTGTCAGCATTACAGGTAAAAGTGATCAAATCCCCTTATGAAGCCACTGCTCTGTACTCTGAAAGCCTTTACTTGGGAACAATGTTTGCCCTCAAGTGCTACACTGTGGAGTTAAATGGGCACCAAAACAATTCCCACTATTGAACTTTGCAATGGTGAAAATTTTGCAACAACGTTTGTGTTTTTCACTAATCCACATTTAAAGCTCCTGCAGTCTCGCACAGTGCACTTGTTTAATTTCAAACCGTAAGACACAGACATGAAGAATCAAGTAAAATGAGAAAGGAGCTGAAATAAAAGACGGTGACATGTGCATGTTTTCCGTGTTTGTGCTTACGCTGGCATGTGTATATGTGTGTATTTGCATATATATGCATGTGAACATGTGTGTCCATGCAAATGCAGGTCTACAGGTCTTTTTCTATGTGTGTGTGTGAGTGTGTGTGCATGTGTGGCCGCTCTGAGCCAGCCGTCAGCACAGCCTGCAGGGAGGGGGCCGGGGTTACGGCATCAGCTGCAAGCAGGAATGAGAATGGCTGAGAGTCAGACAGACACTGCCGTGGGTTATTATGTTTGAGTCAGACCAAACACTCCTGGGAGCACCGAAAATATTGCTGTTACAGTTGTAACATTATCACAACAGAATAAATAAGAGCGGACCCGAGACACCCAAGGAAAGATTTGCAAAAAAAAAGGATATATGCAAGGGCCAAAGCTGGAATAGGAATAATTAATTAAATAAATCTCATCACGGCACTCCTCTGCACACTTAATTGAAGTGCGCTAAACGTGGCGAGTGCTTTCAAAATTGAGAGGATGGGTCAATCCGAACCTCTGCACCTCCATAATGAAAGAGAAAAAGGAAGATAATAGCACACATAACCTCAAGCAATTAAAGGGCTCTAGAATGTGGTGAACAAGCTTTGCCCTCTTGGACACTGTTGACCCACAGTGCCCAACACGGCCCCCTGGGAAATAAGCACTTATTAAAAATGGAGGAACAGCCACAATCCCACCGAGGCTGTAATATGCTATAGAGTAATTTAATTCTACTTACATGTATCACTTCAGCCTGCGTGCCAAGTATGAAGCAATTCAGCATTTCATTTGACAAAATATGACCTGTCAAGAGACTGAATAATAACACAGCTAGATCAGATGTGTGGACAAGCGATACAGTGTTGTGCACAGTTCCAGAAAAAGGTCCTGCCATTCATGAAGATAGAATCTTGGCATAATTGTCATGTCCTCCACTATCCTGAAACATGCTGCATCTTACAATAACAAAGCAATCCATAAAAAAGCCTCATCTACTTAAGGGATTATTTTGAAAGTCTCTCCTTACCCTCCAACAGACTGATGAAACACACTTCCATGCTTGATTTGATCATCCCTTCATAAAGGAGAGGAAAAAAGTATACAGCGGAATCACAAGTCCTGGCATGGATTTGGGAATATTGGTTGTACCCTCCTCAAGAGTCAGGAAACTCCCCTGGTATGGCTGCTCTTTCTTTGTGCTGTGTAGCTTCATCGCAAATAAACATACTGTCTGTTATTGTTTTCCCACAAGAACAGCAGAGTTAAAAAAGTTTTTTTTTCTTTTTGCTCTTCAAAATGAAATACAGGTCAGTGTCCTACATAAGTTTGCTGCAGTTTGGAAAACATTTCTGCAGCATATTTTAAGAGGGAGTTTGTGTTTCTGCAAAATTTTGAAATTTTGAAAAGTGTTTCATAAAAAAATAAAATGAAAATCCTTCCTGCTTGATGTATGTAATGATGATTGTTGTAAATTTACGTTTAAGTACGAGAGGAGGGACAAAAAAGATCTTGAATGCGACCATGAATAAAACAACCGCTCTAGGGGAACAATTTGGGACGTCTGATTTTCTCTGTGGGTGTTGAGATGAATAAAAAAGGCCCTTCTTGAGCATGCATGTGTGGTTGTCTTTGGGAGAGCGGCCATGCCTTGTGGACAGATAAAGGAGTGATAGGACACCGGGGGATAGGGCAAGGACACGTGGCGGCCCGCCCCTGGTCATTGGTGACAAGAGCAGGGGGACGTTAAACACACACACTGGGCTGACTCCACACTTTGATTTAGCGCTTTTGCCTAATGTTACAAAGGGGGGTTACAGAGGCCCACTGGAGATGGGATCAGCAGATCTCCCCGACTGTCGTCATAAAGAAGCCTGCGGAGGGCTCAAACCTCGACTCACATCTGATGCACGAGCCAAAGCATGCGTGCATGTGTGTGTGTGTGTGAGTTGGAGAAAAAGAGAGAGAGAGGGGGAAAGAAGGGTGGTCCATAGACCATAGAGAACAATACACAAAGGGCATTTAATGATTCCATATTGATGCTCTGTAAATGGCTTAATTTGTCTGAAGACACACAGCAAAGGCAGTGCTGTGCTGAAAACTGTATTGACTCAAAACACATGATTTAATACATATTAATATTAGATGACTGACTCATTAATGGATGCATCAGACAAATCATAATACTGTGTCATAAATAAGGGCTTTTAAGAATTTATGGAATATCAGATTATTTTCTCAGAACAGCACTATGATACAGATCCAACTTCCCCTCCGCAAAAGTCTTATGGTGTAGATGCAGGTAAATAATCTCTGCTTTTTTTCCAGCTAGTTACTCTCACTGTGGGCTGGGAGCTGATCTCTGCTCCAGACACTTTCAAGTCTACTTAATGTAGCCTACACGGGCTTCACAGGCTGTTTCATGCTCTTATGGAAAACAGGCCTTTGAAATCCCTCAGCAGCCCAATCTTAATCTCATTTGTGAATATGAGCCGAGCCACGACAGGACCAGGAACATCCTCGTCTTCCTAAAGCACCGTTTCATTTGTCAGGAGATTTGGGGCGGTTGACACTAGAGGAGTGATTTAATTGATTTTAATCACACACCTGAGATAGGGAGAGCGAGGGGGCTGCCCTTAACGATTATTCAGAGGGCCCGGCCCGTGCAGTATCTCCGCTTTCAGCCCTCTGTTTGTTTTGATACATCAGCATTTTGATGGATAGGACTTAGATTATGAACTTACAAAGCAGTCGGGAATTTTAAGCATGACCTTGGACCTAATATGCAAATAGCACTAATAAAACCATTGTTCGTCAGAGAAAGGTGTGCCAGAGTCCCGTGCACTTGGGTGAAAAAATGTTTTCCAAGAAGCAGCATGCAATGTGGATTTTCTATCTCCAAATGCTGCTGTCATCCTCCTGACAGCGTTGACTTATTATCTGCAGTTGACTGTCTACTCAATGTTTAACGGACACATACTGTGAAAATGTTCCACAGGCTATGCTCAACTTTGTACCGCTTAAAGATGAATATTTCCCTTTCGCCTCCTCAGGAAGTTGGAGCCTTCTCTCTTCCCTCAGCGTACCGCAGTAATTTGTTATGAAAATCTAGACCAAAAGCAGAGGGGAAAAGCAGGACCATGTTGTTGCAAGCCATTAGTTGGGAAAACTGTTTGGTGAACATTATAATGCAAACCAACCCAGAGAAAAAAAAGAGAAGTGGAAGACAGCCTGGGGAGAGAGATTTAAATATGTAATAAACTAATATTTCATTTATTCCTCTCTCACATGGGAACCTGACCATTTAGCTGCAGCATATTCAGATCAGAACCCTTCTCCTTTTAATGAGTGAAGCCAGCAATTACACACATCTTGGAAAAGATTTGAGAATAGATTTGAAAAGAAACGCTAAATATTTCAATATACAAGTCACTGTTAGTATTTTATTTTGTTTATTCTTTTTATTTTGTGCATAATTTCTTTATGGCTTTAATCAGAATTTAACTCCACAACTGCAGCAAAAATTAAAAGGTGAAATAAAAGTTACAAAAAGCTGCATTTGTGATTTTTTGTGCCCTCATTCCTTCATTCACAGCATTTCTCTGAGCTTTGGTTTCCTTGTTACAGATGCACTGTGGAAGCCTGTGTTTTATTATCTGATTTTTTCCCCGTCTTTCCTGCTCCATGTAGAATACAATGGCATTCATTCTTGATGAGGTTGCTGTCACTTTTAATTTCTGTTAGTTCGGGCAAAATGAATGACAGTCGGCCTTGTAATAAATATAACATGCGCCGCATTAATTTTTCAGAGAACAAGAATGGGAGGCACCCGTTACTATATCCTTTTCAAATGTTTAGATTTATGGCTTTTTCAAATGAGTGCATCTTTTTCAAACTTTGCGGCAGAAATATATTTCCATCTCATTAATGAGCAATTAAGGAAAAAGGGGAGTGTACAGTCAGAATCTCCATACTAAAGGACATGGCTTTGATGAGTCTGTGTGTGTGAGAGTGGGTGTACACATGTAGGTGCGTGTGTATAGACACATTTGTGCAAAGGAGTAATATTTACAGTTTTTTAATGTAAACGTCTTTTGTGTCATGAACAGACTGTGCATAGGGTTAGGATAGGAATGTTTGTGCACACAAGTCTGTCATGATATGCAGGGTGTGTGTGTGTGTGTGTGTGTGTGTGTGTGCGTGTGTCTGTGTGTTCCTACCTCCCCAGATAGATTCTAATTACTGTTGACTCTTATCCCTGAGTTTGCACTGTTCCTGCTGTCTGGAAATCACCACTGACAGGTCCGCTCAGCTAACCCTCAGACGATATGGGAAAGCCTCGGCATCACCTTAGCTTGTAGCCACATCAGCGAAAAAATTCGGGACATAATGGTGCTTCTCAGTTAACGTTTTCAACCCAAAGTGAGAGTAATGATGGATCTGTAATAAGCCCTTTATCAGCCATCTTTGTACTCCGTTAGGCAGGAAATTCACTCGAGCAGTTTTATCAGCCCGAATTAGTTTGTGTTGAGTCTCTACTTTGTGGCAAAAAAATAGATGTAAAAAAATGAGAGAGAGATGAAAACGTTTGGATATGCTCAAAAGAAGTCCTCTCTCAAAGGCAGTACATCCTCAAAGAAGTTGGGGGAATCTGATATTCTTTTTAATGTCTGGAAAGCTGTTGAAGACATGAGCTACTGTATGTCCTTGTAGTGGCTCCACCATGATGATACATTACACACGTCCAGGTTAGCCACCGGGTATCCCCAAATATCAAATAAAAGTGACAAATTGGATTAAATAAATGCTCATTG
The DNA here is from genome assembly GCA_029874875.1 of Naso minor. Lineage (NCBI taxonomy): Eukaryota > Metazoa > Chordata > Actinopteri > Acanthuriformes > Acanthuridae > Naso > Naso minor. The sequence continues at coordinate 17,104,288 of JAQFJB010000003.1, read as the reverse complement.
TCATTGTTTAAGGGGGAAACAGATAAAATATGGAATTAACAGCTTGTTAGCAACTAGACTGTAGCATCACATGGCAAAATTTCTCACACATATTTTATATTTTAATTTAAAAACGACAAGACGGCCTTCACTCATACCATGCTGTACGCCAGGGTGATATAAACTGACTACACCTACAATACGCAGGCCATATTATAGATATACTGCTGTATGAATTCCATTTTCATACCGGAGCAACTATGACTTGAGGCTATGCAGTATGTATGAGAGGTAGTAATGGTGATACTTTAGTTATGAGTTGGCAATGACCACAATAATTTCAAGAATGTCTGTTTTGAAAGAGGAATCTGCTTTAGCGGTTGTTAAAAAAAATACATTAAGCGTAATTTAGAGGCAAGGGAAACTAAAAAAACGGATTAAATCCATGGCAAACCTGTTTCCATTTGACGTCTTCTTGGAGCAAATGTCATTCATATTTAACCCCTTATTAGGAATGTCTGCTTCCAAGTCTCTGAATTACATTTTCAGGACTTCCTCTCATCTCGAAAGACAAAATCATTCAATTCTAAAGATGGAAGACATTGACAGAGGCGCGACATAGTGAAAGTACAGATAAATCCAGAGATACTTTTTCTTCTGGGCTTTTTTTAATGAGCTAAAACCCCCACTTCTTGCCATTTCCCTGCCTTAATTGATGATTATGTTGTTACACAGTAGAAGCGCTTCCCTCTCTCCTCCCAGTCATTATGATATGGACAGGCAGCTCTTGAAGCTTCAAAGGCAGGATGGAGTGATTTAAGCTCAATTCAGCCATCCCCTGGCCCACAGGTAAAAACCCTTGTAAACAGTGAATGCTAATTGCTAATTAGCCCTGTGGCTGAATCACACAATTTCTGTTTGAGCTGACCGCTGTTAGGGTCCTGCTTAAGGGCATGTTGTATCTCTTTTGACGGCCCAATTAGATATTCAGCTGCAGAACCATAAGGCAACCTCGTCATGAATATTTAAAAAGACTGCCACAGATGAGCATGAAGGGGGCACTGAACCGCATGTCATGGAGGGAATATTCGGCAAGTAACCACAATCGATAGTCTCTTGATGTTCTCTGTATTAACGTGATGATTGCTGTTTTTCTTGGGCCCGTGAAAGAGGTGGACTACAGGTCACGTGATGAAGGGACTATAGAAATAAGGGTCGGGTTCACACCACTGAGTGTCCAAATTAAATCTCCGGCGGACATGATTCTATCTGACTCAAAACATAGCAGGCACGAAGGAATCAAGCTCCAGCTTCGATGGTTCAGCTCAATCTGAGGGAACTGGCAGGTCTGTGCCACTGCCAGGGAATAATTAGGCTACTGTCCTTCACAATATGTCAGGCTAACTGACTGAGGAAATGCTGCGTGCTCTCGCTGCACTTTCACTCTGTCGCTTTATGGCGAGGTCTGAATATAGAGGCAGCCCGTGTGCTGACTCAGTATTGTATCAGGAACATATACCGTGTCAAATGCAGACACGCCGCAAAGGGCAATAAAGCTATACCATTATCATTGCTGCACAGGTGGAGATCAGCAGGTTCCGTGCTGGCAGGCGCGACACCAGTCTGCTACTTTTATGTGTTTTGTCAACTTCTATTTTTTCACTGAATTTTTAGTGATCATTTCTGCATACATCAGACATTTTTCCTCCAAGACAGAAGAGGTGCATCGGGAAATAATGGGCTCTCATTTCCTGGTTCCACAATCATTACAGTATGATGCAAGTGTCAGGTACAAGCTGGGTGTGATGCGGTTAATTGGTATTTTAATGCACTACCTGTGACACCTAAAATTGATTCTTCTTTCTTCAATAACACTGTAAAACAGCGTGCTACCTCGCATAATTATTTCTGTGAATACAAAAAAAAGTGCCTGTTTAAACCTCCTTCGCCTCACCTACTCTTGTGCACGCGGAGCTGTGAAATAGCTTCCAGAGCAGAAACAGAGGAGTTCTGGCAATGCATCAACAGGATTGTGTTGCCTGTCACTGAATTACAGAGGGTTCAAACACCTTTCACAAGTAACCAAGGTAAACATGTTTTTTGAGCCTAGGGGCAATTGAATGAATTACCATTCCTCATCATTTCATTATACTGTATGTTAAACAGTCTGGGAAAAAAAATGCAGGATATAGGTTCCTTTCTCTCACAGATATATGAATTTATTCTGTCCACCTCGTTGCAGAAAAGACTGTTTTTCTGCTTTGATTTCAGCACAAGAGCATCATTTGTGTGAGAAGAAAACAACAAGTGGAAACCTCTCACCCTCCACTCACTTAACCCATATCAGTCCAGGCAAATTGTTTTTACTCCGGACCCCACGACAGCAACTAAAGACCCACCTGCTCATCCAATAACAGCAAATCAAATCACATGACTTCCCTTTCTTGGTTTCAAAGGGACATTCTCTAAGTTGATTCTTTTCATTTAATTCCTGCAAAGGGATAGAGTCCCCCCCACCCCTCCCCTGCATCCGCACCCCCACCCCCCACCCCCACGCTCGCCCTTTATCTGCTCGTGAGAGTGGGGGAAGAAACAGAGGATTATCGATTTGCACTCAAACAGTGGGCCAACCTAAAAAACCCCAATGAATTGTCACTCATTATTGAAATTATCAGGCACTAATTAAACTGGCAACCCTAAGCCCCCTGGGCTGTGCTCATCTCCAACTGAATTTCAGCTCCTCAGACAGTAATAGGGAGGCAGCATTAGCCGCTACTGGATGCTAATGAGACCTGGAAGCTGTCTCTCCCTCTTAGGGTTTCACAGAAGCAAGTGCTGAATGTGAACCACAACTACAGTGCAGCACTGTTTGTGAGCACTTGATTGGCAGAACGAGAGAGAGAAAGAGAGAGAGAGGGAGAGATTTACGCTGGCGACTATATGAAACTGGATGGTCCTCCGAGTACAGCGTCAACAGTTACATTCAGCAATAATTTTAGTACATGGATTTAAAAGATTTGAGGCTTTTTGCACATAATACCTCCCCCTCAGTCGCTCCTCTGCATATTTCCACCTTGCTCTGTATCTCTCATAGCTGCACTGAAGTTGTTGACTTGCTCCTCATGCACGCTCCTCATCTCCTCCTCTACGCGAATCAACAGACATGGTACCAGTGAGAGTCTGACTGACTTTATCACATGGTACACAGCTTGTTAATAACTTCCTCTGACAATTCCTCCTCATCTTTGCTGATGACCAGAGGGACAGCCGTGATTGTCATGTTTGTAGGGGAAGAAAGACTCTAAACAATGATGTCACGTCAGCCTCTCTATTAAAAGACTTCATATTTTGAGCGGCATAATTAATACTCTTGGGCACGTCGCTTCCAAGTTGGCACTCCAGGCAAAGGGCTGCCACTCACCTGATAATTATTTTTGGAAATGGAGCCCAAATTACAGTGATTGACAAATGCAACAAAGCAGAGACAGCCTCAAGCATTCATGAAGAAAGAAATGAGAAAAACAGTTAAGTGGTTAATGCACTTTCACAGTGGATTTAAAGTTGAAATCGCTTGTCCTCTCACGTCTCAAATGTAACTTTGGCTCGGGTCAAACAATTTAGCTCCCGTATCCTCCTGAAGAAACACCCTTAAAGGCCTTTTGCAGGAGTAATTAACAGTTTTCTCATTACTGTGAAAAAAAAGAGCGGTTTTTATTACTTTTTTAATGGTGGTCGTATGCTCAGATATATTCAGGGTGACATGCTGTGGTTAGCCAACTGTTGTGGTGTCGGAAAGCTCTTCACAAATCACAGTCAGCAATTCATATGAATCCAAGTGTGTCCTCACTTCACAGTTGTCTGCAAAAAGGCAAACAGTTGTTAGCCCGTCGGGTTGCATCCATTAGATGGTGGATAGAGAAAAGCGGCATGCCTCCATGCTTTTTACACCTCTCGCCATGCGTAAATCAGCCACTCTGTCATTCTACTCGGAAGAGAGGGGGAGGAATTATGTCAAGTTATTTGTTTTGTACCAAAATGAAATATTTATCGGGAGTGAACACCTACCAGGAACAGACGATCGGCCAGGGTGCTTCATCTTCTCAGACTCATATTTGGCTTCCACCTCCGCAAAGGCCAAACCATGTCCTGAGGGTTTTCAGTGATTCAGGGAAGTCCGCTAGCTTTGAATCCACATTTCAAAGCCTGTGTTGAACCGGAGGACTGTGCAGGAACTGGAGGGAGACATGTGTACACACACTCTAACCAATTATATGGTGATCTCCTCGATTTCTCTCTGTGTTTGATGGGTACAAGATACATAACTTCATGCTTCCTTGTTTTTCCATATTGGCCCTGAAATATGATTTAACATTTCTATAAAGAAACGTGCAGGGAGAGTGTGGCTGATTTATGCCACCGCGGTCGGTAAGTTTTCCACTTAAACATTAGGCCGTGAGGGAGATGTTTAGTTACAGTACAGTCAGTCATCGGGGGTTATTTTGTTTTCCCTCACAACACCCCAAACACACATCATTTGCCATAATTTAAGCTTGAAATACTGGTTTTAGGGAGGAAAATAGAAAGATTGATGTGAAGCAGTGAAGAAAAAACATGTAGGTGGAAACCTTAAATCCTCTAAGCAAAATTAAATTTTAGGTCTATTTAACAGAAACAAACTCTGACAGGAAAACCGTGACACAGAGGTGTGGTTTCAAAAAACAAATTCCTTCACATCGGATCTCATTGGAGAAAATACTTTTCACAGTGAGAGGCAGCAGTGTGGCAGAAAGGGAAGTATTATTTGCCTTTACTCCAAGTGGACCACTTAAACAGTTGTATTATTGATAGTGGCAATAATGTGAACCTCTGCTCTTTGCCTTCAGTACGTCATTAAACGGGTTTCAACAACAGCTTCCACTCTCCCTCTTCGCTGGGAAACCCATTATAGACACAGAATGCTAAATGCATTAACAGAAAAAGGTCGGAAAGCAAAAAGAGAGAATCATTGTACCTTTGTCCAAACCCATTACAACACTGACCCCTCTGACTTCAAAGTAACAATGATTGAGTTGGTGTCATCACAGGCCCAGACTTCCCTGCCAGTAGGCCTACCTGGAAAACTCCTTTTCTGAGAGGGCTCTCGTTTGATCATGCATGCGGGCGACGCATGTCAAGCCGGGTTATTCCCACAGTTAATATTCTTTCATAACCTGCCATGCGAACTGAACTTGATTATTTTGGCACCTGGGCAAACAGCTACGGCTTTCAGGTGGTGCATACAGTATCAGAGACCCTGGTCACAAGGGTGATCTATTCGCTGAAAAGGCAGGGTTCTGGCAAAAGACTCAGCACCTTGGAGTAATGAAGCCAGCCCTACTCTGTGAGCATGGGCAGAACAGGTTACATTAGAGAGAGCCAGGGCGGCGAAGAGGAAAAA
>JAQFJB010000003.1:17064888-17076202 GCA_029874875.1 Naso minor | reverse complement strand
ATGCATTTTGCATTATCTGTTTACCCACCTGTCTCCATTTATAGGTGCCCTTAGAAGGAACAAGAATTGTTATATTCTGCATTTAATGAGAGTAAATGAACAGTTAATTAATTATTTATAAAACACATAATTGTAATAGACATAAATGACATTTTTAAGTGTTTTCTTTATAATATAGAGTATTTGGCAGTGAAAACCTCCTCTTTAAAGGCATATTTTTCATTATTATAATGTATTTCACAAAGTAATCATCAGTTTATGCAACAAACTTCTTTTATGGGTGCCCACAGGAGGAATTGTATAGGTTGTTAAAAACTGCATTTATTAGTCGTATATAAACAATTAATACATGGTGTATAACACACAATAATTAGGTTTCAAGAAGTGTTTATTAACGTGTTTGTTTTTTTTTTAAGTGGATGCTGGTGCATAAGCATAATGAATTAAATGGCAACACTGTAAACACATTTGTAATAATATTTTAAAAATGTTGATGAAAATGTTGACAAAAACACTACATAATTTCTAATACATCTTGGTGTGTTATGAACCAGTTATTAAATGTTTATATACTGCTTATAGCTGCTTAATATGGGATTTTCCTAAGTACACAGTCAATTAGAAATTACTACATATTTTCTAATTGTCCTTATCTATCACATATACATTGGAAATTGAAATCAAATTAGGGAGCAATGTGAGACAAAGTTTCCAATCATGCTGGGAGCCTCGCAATCTCTTTCTCTTCACTTGAGCTCATTTCTCCACTAATGACTTTGCCCTCTGATGCAAGCCAAGGGATCATCAAAGGTCCTTGAAACAAAAAGGGAAATATAGCAATTACTGCGACTTTCATCGGCAAGAAAGAGATTAAAAACCCTGTGGTTGTATAAGCACCCGAGAAGCAAACTGAGATCTGTTTCGCTACTAAATGTATATTCAAGCACTTCACTGCAGACGTTATTCATCATCAACGTGTTCCTCCTTTCACCACCTTCATTCATTTTTTCCCATGCATGATAATAGAATCAAATGCATTATGTATTAGTAATCACATGATAAAAGCCTGTGGTGCTAGTAACGCATGTAGATCCCAAAATGCTGTGCATGTACAAGAAAAGTCATTGCCTTTTTAACAGTGGCCTGAGGGAACGGAGTTGTCCCTTAGCCTCCATAACCATTGACACAAAAGGTCCCCAAACAATTTCAAATTACTGCTTTATTTCTCTCTCTTATATAATCCACCCACATTATTAAATCTACCACCTTCTGGGACTTTACTGATACAATAATATTACACTGCTAAGATGTTTACATTCGAGACTGCTAGCTTTCCTTGTTATAAACATGTATGCCCATAGGACTTGTGCAATACGTATGCATACTACTTGGCCTAAATGAGGTACAGGTCATTTTGTCTTTAACAGGGGTCAATATTACCTCAAGCAAGGGGCCAAGGCCAACACCGGAACCTGACTGAGCAGAAAATGGCTCCCGATACTCACAGATGAGATCTATTATACATTAAACATGCTTGTAAATATTCACTAGTCAGACCATTCAAATGGAAAATATGGTTTAGGTCAAAGGTCTATGAAAATGTTGTCTCCAGAGGAAGTCCCCTTAGAATAGAGGCAATGATGATAACAGGGAGAAACACCCATAGGGGACTAGAAAGAACATTAAGAGTTGTTTTACATGTTTGACTGTGGGACAGCGATGATACCAGGGAGATAAATGATGGGCACTTATCAGACTGGACTGACCTAGAGTTATGTACCATGGCTAATGGAATGTAACGCTCCCATCAATTATACACAGCAGCAGCAACAATGAATTAATGTCCAATAAAGTTTTCTAAATAATTCTGTGTAAGCATTTTATTAGCATTAAATATGAAAATAATTAGACCGCATGAATATTAGAAATAAAACCAGACCAGCTGGCTTTTTAAAAAACAACTATATGAGAAGCAAATGTGCAGAATAATTCCTGGACATCAGTTTTATTAGCGGTTTGTCTCACTGACAGGATCACATGGCTTGAAAATTATTTCATCATGTTCAAGTCTAACTGTGGGACTACGGTGTTATCTTCTATTTTTGTCTCTCTCGGCCGTATATTTCAGAGGCCAGAACAATGTAGTCTGACAGACATATTCTTTATGAGGGGCTCGTGGCCTCTCTAATTTGACACAGTTGTCAGAGATAAAGCTCCTTAGAGAGTGTGGCCATGCTCTGGGTAAGAATGGGGATTAAATTAACACCCCCACCTTCACATCCTCTGACCCCAATACTGGAGAATAAAACATACATGGTGACTCACTTCAACACCCCACATCTCCCTTCAAACTTCATCTCTGAATGGATTTTATTTAATTGCCAGATAAAACAATATTGTTCTGCTTTTTCTTGCAGAAGTCTTCATTGAGAGACTTCTGTAAAATGACCAAGAAAGTGTGATTAAATAATTAAATAAAAGTGCGCAATTTTTAGGGGGATAATTGCAATTTTTATGTGAAGAAGCAGTGCTGTTTATCTGCAAGCATCTTTACTGTAAATGTGGCCAGTGAGAGTAAAATGACACCCCAAGCAGCTCACACAGTGTAACAATACACTCCCTCTCCTTGGTAGTTTCCTATCAAATGACCCGAGCACGTAAAATCAAATCAACACTGGAATGGATCATATCAAATTCTAATGAAAACATAATGTGCTCTTAAAATGTGTGTTGGCCCGGCAGCCAGTCATCCAGAGAGTCTCCCCCAGATGACGTGATGAATAGGGAACACTGATGGAATATGCATCAAAGTCGAGCTCATGATTTATGTAATAGCAGTCACTTGGACACTGATTAGCTGCTCTGTCAAGCGTGTAATACGAGAGGCACAACCCCTGGTTTATCAGTCATTTATCTGAAGTGCGTCCTGATATTATCACTGGATCCTAATGTCATCATTATGCCGCACAGCATGTGCGGGCCAGTGTGTCATGGTGCCGGCGACACTGCCTGTCAGGAGTTCAAGCCTCTTCATTTGCAAAGTGCTCAGACATTCATAGCACTGTGTCAACAGTAAAACAGAGAAGCCACATCATATCAGATATGGAGGGACAGAGGCACACAGGCACACTAAATAAGTGGGCACTAGAGGGTAAAGAGAAATTTTGTCACGTCTTTGTGGTTGTGCCGTTGCTTATATGATGATTAAGCTAATTCTTTTGAGAGGAGTGGAATAACAAAGCGTCAGAGTAAAAAGAGCAAAATAACGGGTTACCTTCTCCATGCCTGCTTCATAGTTTGATTTAGAGGAACAGACATAACACGTACTGTACACGCGGTGTACACAATGAGAACACTCAGACCTCCTCGATGTGCAATGTGAGGCCCACAGAGCCATTTTTCCTGATTAACATGCACACTCACACACACCACTGTGTGAGAAGATGGTGGTTGTTCAGACTGTCAGGACTTCCCTGTTCTCCTGGAGAATATCTGATATCATAAATGACTTCAACTCCTCCCACGCCAACATGAGAGTGAGACTGCGAACACAGGAAAGGAGAGCAAGAAGCAGAGAGACAGTGTATGACTGAGCCATGACAATCATACATTAACCGGATGGACAAAACTGCTAATAAACAATTTCTGTCATGACAAAAAGGTTAGGGTTGTTATTCTCACAAACATCTGGTGCTGTACACTAAAAGGAAGCCGTGCAACATATAAGTCTATCAACACCTCACACAAACAAAAATAGTGAGGGAAACTGAACAGGAAAAAGAGCTCTTTGAGTCTCAAACAAAAGATATCAGCCCGGCTGCCAACACAGACAGGGCACCACACCTTGGCAATGATGCCGCTCACAATCAAAGGAACAGTCGTCATCAGTGCAGCCGTGTTTTTAAAGGATATCTTAAAAAGATTGAAAATATGTGTCATTATGGAAAACAATTGGGTCTGGAACCTTTAGTATACCAGGTTATGTCACTCACACGCACTTCAGGCTGTTTATTTCAACACATCATAGTTAAACTATTTCCTGTTTTCAAACAAATTACTTCCACTCATCAGAATAAATATATATATGACTGTACAAACAAAATATAAAATGTGCAAAACAGCTTTGAAACGCCTGCAGAAATTAAAATTAATATAGAATAAATGTAGTCTGACAAGAAGCAAAATTGTCTTTAAAAAATTTAAATTGCACATTTGAGACTTTTTTTTTCTTTAAATGTAATAAAGCAAATGCACAAACATCCACTGTGACTGCCACATATGATAATCTGGCCACTGAATGCAGCATTAAAATGATTTCAAACAGTATGGCTCAGAAGATCCAGCAGAGGGGGCTGCTTACTGCAATCATATGCTGATTAATTGAGCTTGATTCTCCCCATGCTGCGAACATAAGTTGTCCCACACTGTAGGCTACATGTTGGTATGTGGGTAAAGGTTACGAGGCTTTATCGAAGTCACCTTTTACCACAGGTAGCCCTTCACATCATTTTTGATGAATATTAAGAAAACATTGATTTTCTGATTATCCCTCATCAAGCCTATATCAAACTAGGTTATGTTCATTTTTATTAATTGTGCATGTTGCTCTCTAATTAGCTAATGAGAGACAAAAAGCAGGTTTAGAGCAGAAAAATGCAAATGACTCTTAGAAAATAGCACAAAAAAGTAAATGGCAAGGCTGAGAATCATCCTTCATTGAAATGTCAGAGATAAATGGCTCAAATGTCACATCAATTAAAACGGGGGACAGTTAGTAGTTCATTAAAGAGAGAGCCATATTGCACCGTCGGGTACCGTTGCCAACCCTTACTATCTGGGGCAGACTGGCAGCGGGTCCAGATGGCACGGAAATCCTCACAGATTTCAAAATGGTCTCTGCAGGGGTGGCGTTTTCTCCCCCGCTCCCACCCTCACCGCTGAGATGGGGTGTGGGCCACAGGCCCATGCCGGCCTACACATTCCAAACGGAGGCATGCAGAGAGCTGAAGGCAGCACAGAAATAAAAATAACGCTGCAGAGGACAGCAGACACTTTAAAACAATACATGACTGATGCTCCACACTTGGTCATAATGACTGAAATATATAAACTTCAGTTAAATCTATCACTGCTGCAGGCAACATAAGGCAACTCCCTCTCCTTTAAACTACATAAACCCTGATAAAAGGATTGTGCTCTGCCTCATGTGTTGTTCATAATAACATGCTGGCTTTATTAGCTGCTAATATGTAAGATGTCATTTGTTGTTGGAGTCACATAGGTGCTGTTATGCCTGGCACCTTGGCACCCTGAGGACCTCACTGAGAAGCTGTCACTGAGATACAGATTTGAATAAATGTCTTGCATATAAGTGGAAATATAACAGTGTTTGAAATTAATGCTCAAATGTGCATTAGCATATTTTTCCTGCTGTAAAAAATATCAAGCAAATCAAATATCTAAATCACTACCATTACTAGTCTTCGGTGTGCTGGGGACCCCCTGAAGGACCCCGAATCCCAACTTGAGACCTATTAAAGAAGCCTGTCTGTCCCTGCAAGGGGGCGGAGCGGTGACTTTATACTAGCCAATGACTGAGCGGGAGCGGACTTTGGCCTCCTCTGATTGGCCGGCTCGACCACGCAGCCTGGAGAAACAGGAAAAGATTTTTGTGTCGCATTTGTTTTGCTGAGGGAAGAGAAGCGGACTTCGCTGTGACACCACATGGTTGCTCAAGGCTTTATTGTAAGATACACGGCTAGTTTAAACTTTAGAAAGCCTGACACAATCGGTAGTTCAGAAGTTATCCGTTTCCTCTTGTGCTACCGAGGGCTATCTTTACAGGAAGTTAGCGTAGGGCCCTCTCAACGAGCCCCTGCTTATCTTTTGGACATTTTAAGAGTACACCTATGGTTAAAGATGTATTTTACACCGTCAAGACTTTAAAGGCACTTTGACAATGGTGGCAATCCTCGTCTACATTTCGGCATGAATCTTAAATGCCACAATAAGGATACATGTTGCATTGTCACACCTGCGCAGTCACGGAGCGGCTTCCTTACTCAATTAATCACGCAGGTTTGACCAGGAACTAGTCTAATGAGAAACGAGTCAAATGATTGACGAGCATGAGGACGCTGCCAGTGATTTTTAACAACACAAGCTGTTTATTGTTTGTCGTTTCTCACCGTGAAGAGCTGGGTAAACATCCAAACATTCAAATAGTCACTTAGACTAGTCTGCTGCACCGAAAACGGCACAAAACAAACATGATAGCATTATTTTTAATCAGTGTAGACTATTAGCCGGGGCCATTATTGCCAAAGTCCATTATTCTATCTATGAGTCTATTACGAGCTTGCTAAATGGCAGGCAGTGTGTTCAGCGCTTATCCAAAGTGCACTGTACCATTGTTTGGCTCAGAAATTTCTCGCCTTTATTGTCAGTTCAGGCAAACCCCCGATGAATACAGTGAGAGCTGCAAAGAGTAGAAACAAGAAAGTTGAAGCAGGCGCATTTGTGATCGCATACCATGACAGATGTGCTGGTGTGTGCGCGAGGAGGAGAGGAGGGGGGTGAAAGTCTAAATGAAAAACTGTAAATGCGTGACTACTTTATACCACATAACCTTTGTTTAATCTAAAAATAAATGCATCCGTTCTTACATAAAGAGCACAGGCTGCATTTGGTAGTGAAGCATTTTTTATTTTCTACTTAGTATTTGTTTTTAGCTCCGCAACTAACCATTATTTGAATTCTGATTTGGTCCATAATGTGTCTGAAAATATTTAAATGTCCATCACAGTGTCCTAAAGCTCAGGGTGACTTCCTTAAATCGCTGTAACAGTCCAGTGCCCCCCCCCAAAAAAATTGTTTACAGTCACACAGACAAAAGAAAGCTGCAGATCCTCACATTTATTAAGTTGGACCTGGAAAAGTTCAGTGATTTTCCCAGGAAAAATAGATAAGGACATAATTTATAATCATAAAAGTTGCAATTAATTAATTAAGCTCTGGTTTGTTTTGTGTTGCTGGATTTATGAACTAGTCCGACTGCACCTAGTGAGAATTAGAAGTTTAAACCATTGTCAATTTATTTCAGTCAGGTTTGTCTTGCTGATAAAGGTAGGTCCTTTAGATAAAACAAATCTTTTGCATTTAAAATATCTATTTTTCAGCGGAAATTCTCCCCCAAACTGTTGCTATGATACAACTGCAACAATGAGTCACTGATCAATTGATTCATCAGAAAATAACAAATATTTTAGTAGTTTAAATCGCTTTTGTAAGCAAAAATTAGCTCAGCCTCTGATATTTAAGGATTTCCAGTCTTCTTTATTTTTCTTCTTTTTGAACTAAATAGAGTTTGTTTCTGAACTGTTGGTCGGACAAACGAACACATGAAAACATCACCTTGAACTCGAGGATACTGTGGTTGACTTTTTTTCATTATTTTCTGACATTTACAGGCTAGTTGTGGTTGATTAGTTGGGAATAAAAATCAGCAGAATAACATCTATGAAATAATCTTCAGTTTTGTATATGCCAAAATTATTATACAAATATAAAAATATTTTTTACATGTATGATTTAAATGTACTAAGTAAAATAGAGAGGTGTTGTATTTGTACCCTTTAGACACTTTTTGGATCAAGGTTCTAGGGAGGAGAGGTTTCCTTAGTTGAAAATCTTAGAATCAATGTGACCTTTATTTATTATAACCCCCATCTCTCAAAATCTCACATATAACATAGTCAATCATCTCTCCTTCCCTCAAAGTAAAAATAAAAAAGGAACTGCTGTCTGGTTATTGCCAGTATCCATCTCAGTCGTCAGAAAAGCTGCACGTTTTTGCTGTTGTTAAGGGCTGGAAACCAGAATCCCATCGGAGTTGCACCCTAAGGAACAAATTTAATGCTAGAAAAACATCCCGACCATCAACCAAAAATGACGGATTGAAAATAATGTCGAGCTATCTTGGGAATCCCCCACCAGACAAGGGAACAGACTGCATTGTTTTTCTCATTTATGTGATATATAGAACAGAAAGAGGGGAAAAAATGGGCGATTTATTGGTTAGATAGGCGTATTCTTTTCCATGCACAAAAGAAATATTAGATAGTAATGTGGGGATCAAGTCACATCATGACATTGTTTGGAGGCTAGGTGTTCAAATATGTAAGTCATCATCCGTTGGTGGCCCGCTAGGTTTTCAATAGATCATTCAATGCAAATATGTGTGGGAAATAGTGAAAGTTGCCACATGAATATGTCAGTGAACGCGGTGTAATTTGTGCTTCCTTAAGCAGGGCAGTGAGATGAAGAAGCAGAGAGAGAGCCAGTGCACTCAGAAGACCATCTCATTGCTGAGCCCCCTGGGGACGATCCAAGTCAGTGGATGTGAGAATGGTGTGCACACCATCCAGATCCTAATGGATGTCGCACCTGCTGAAAGGTACTGTACAACAGCCGGCATAGTGACGTGATAAACAAAGGTGTGAAATTTACAGGCGGACAGAATCCACTCCTGTGATGGAGTGCCACCATTCCTCATTGGAAGCAGGGCATTTTTGTAGATCCCACAAGAAATATCCGGGAGAAAGTTGGGCAAATATGAGCAGGCTCTAGAAATATGAGGGGCACTAGAATACAGTTGGGCTTGAAATTAGATTTCTGATGGCATGTGGTTGTGATTCTTCCTGCAGTATATTTGAAATTTCAGAAAAATAACTTGTTTATTACCCACAAGGGAGTTGATTAGAGCTGATGTCTGTAGGGTCAGCAAAGGCCATGGGAGCACGGACTGTTCGCTCCTGTTTATTTATGTTCCCCCCAAGTTGTATGCAGCAGTTTGCGAGTGTCAACCGACAGTCGGAAATGTACTGTGTGATTGCATTTCATGCCCTGCCCATCACTCAAAATTGTTAGATTGTTGACAGTCTTACTGAAGCGATTGAAACTGATTAAACTCAGCGTTAATAAGTACTTATTCCTTGTTTTTACAGGTCCACATCCTACATATCAGATTAGTTTTGATTAGATTGAAATTAAATATCCATGTATCGCAGATTCACATTTGATAAACTCGAATGGTTTGGGAAATTAAACCATTTCCAAATGCACCCGGATAGGAAGCTATCCTTTTGAAAATGTACGTTCAAGTTCTAATTTATGGAAACCCATTAATGACCTTGTATATTATACCTCAACATGTGTTTCCTTCCCGACTGTCTGCTATTTCCAAAAATTCATCAAGCAGTAAAAACATTCCACTTTTTGTTAATGAGCTGAAGTGAGAAAATTAATAATATGGAATTTTGATTACGGAAGATGTCCTGTAACCATGCGCAAGCACCTTTCACCGTCTCCTTGTGAACAGGGTTTAATTTGTGTGTTCAGGTTCAGTAGGAATATGCAAATGAATTTAATGATTCGCATCACTAGATCATTCCTCAGTTTAATATCATTTGCTATGTCGGTCAGAAGTGAAGCCTCAATCCCACCGCTGTCTGTATGTTGTCAAAGGTGTGAGCGAGAAATCATTAAAAAAAATGTTTAGATTTTATCAGGACCAGTTGAGTACGATGTTGTTGTCACAGGACGGGGGAACTAGAGCCACCTCACATATATCGAGTAACGCAGTGTAAACAGGCATTAGGAGAGGCGAGGTAGAGTGACAAAATATAGGCTTATCTTTGCAGCCGGCTTTACATGTAGATCTCACAAAAGCCTGCCTGTAGAAGTAATAGTTCAAATCAGCCATTTCCATTGATTTATTTATGACATACTAAACAAGGCTCTCTCCAGCTTTGGATGTGCTGCGGCTCAGGCTTAGGAAGTCAGTGTGATAAATGATCTCTAAGAGCATATTTTGGATACAGGAAATAGATAAAGTCCGTGCATAACATAAAGGAAGACCTGCTGTAGATATGTGTGAGCGAGTCAAAGCTTTCAAGGCTCATATGACTGTTTGCCTCAGTGTTGGGGAGTAACTAGTTCCATGTAACAAAATTACGTAATTTAATTACAAAATAGATGTAACTGTAATCAGTTACAGTTACTGGAAAAAATTACTTTGCTTACTTTTGAAAATGTTAAAGGATTACAAAAAGGGTTACATCTGAATATTTTTTGTAAAAGGCTCGGGCTATATGTTCAGTAATATTCATTTCGTTGCTTTGCATGTTTTTGACATGAACAATGCCTTCTTTTGCCATTTCCAGTCAAGGTCGTTTGATGCTGTTCTGATACTTTTGATTGGTTCTCTTGTTTGAATTTGCCAGTTAAACCAATCCGCATTACCGCTCGGGGCTACGATGCCACAGGAAATCACCATACAATACATATCACAACACATGGGTCACGATACGAGTATATCATGATACATTGTGATACGCTGCATATTGTGATATAGTTCGATCTTTCACATAGTTTACTGAAAATGTAAAACCTGAGCTTAAAGACAAGTTGCTGTGCAGTCTTAATACATCACATCACACTATCGATAATTCGGCTAACAAACTGAGTCAAAATAATTTAATTCAAAATTCCCTTTAAATTTATTTGAAAAATTGGAAAATTTTCATTGCTATTGGAAAATTACCAAACACGCTAATGTAGCTGCCATAACATCAAAATGAAAAATGATATTTAAGTGCTCTTGCATTTTCGCTCAGGACACACAGAAACAGTGCACACACTGCAATTGAAAATATGAAAATAAAGTGTATAAGTGTTATTTTGTGTCACTGAACTTAGAAGTGGGTTTTGGCAAGGATTTCATAATACAATAAGCATCACGACACATGGGTCACGATGCGACACACGAAAATCACGAAAATAAATATCGCGATTTATCGGCGTATCAATTTTTTAGCATAGCCCTATCATGTCACCATGTCTGCGGATAGAAATGTGTTTCAGTGCTGGAAATGAAAAAAAAAGCAAATGTTATTCAGAAATCAGAAAAGGTCTCAAACATAACAATGCATGCAAAATATGTTAACCAACTGATAAAATGCTATCGATGTCCAAAGTTTCCATGTCAGAGGAAATATCTGCAGCAGCGTAGCCTGTACAGTAACTGCAAACAGTCATATAAAGTAGGGAAGGCACCGCCTACGTCCCGCCTGCCACACCATGCTACTACTGTCGAGTACTACTGGTAAGGTTAACACTGCCTGGTTTAAACATTTGAAAATGATTAATCAGTTGAAAACATTTGTTAGAAATTTAGAAAAGTAAGCAAAAAGTAATCAAAAGTAATAAGTTACATTACTTTGATAAAGTAATTGAAATAGTCACATTACTTATT
>JAQFJB010000003.1:17000927-17017219 GCA_029874875.1 Naso minor | reverse complement strand
TGGAGGGGTCTGGATGGGGGTTTCGGAGGGGGGCGGTGGTGTTTGGGGGGGCCCGGCCCCCACTTTGCAATTCTGCTGTGCTCAAGGCCAGGGCGCCGCTGGAGGCCTTGGGGTGCTGGGGGGAAGTGAAAGTGCTTTGACGCGCCCCTGTTTCATTCTGCCCATCAGAGTTAGAACAGACAGAGGCTTCCAGGTCAGACAGGCTCTGACCCCCACAACCTCTGTCTCCTTACCAATGATGACAGATAAGACCACCACTTCCTTCTGTTAACCAAGATAATCAGAACCTTCACTCCTAGTGTCACACACATACACACACCCTCGCTCTCGCACATGCACGTCTCTCTCCTGTGTCTTTGCACACTTTCCCTCCTGTGAATTCATATTGAACACAACTTCAGACGCACTCATGCACTTAAACTCCATATTGCGTGTCTAATCTGATTCATAAAAAATGAAACCACATTTTGCCTTACAAAATCAGCAAATTAGCAGAGAGCATTATCGGTCTCACAACAGGGCAGATAAAGAGATTGGCAGAATGAGTTATCCTGACAGCTTGAGTTTAACAGAGCTTGGCAGCGTGCTTGTATGATGGCAGGTCAGAGGGGGATCGAGTTGCACTTGTAGGTGCCCCTCCACAAAAAGCTTTTTTCGCAAGCACTGCAGATCTCACACATTTTAACATTCAGCAAGCAGGGCCCTGGTTAGTTCATTATTAGGGCCCGGACTTGGGGCTGAGGGCTCCATCTAGACAGAGGGAGGGAGAGGGGGTCAGAGGAGAAGCCTGGAGAAGGAGAGGGAGAGAGGAGGAGAAGGTTTTGACTCACCAGTATAGACAAATCTCCCAGGGGCACCTTTGCAAAACTGCTTGGATTTGTAGGACAGCGTGACTTCCACAACACCGGGGATGTGCCGAGGTGGAGTCTGGACGCGGATGGCGTGAGGAGTTATCAACTGGATTAGAGAGGAAAGGAAAAGAATAAAATGAATCCTCTGAAATAACAAACTACAAGTATTACTGGCTGAAAAGTTTGTTTTGAGCTGGAACGATTTTTTTATCATAAAACCAGACACATTTCCTAATGCTTAACACTAGAAAGACCATGATGGTCATTTTGACCATTTTCACATTTCTCTGTCATGTAACTCCATTGAATTAAAAATGACAGTACTGCTCGTCCCTGACTTTTCCTAAAAATGTCTGTATTTTCATTAAAAATGTTATTTATACAAGTTGCACTAAAGGCAAACAAAATGTGATCATTTCTGCCTATTTCGGCCAAAGACAGTCAAAATGACCACACAGACTTTGCCGCGGTTAGATTGATACATTTTTAAACAGTGACAGCCGCATCTTGGTTGCTTGGCAACTATCACTGTCTCTGTCAAAAGTAAAACTTCTAGAGCGGCTAAGAGTTCCATTTACACAGACAATTTTTGTCCCTGAAAGCAGCGCGGGGCACGGCAGCGCAGTGGAGCAGAGCTCACCTGCATCAGCTGCGAGCGGATCGGGATGATCCGTCTCTGATGAAAATGGGCGTTTTCGCTTCCTCCTTGGCACATCATATCCTCAGGTGTTATTTTGTTTTTTAAAAAGGTATCTTAACACAATAAATGCATTACTCTCTATATTGGGTATTTATCATGACAGATAATAGAATTTGGAATCTGGCGGTCAAGATGATGACTCACGGCCTTTCTAGTAGGAGTTGGATTGTGACCTTTCTAGTGTTAAACTGAATTTTAGTCAAATCGATATACCTCACTCCATACGAGCATGGTGCCGAACACGACTTGTAGGCCATCGAAGAAGTTATCTCCGATGATGATGACCGTGGCTCCTCCAGTGGTCCATCCCTCGCTGGGGCTGATGGCCTTGATGCATGGGGTGGCTGCTTATCCAAGACAAAGAGAACGGCAAATTCAGCACCTAAGCTTCAACACCAGGGCCCATGTCTATTTCCACAAAGACACATTACTGCATCACCTCCACGCTCAGCCCTCCACGTCTCTCTCACAAAGACATATCATGGAAATTGCCCGTGGAAAAAAAAATGATGGATTTGTCCTTTAAGGCACGAGAATCAAAATCATTTATCAGCGCGCTGAGGTGGTGTAGTTAAGCAGACCCTTCAAATGGTCCACTTCACAAAGGCTAAACGCCGGGCTCGCCAGGAAAATGATTTGATGGAGCAAATTATGTGTCAGGGCAAATGTAGCTATCAGAATTGATTAAGCATGCGCCCGCAAGTACAGTAAAATTTCAAAGTTGAACACATCTTAAATGAGTCAAGAACACAGGCTGTTAAAGTGGAAATGACAAGCTAAAGCTTTGCAGGATCATGTTATTTCATTACCTTTGTTCTGCATATGTAGCACAGTGCAGCACACTGAGTGTAGTTTCAGGTTTCATAACGTGAAATGTACTCATGAATTATTCAGATGGAGTTTTTATTTTTTTCTTTCTTTTTGTGATCGATTCAATCCATTTCATATTGTTTATTACAATGCTTTTCATCTGGCATGACTTCTGCTACGTAGCTCCGCCATTCATCACCAGTCTGGCTTGTTATTATAATCTAATTTGAGTGATCTGGTGCCTCACATTCACTGTCATTTGATGCATTACCTTAATATGGTGTTCAGCACAACACAGAGTTTACAACAGAAATAGCATGACAGCTAGCCATAAAATAGCAATATCAAATTTAATCTATTTCCATCAATATCTTTTAATACACCATGAATTGTGCTTGTTTTTCCTACTCCTCAAAAATGTGAGCAACTATTTCAGCTAGTGCCTTTTTTCTCTCTCTCTCCCTCTCTTTACAAGCTCAGTTCTAAACCTCTATTATGCTTTCCATCCAGTAAGTAAATCACAGTCGGCCATTGTTGTATGGATCACCTCAGACAAGACATCTCCTTTTGTTTGCCTTGCTGTTGGGTCTGTTCAGGTCATGTTTGCTCTCTCTCCCTGCCCATAAAGTGCACACACACACATTGGTACTACAGGGAATCTGACTTTAACAGGCGCTGTTGACTTCATGCTAATCACCTCGTACAGATTTTCATTTGTGAGGCCTGGAGGAGTGACATTTGCTTTCCTTAATTGCGAAGCGGAGCGTCTGAAAGAGGACCAACCCTCTATGGGCATGCTGGGCCCCCTCTGAGGGCCTGACCTTCATCAGTACGGACGATTACAGCAAATAATTCACCCTTCAAAATTACTGTAAACAAATTGACTTTGGGGATGAGAGAGACAGGGGGGAGCAGGAAGGAGGAGGAGGAGGCAAGAAGAGGGGCTGATGGTGACGGCGACTGTTGGGGGGCAGCTGCAGCCTGAAACCTATGACAGGCATACACAATCACGCACACACACACATGCACAAACAAACACAGACACACCACCTCGGAAATCCCAGTGCCCCCTCCCACACACAGAAGGACCCATGGAGAGGCAGCGACTGAGGCCCTAAGCCGTCCACCCTTCTGCCTGAAAATTTGCATATGTCTCAATGCACAGACAGAGAGGGGAGCATGTGCTGAATGGGGACCGTGGCGAAGTGGATTACACAGTCAGCACAGGCGATCTGATGACAGACACGCACAATGCCCCCTCAGCAGATGATAGGCATCATGAGGAGTGGACGGATGAGGACGCAAAGAGCCGGCCTGCCGGTCGGAGTATTGCATCACTAAGTCTTTGCAAACTTTGGGTTACAGTGGAGGGAAATCGCTCAATTCGAATTCACATGGCTTCGTATGGAATTCACGGCTTGTTTTTTGGGGGGGCAGCTTATATTTTGTTTGTTAGCCTAAATATATGTTAAGATCCACTTTGTTGCAAAATGACCCCAGGCAGCCGATCTGTGATCCGTGCTAATCTTTTTCCTCTCTGCTGAGGGTTAGCCGTAGAGGACGGCGAACCTGATTCGAGATCTGAGCAGAGAAGGCTGCAGCTCTAGTATTGTGACACTCAAACAGGTCTGATGTGGCCCCGCGAAGCCGTCCTTTGTTCTGCCTGCTGAAATGTGTTGTAATTGTGCTGTGGGATGTCCAGATGGTCGGTTGATAGTGCAGCTGATGGGATTATACCTTTTACCTCTCCCTGGGCCATCTGTTCCCTTTGACTCTCTCTCCTTCTCTTTCTCTCTCCTCCTCTGCCTCGCTCTCACTCTCAGCCTATCTCTCTTTCTCCTTCCCTCCTCTGTTTTTTCCTCCTTCCTTCTTTTCTCACTCTCTTTCTTCCTCTTAGGCCCAGCAGTCTGGATTCACTTGTCTTTATTGCATAAACCCTAACAGCATTACAGCCACTTGGCATGCAAATGAGGCAGGCGCTGCAGGCTCTATGCTGAGTCTCCTATATTGTCTGGGGCTCTGTAATGGTGGAACTGAGCTAAGGAACGTGTGTGTGTGCCTGTGAGAGAGAGAGAGAGACAGTGTCTGTGTGTTTGTGTCGGTGCTGTGCTGTTGGTGTAAGTCTGCATGTGTGGGGGGGGTTGACGCTGTGTGTGAAAGACTCAGCTATTTGTGAGCATGTTTATGCACCTTTGAGCCTGAATCTATACATGTTTGAGTGACAGGCAGCCACAAAGCACATTTGTGTCTGAATGCATAATATGCTTGTTGTGTGACAGTACACACAAGTGAGCAAAAATGTCACATGGTGAGATTCAGTCTGTCATCCACAGGCTATCCTGTGTCTGCGCCAATAGGGGGCAGCACCTCTTGATCAATTGGAGGCAAGCGGCACAAGTGCAGAGGGAGCTTTGGAGGAAGGATGCTTCTCTGTTTCAGTCAGTCAGCCAGTCAGTCAGTCAGCCGGCCACATATCTGAGGCCCCTGGCCCAGTGGATGCACCAGGAAGAATGTGTTGCTAATTTAAAGCACCCTGTCTGTCTGCCTGCTAGTTGTCAGAGCACTATGGAAGACATGGTTGGAATTACATTTTATGACCGGAGTCGCTTTTTCTCACATCTCTGTTTGTTAAAGGTGACTGAAACAAAGCGAGTGATCGGTGTTGATGCATGTTAAATTAGTTTGTTATGAAGCTGAGCCTGGCGGAGGGGCAAAAAAAATCTCAACTTGTGAGATCGCACACGGCTGAGCGGATGGAAGGTGTATTAAAGTTATTAGACAAAGACATGTTCAACTGGGCGGTTGACAATAGCTTCTTTTCTTTCTTTACGGGGCGTCACTCTGCTGCTTTGAAGAGTGTGGTGAAGAGAGGAAGAAAAGGATGGGTTGGGGCAACCTGTAAAGAACACACACACACATAGACAAACACAGGCACACACACAACACATGGGGTCCCATGGGAGCGGGGGAACATGGAGGCGAGGGCTCAACCTCTTTAATTGCTCCCCTCATTAAGAAACTGGTTGCTAGGCGATCCACACCTATCGTGTCATAAACGTGAAACACACAAACAGAACGTCAGCGAACATAATGACTTTGGTGCTCCGGGCAGGACTTTAATTATTTGATTTTGTTCTCCAGTAGAGGAGTCATTAATAAAGACAAAAACAAATAGATTAGCTTTTTCCCCCACCAGGACTAGAGAGCACTGAGATATATTAATTGTCTGGTCTTTTTTTTTTATTAGTCGTTGTTGTATTAAACATTACATTTGCTTTTGGTGATAGAACCATTAATGCCTATTAATGTGTAGAGAAGCTTGTTTTAGTCAGTGGTGTATATAAACTGTTTGCCCAGCCATAATTGGCCCTGGAAATCTGATGATAAGCAATTCGCACAATCGGCCCAAGTCAGTCTTCTCCTTTTTTTTTTTTTTTTCATACAATCTTTCAGCTGCATGTGCTCCCATCTGTGCGCGGAGGCCACGCGGGTCACAAGGTTATGTTTAGTGCATTTTACTTTTTGGATTTCCCATGGTTTGGTGGTCCTTCTTTTCTCTCTTTTGGCTGAGCAGGCAATCAGTCTATCATATGGAATCAGTTGGAAGAAAAACAGTAAGTTCTGTTTTTCTCATAGGCCGCCCTCCACACACACACGCACTCACAGAGAATCAACCCAACCTTCCCTCCCCCCTCCTTTCTCTCTCCCTCCTTCCTCCCCATTTCAGCTCTCTCACAGCTAAATCTGCAGAACCCAATGACAGGAAATTGACCTCACAGCCAAATTCTTAAGCAATTTGATCATGTTTCACATCGGCTTTTAGGACAAATGTAGGTGCATTAGGAGACTGGAAGTCGTGTAACATTTTAAAATCATGACTTAGTCTGAGCTCTATTGTCATCATTACTGATACTGAAATGCTAAATGTACTGAGTGATGTATACTATTTCCAGTCAAGGCACAACAGTAGTTATGAGGGAGGCAAAAACAAATACAAAAAGTAAAAAAATTAAGGTGATGGAGGAACAAAAGTTTCTAAGAAACAAAAAGCAGCTAGGCGTGTGATTGGTAAAAAACGTGAGGATGTCTGAAAGAAAGTTGAGGAAAAAGGAACGTAGCAAATTATAAGATGTAAAAAATGTGCCTACCATTCTCCAGATAAGGAGGCGTACCTTCTGAAGGGTCGAGTCTGCGAGCCCTTCGCCCATGCTTGGAATTGTTGTGTACGAACATGTTGTCGGAAACAGCCAAGACATGGCCGTCCACATTGACGGTCGTCGATACGACAACCTGCAACAGGATTGAAGGTGAAACATGTGATTTAATATGAGGAAACAGAGAAATATAGTTTTCCAGATGCTGGATACTAATGTTCTGGGTTACAGCGGATGCATAAATGCTAAAGGGATTCTGTTGTGTCCAGATGCATGCCTGCATGCTATTGATTACCACTGTCAAACCTCGTGAAGTGATTGTTCTCTTCGGACAGATCACATTACAGTTACCCTGCTTCTCAGCCATTTTGTTTTTGCTTTTTCCCATCTTGCATCTGTGTACTGCTAATTGACTTTTCAATCACTAAAATACCATTTCCGTTTACTCACTCTACCAACTGTCATCATGGCCCAAGCTCCGAATTATTGATCAGCTTGTCCATCTATTTGAGGATGGAAGGCCTCCCTTTTAAGATGTTACTGGAGTCATTAGCAAGTGAACCGTACTCCATCCCATCACTCAGCAAACATTTTACTAGGATCAGATTCCAAACCACACTCCATATTTCATAATGCTTATTTTTGTTGTTGTTTTTTTGGCCACCACATCTCCAAACAGTGAGCCGCGTGTGAATGGCCAAAGTGTTTCTGAGCCGGAAACAGAGAGCCCCTCTCAGGTTTGCTTCGCCGGTGAGTGACCTCGGTGCAGCAGTGGAATTTAGGGGGGTGCTTTTTTTTTCCTCTTTTTTTAGTCAGTTTGGGAAGGGTGGGGGTGTAAGCGGAGAGAAGGGGAAGTGAAAGAGCTCCATTCTTGTGAGCAGGTTCAGAGCTGGGCCAAGCTGAGGATGATGGATTGGGCCCTCTCTGGCCTCCAGCTGGTTTTTGGGGGTAATAAGTGGAGTGGAAGGCATGCAGAATACACAACTTTGGCCAGAGAAACACCTATGCTGGAGCATCTGGGAAATCTATTCGGGGAAAAATGGCTCACTAACTGTTGGACTGAGGACGAGAATGAACATCAGGTAAAATAAAAATTAATGTACATGTTTAAGTTTTGAAAATGAATGATGCTCCAACTTTTTACTTTCTTGCATTCTGTTTGACACACAGGAGTGAGAGGTAAAAGCCCTTGGTGGCTGTCATGCATCAGTCCACATTCACCCTGAGGGAAGATTTGAGGAGGCAGGGGAGGTCTGATGGTGGTGACATCAGGAGGGGACACCCTGTCTTGTCTGTTTCATGTCTGGGCTTCCTCCTGGAGATTGCTGGCTTGTGTGCCTCTCACAGAGCAGTGCTGTCAGTGACAGACACCCCCTGCAGTTTGTCGCTATCCTGATAGGACAAATCACACTAAACTCTCACTCTCTCACCTTGACCTAGTGGGGCTGCTTGTGGTGAAAATGTCCACGCAGCATGGATGGATGGTTGGATAAATGGATCAGCAAAGGGGCTTCAATAATTTCAAAGCTCAACTACCTGACACATTAGAAGTGAGAGGGTTAAAGATGCCGTAAAAGTGCTCAGTGGTCATGTCTTTTTAGTGTAAATCGCAGCATTTTGTCAGGCCGCAGTAATGATGGTTTTCAGATGGCTGCAGACACTTTTCATTGGCTGTCCTGAGAACTGCATTTCTCTGGGTTTAAGTGCATGCATATGTGGGTAAGAATGGGAGAGGGATGTAGAAAAAGCAAATATATGTTCTCCTCGCATGTATGTGCATGCATCCTTATGCATGTGTGTGTGCGTGTGTGCATGCTTGCACATATGTGTGTATAAGAAGGTATGCGTTTCCGCTGCCAGACAGATCCTGAGTTAACACTGTTGTTACATGTGGTCGGATCGTCCTCCCCTCTGCGCTGAGGCTCAGAAAGCTGTCAGGCACACAATTGATGGCACTCTTAAATCCTATATCCTTATTTGTGTCAGATGGTATTCCCTAATAAATATTCTGTCCAGAGCACACAGGACACAGAATCCCTCGCTCTTGTTTTCTCTGGCTTTTGCCTCCTTTAGTGCCAATGATGGAATCGTATTCATATGTGCATGTGTGTGGATGTGACTCAGTGCAGCGTAGTCATGCATGTGTACACCTGTGTGTGCCTGCAAAAAAAAAAGAGACAGACGGCGAAAGACTGAGACAGAAATAGAGAGAGGATAAGTTTGTAAAAGATTTACCTGGAATCTGCGCATGTCTCGTGGATTCCCTGCATTCTTCAGACAGTTCTGATTGCATTTGAGAAAGAATTTTAGGAAGAATCTGAAAGAGAGCACAAAAGAAAAGCAAAAAAAAAACAAATAAACTATTAATTAATTTACATTTAAAGCTACACAAAAAAGTTGTGGGATGTTTAAGAATTAGAGTTGTTCCAATACCGATACCAGTATCGGAAAATGCTGCTGATACCGCTGAAAATGCTGGCATGGGTATCAGCGAGTATGCCAGTCTGTGCACCACTCAGGTACCATGATATTTATGAGCCATGAAACAGTACCCAGCTACTTTCCAATCAGCTCAGTTAGATTTGACTGACGTTACAGACCTAAAATCAATTTTAATTTGCCACTCTACAGTACGCAAGACACTGAGCTGTGCTGCCACTGGCAACTACTATTTTTAAGAGTGACAAAGAAGAACAGAGAGAGTCTAAGGAGAGACGAAATATTTTAGTCAAAGGAAATGTGTAAAGAATTGTTTTTTATGCGCTCGTGTCAGATCGGTACTCAGTATCGGTTAAAGATTTGGGATCGGTATCAGGAAAGAAAAAATTGTATCTTTTAAGAACACTGCTACATGTCATTCATCCACTTAGACAAAAATAAACAGGATGTCACAATGTTTCAGTTTGAGAAAGTGGCTGCGTTCATCAGTCCCTCAAAAATCACGAGCATCAGTCTCTCTGTCATCTCATCTCCTCACCTGAGTTCATGGGTCTTTCCCAACACCCATCTGCCACTAACATACAGAAAGTCACTTGATATTCCACCCACCTCTTTAATCCCAGGACACCCCCTGTGCAATTAAAGTTCTCCTGTTCAATAGGGAAGCAAATGAGGCCCACCTGTGACCAGGTCTTGTTTGAAGAGCATCAGGGATAAAGGACCTAACAAGGTGAGAGCGCGCCACAAAACTTATAGTCCTGTCAGGCAATTAGGCGGACACTCCTGGGACCACCGTATGCCACACACACAGACACACAAGCATAACGCATACACACACCCATGCACTTGTGGGTGGGTGAGGCAATTATGCCACAAATTACAACCTGGCTAATCGTCTCTGAACAAATGTCACGTCTGAGTGAGATCTGGGCTTGGTTAGTTGTAAGCTGCCTTCTTCTCCTGCTTTCTCTCCGATCACGCAGAATTTGTTGCTAAAGTCTTGTGTTGAGAGCTGAATATCAGATGTGGCCTCGCAGAGAGAACACAGTTAAAAAATATGAAGATTAAAACCAAGGCCAATAAGGAAAATTGTCTCAGATGTCGCCCATTGTGTGAAATCTTACACAACCACACAGAATAAACAATGAAATTGACTTGTTGTTTTTGCAAATTCTCCCCACAGAATCATGACTGATTGTGCTTTTGCTTTCTCCAATTCATTATAAATACTGTGTCATGATATTTATTTTTCATCTCAGTGCACTAGTGTTACTATATGCAATACTGTGGTTTCCATTGTAACACTTACTTGGCTCACAGAATCACAGCGGCTCATTGGATTACCATAGATTGCACCATAGATTGCACGGCCATTTCATTCAGCTAAATACAGTGGCTTGTGTGGCCTGTGAGGACGCTTTCACAACACTTAAGACTTCTCGCTCGCCCAGTGGGATCCTGGCCAGGCCATAAATCAGAGTCTGAATGACCCTTCTAACCCTGGCCACATTAACACATGCACTGGTCATTTAGAAGCGTTCTTCGATAGACTCCTATACCTTGTGCTTCACTGAGGGCCCAGGAGGGAGAGGAGAGGTGAGAAAATATTTTCACTCCACATCCAAGGAGCGTTGGCTCGGACATCAATAAAAGACGTTTTAACCCATGCCAGAATGCTGATTGCCTGTCGGTGTGTGGCGAGGCCATAAAAAACCTGACTTGTCATTAGTGCATTTCGCTTGATTGTGTTCACTGTGTTTTCAGGTTGCATCTGTTGGCTGATCATCAAAATGACCATTATGTACTCTAATTCCCTGACCCTGTTTTTATTTCCCCAAAGAGTCGTAATGTAGAGCAGCAGACATCTGCGGAAAGCAGACCTGAAATACGACTTTTATTTGTCTGTCGCCTCTCATACAGATTGGGTAAGCACAGCGTGTGTGTTTGTGAGCGCATACATGCGTGCACATCCACATGCGCGTTTGTGCGCGAGCACGTGCACATGCATGCATCCTCCGTTGGTAGACAATTTATGTCAGAGCGAGAGATAGAATACATTTCCTCAGCAATGCATTGACTTCATAAAAGAAACACATTACTTTCAGAGTTAGTCTTGTCTTTCCTCTCGAACACTTTAATGCTTTTACACGCTGTTTCTACTACAGCAAAAGCAAAAGTTAAGAAACAATAAACACACGAAACTGAGTGCCCACGCTATCGTAAAGCAGCGCCTTTATGTTTACTGTTATGAAGGCAATTAAGCACAATTTCTCTGCTAAAAAGATAAGCTTAATTTTCATAGTCCACAGCAGTGGCAGCACTATAGCATCCATTACATTTGAGTTGGTTAAGATTCTCCATGAGCACAGTGCAAATTGGTCCTTGGTGAAAAGGAGAGCAATTAAGACAAGGCCCCTCTCTCTCTCTTTTACTTCTTAAATATCTACAGAAGTTTGTGCTGGTGTTTTGGCACGCACGGAGACAAAAGGAGGTTGTTTAATTGTTTTTTAATGGGATATCAAGTCGTCGCTGCCATTAGATGTTGGCAATGGAGGGCAAAGGGGGATAGAGAGAAAGAATGAACTGCAATTAGGTTTGATTAAAGCTATCCTTCTCAATAATCAGCTGTTCTGACAGGACAGGGGGACCCTGGTGGCCGCTGAGATGGAGGAAGGTGTTGAGTGATATTAAGGCCAATGAAGGGGATATTAACATGGCTAATTAAAGCTCTTCCAAAGCCGGGCGAGGAGGCTCTCAGTGGACCGCACTGGATGAAATAATCGGCCAAGGCAGCTATCAGTTGGAGGAGAGAGAGAGAGAGAGAGAGAGAGAGAGAAAGGGAGTGCGGGAAAGGGTGGGGTGTAGTCCATCTGAGGGAAGGGGGGAGTAGAGGGAGGGATAGTGGGAGGCGTAAAGGAAAACTATGAAGTGTGAAGAAGACAAAGAGGAAGACATCGACAGGCATATAGAGAAAGACTTCCAGGGCAGCCGTGGAAGCTCATTTTGACATCAACCCTCTCTGTCTGCATGCCCGAAGTCTGCCAGTATAACTAAGACCTGACATCGGCTTTTATCTCCGACAGCTAGTCATACAGGTCCACAAATCAACGTTAAAACAATCCTGCTCACGCCTTGGTCTAAGGCAATTAATACGATTCTCCTGTAGTACCTCCATGCTCGCCCACTGCCGAAGCTACTAATCATGCCATAATGATTTCTCTCCCTCTGGTCAAAGGGGAAATAGATTGTCTCTTTAGTAATGCAGCAGGCTCGGCGCCTTCCACTCCCTGGCTTCACAGACCCGGTAATTGAGGAGAAAAAGGCCGACTTTGGCACTTTGACTGATTTGAGGGCTGCTAGACCCTCTTATCTTTACTCTGATCATTTTAGGCTGACACTCAAAGGAAGACCCATCGCCCTAATTCTAGCTCACCCTCTCCCATCATCAAACAGAGAGGGGAATAGGAAAAAAAAAAGAAGAGAGAGGGGAAAAAAAACAAACAGGCGAGGTGAGGAAGGCCTCCTCTCATTTAAATGGCCAACTTAATTGCAGGGTTGATGTCACTCATGCATAAATGTCCACCCCTTTGATTTGAGTGAAGAGGGCAAATAAGGATAATGTTGTATTATTAAGAAGGTTCCATCGACAGCAGAGGCGAGCACTCCTGTCAATTTTATTCACTTTTTTATCCATTAATTTTCAGATTTTTTTAGTAATTTTAAAGACTTGTGAAATTTTTAAAGTTCAAACTGAGCTCTTGGAAATAATTTTTCACTCGCTGATTTATTAAATCACAAATATAAGAGAATGTTTTTCTTCAAAAGTACACCTCGTTCCTATTGTACCAAGGAGTTTCCTCGTATTTGTTTAGGCCGTTACACAATACACTGACAGATGGCCACAGTATCTGTAAGAGTCAGGTATTGACAACTCTAAGCTCCTGATTGGTGCCCCAGCACTAATGACTAGCATGCAGTGTCCACAGCCGGCAGCCATGACAGTGAGGTCATCCGTTGCAGGGCGGTGAGTATCGATCACCACCCAGCTCCAGCCCATCAGGCCCCAGCTGCCTCCCAGACTCAATGGGCCCCTGTTACAGGAGCCCTGCAAGAAACGGCTCCCAACACCAGACTACAATCTGCTGACACCAGATCTCTACGCTGAGATAGTAGTACACGGGTCAATAGCGTATTGGATTTCCAAAACGCCAGGGTCTTAATGTCAAGCCTCCTGCCTTCCCTACCTACTGCTCCAGTTATTAGGCACTCCACTGAACTGCATTCAGATCCCTGTTGTGACAAGGCGGAGCAGGTAAAACGAGAAATAGAGACACTTATAGATCTTAATCTTCCCTAGCACTTATTTATGCAACTGAGCGGTCTTGGATATACGTGCCAGTTGAGTCCCCGGGAGGCCGAGCTGAGCCGCGCGACCATTCCTGCCGTATCCTGGTTCGCCGCTGTCTGCTCTCGTCAAGCAGAGCTGTTTTTCTCGCCTTAGCTGAAGTAAACCACAGCACATTAACAATATTTGCTCTACCCCTGTACAAGCGCCGAGGGACCAGACCCACAGATCCTATCACTTCTTTATCAGGGAACAAGTGCCTCACTATCCAACCTTATTGGGTTTGGGAGATTAACCCCTTCCGCTCTCGAGCTCTGCCCGTCTCCTCCGAGAGCAGCAAGGCAGATGTCACTGTGATTATTGCTGTTCAACATCAAATATCACAACTACATGTCTGAGAGAATTTATTGGGTGTTTCCAAGGCCAATTTTTTGTTCTACTTCTTTATTTTCTGCAGCTGCTATTGTCACTTCATTTTGTTGTTTCATATTTCATATTTTTGTTAGCGCTGTGTGTGTGTGTTTGTGTGTGTGTTGCGGGGTTGTCACAAATAATTTATGTGCTTCCTCTGCACCCTAAGATGTAGCTGTGTCCCTCCATTCATCCCTCTTTACCCTCTCCTCCACCATCCCCCCTTTCTCTCTAATGGGCAGAGTGGCATTGACATTATTTCACTTGAGGATCCCTCACTCTGTCAATCCCTCTTCATTTACTCCATGGCTACAGGACTCATTATGGTATCTCTTCCTCCTTCTCTCTCTCTCGTACTCTCACTCATTCTCCTCACCTCCTGTCTCTCCCTTGCTCTCCGGCTCTATCTCTGTCTCTGTCTCTCTCTCTCCGGACACTGTTAGTTTCTTACTTAAGAGAATCGCTCGTCTTCACAAATGGTTTCACGTCAAACCCACTCCTTGCAAGCCTCCACTGATTCCCTTCAGGCTTTGGCACAGGTTTACTGTAACAGATTAGACGAGGACTCGCAGCTCCGGCTAACTATCCATCACTTGCTAACAGTGGACTAAGGCTGTGTGCTTTATGCAGCTTTAAGCTCCAGCCCGCCACATACTGCATGTTTAGCCCCGAGCTTTCTCTCTGCCTCTCCCATCCCCTCACATCAAGATACCGCCGAGGCTGTGTACTGTTGCACGCTGTTCTTTGTTTTACTCTGAATACGCCTTTTCTCTACCAGGACTTTGAACACAATATAATAAGACACAAAACATAAATAATTCTGCATTGTTGTGTCTCGCGCGGCTCTGTTGTAAAAACAAATCAAACACTGGTTGACGCTATGGAGCTAACATCATCTACATCCAAACTGGAATTCATAAATATTATTGATTTATCACCGGCACCATAAAAACCAGATGATGGTGATCGCTCAGGATAACAATGACGGTCTCAAAATATGTCGACCACAAGGTTGCTGACATTACAAAAATAATCACATACATTAACAATGCAGTTCTCAGGAATATTTACTCGGCGCACCAGCTGGACGGCAGAGAGGCATCTCCAGGTTATTTTTGTGCAGAAGGAGAAACGTGGTGCTTTGATTACTGGTCAGCACTGGAGCTCGGGGCCTTGAGGAAATACCAGTCAGCACCTCCCTGCACTAGTGAGATGGAAGATAAGCATATGTTGGAGTAGCTGGCCTGGGTGAATAGTAGTATTTAGGGTGTTGGACGTGAGGTTCTGGAAGGCCCCAGAGCTGCTCTACAATGAGAGCCATACAGCGCCGTCTCTCTCCTGTGGCACCTTGGAGTGATCAGACCCAGGCAGGGCGCGGAGGAACGCAGCTGTACAGGCAAGGCCAGCAGGGGGGCTTTGACCGTTTACTGACGGTCATGCAGGATTCAGCAGGCCAGGGGGGGCTTATTTGCATGTGTGTGTGTGTGTGTTTGTTTTATATATATGTAGGTGGGTGAGTCAGTGGTTTTGCTGTCTGTCCAAGCATGCTCAAATGTATGCGAGTGTATTCCTACATCATATTATTACTAATGTATAATACATACATCTAAAGTGGCTGTCAGGACTGGTCAGTCATCATAAAACATGAGGCAGCCACTCTGACATTGCCGCCACATTAACGCATCCTCAGAAGACGAAAAAAAAACACCCACTGTGGACTGTCATGTAGGCAGGGGGGATAGAGACAGAAAGACAGAGAGCGGGTCGGTGCTTAAAGCTAACAGGTAACCTTTCTGTGCACCTAGGACAAAGGCAGGGGGAAAAAGAAAATGTCAAATTAAGAGAGGCCAGGCAGAGAGACGTGGCTGCCATATTTGTGTGAAAGCCCAGTGCTGTTGGCAGCAGAGATGGCTGCTTTCTGATTCATCTGGGGCCGTATGGCAAAGCTTTGTCAGTCTGTGCGAGGTATAAATAATTCAGGGTGAGAGATGGCAATTACAGGGCCCTGCACAACCAAAATGAATATTTTATAAGGACTAAAACTGCCCTGGAATGAATCACACACATGGAGTCACACACACATACACACACACATGCACACGCAAGCATAAGTGAGTGTGTGCACGAGTGCACGCGGAAGCACACATACACCCAAATACACACACACACAAAGGTAGTGCATATGAACCCTTAGCATGGCTGTTGTATTGTTGACAATATAACCATTATACTATATAAAGCTCAGCATTGAGAGTTAATAATTTTTAATATGCTGCCTGAGTGATTTCTCACAATATTTGGTTGAGGGTGAAGGAGCCTGTTAGATTTGTTGTTTTGTTGTTGCGCTGTAAAAAAAAGAAAAAAAAAAACACAAACAAATATACCTGTTACGATTTTACTGCTCAGATGTGCCATTGGAAACGCATTTGCAGAAAATCAACATTAAAGCAAAAAAAAAGTGTTGTCAGTATATAGTAAAGATCTACACAAAAAGCAGTCTCCAGAGGCTTGGAGCCTTTACTTTTGACCCTGTAAATATGGTCTTTGTATGTGAGCGGGGGGGGGGGGGGGGGGGGGGAAAA
>JAQFJB010000003.1:16977508-16995008 GCA_029874875.1 Naso minor | reverse complement strand
GATTATATTCTAAACTAACTCTGTGCATCTCATAAAGAGGTTGTTTTCCTTTTTCATATTTCATAAACATGAACCAGGGAGGTTTGTGTCTGTGCCTGTCCATTTATTACCATAAAAATCAGCTGACTGAAGTATCTCACTATCTGTGGAGGCAATTAACTGTTTTGAGAGAATGCGTAATACGGGACTTTGTAATGGTATCATTTGGAGTCAAGGCACAGATGCGCCGTGCGGAGCCATACTGTAATTAGAGAGAAACGCTGTACAGGTTTTCCACTAATTAGCAAATTATGCTGAAAATAGCATCAAGCTAATTAACAGTTATTATGGCATTTTTGAAAGTATGACTTTAATTAGCAAAGTCCTGACGCAGGCAATTTCAAACTCGTCTCCGAGAAGATGAGGAAGAAAAGAAAAAAAAAAACATGGGGCATGATCAAGAAGATACCCAGATTATTATGATGCCGTCAAAAACTAAAGGAAGGGGAGAAAAAAAAGGAGGGGGAAAAGAGAGACTGAGTGAATGAGTGAGTGAGGGAGGGAGGGAAGGGAGGAGGAGGAGGAGGAGGAGGAGTAGGAGGAGGACCGGGGGGTAAAGCTTTTGTGTGTTGTGTCTGAATCTCCATCCAAATGAGGGGACATGTGTGCTGTGCCACGTTGCCAAGAGGAGCCCTGAGCCGTGTGCCCAGTGTCAGGTGGCAGCGGCTCACCCCTCAGCTACCAGGCGAAGACGAGAGTGAGCTCAGCTGGTGCCCACAGCCACTCACTTATTCTACTCCGCTGCACATTAAAGGAGCCCTCGAGTGGAGCCAAGCAACGCCAGCCAGCCAACCTGACAACAACACTCCACCTCCTCCTCATTTCCAACAGTTCCTCTTAGCACTTCCAGGGACCCACCTTGGACCTCATGACGGTCGTTGACAGCAGAAAAAACCCAGTGATCTGCACCCTCTTACTAAAAAAAAAAACAAACCAAAAAAAACGCTGTGTGGGATACTGGAGAAATATTACCCGTTAACATCACAATTTTTGATGCAATGGACGAAAAGTGAGCATCTGGGAAGGAGTGTTATAGAGCACGTGCTTTTAAAGGAACCTGTGCAGCAGCTTTTGAAGGGAGGAAGTGTCACCAGTGGAAGTAAGGAAAAGAGTAAAAGAGGAGTGGAAGAGATGGAGGAAGAGAGGAGAGAAGGAGAGGGGTGGACTGAAGGGTCTTTGAAGGCCCAGTGTGTGAGAGAGAACAGAAGTGTGCCTAGCCCCAGGCAGCCTACGGCTCAGGCCCATTAGCTAGACTGACCTTGCCCGCGCCTTTGTCTTTGTGCTCTCCTCCCGCTGCTTCCCCTTCTCAAGCATTCCCTTTTTGTTGTCTCCGAGCGAGATTGGGAAAGGGGCCATATCTTTCAGCTTTCTAAACCTCCCAACCCCCCATCTACAACCCCCCCACACACACACACATACACACACACACACACACACACACACACCCCACGCCTTGCCTGGAGCTTGTGCCCCAGAGGGCTCGGTACAGTGACACCCCTAGCCGGTGGCCACCTCTGCCCCGATGAGAACTTGGCTGGAGTGGTCAGCGCCCCAAAGACCCCCAGAGAAAATACTACATATCAGGGGCCCCAAATCATGGCACTGCAGGCCTCGCATACGTGCACCCACTCTGGGCAGCCTGCCTCTTTATTGCCTGCCTCTCATTTGAGAGGATGGAGCTTGGCTGCCAAGTTTTGACACCGCCACATATGGCCTCCTCCATCAATCGGACTAATCAAGCATCAAGGGGAGGCAGGACCAGCTTAATTGCCAGCCAGATATAGCTGCTCTCACTTGACGTGCAACCTGAAATAGAAACAGGTCTGAGGAGACATGACAGAAGATAAATGAATACAGCCATTGTTCTAGTAATTATATCAAAATACACTTCCTTACTCCTACTCTTAGGCCACATTTACACGGGAGCAGCCCTACTAAAAACGGAAAGGTCCTTCCTTTGCGTCTTCAAAATATGTCTGCGTGTACGTGAACCCAAAGTGCTGTAGTATGCATGCCAGGCCAGTAGTCAGCGGTGTAATTTTGAAATGACATACTGTCAGAGCTGCTGAAGTTGTTTACTTCCTGTTGCTGCTAATCCCAAAGTAGCCTCAAATTAAAGAAATTCAGCTGTAGTTTGACTTCTAAAATTACGAACACTTAAATTTGCTTCAATAGACTGTCTTGATATTTGACCTGCTTTTGATGCACTGTGGAGTGTTCAATCAGAGTTTGGTAGTGGCTAGAGCAGAATGCATTGACTCACACTAGCGTTAGCATTAGTGTCATCACTGTGGTTACAGGCACTCCGCTTACCAGTTTACACAGCTGAAAAGAAGGTTGAGGTTTCAAAAGATTACACTCTGGAACCCGGTTTCAAACATTTGTGGTTTCAGGGGCACCAGCATGCCGTTATCACGTAAAAGGAAGGCCTAACTACGACAAAAGTGTTTCGTTTTATGCGAAAACTTGCGCCAGGTAAACTGCCCCTTAATATGAACTCCACACAAATAACAGCTGAAGCAATAGGTCCTTTATTTCAACACGGCAAATCAACACTATTGCAAATATTGCCTTAATATAGCGTCATCTACTCATTAAAATGTGGATTATGTTCATGCTGGTAATGTTTGGTACCTCAGGTTAGAGAAGTGTACAGTAAGTTGTTATGGAGGGTTTTTTTTTTTTTTTCCCCGTGCAGGCTGCATTGCTCTGCTCCTCCAGAGTCCTTGAGGCGTTCTGCCTGCCTCTCTCAACTTCCTGTTTCCCTATACCCCCCACTGGGGTAGCAGCCACAGAATAACTTAGCACATGGAATGAGGAGGAGAGATCAACAGCAGCGATCCATTCATCTCGAGTTTCTCCTGTCACTCGCTCTTTCTGTTTGTAAACACTGAGGGTCTGTGGTCAGAATGGCCTTTTGTCCACTGTGTTTTTCCGCGTCCCTCTCTTATTCACTTCAAAGGTAACAAGTGACAGATGTCTGTCTTCTCTGTGGTCTTAAACACTGAGGCTCTGCGATAGCATCTGGGCTGAATGTCAAACTGTGAATCTTCCCTGAGAATGCACTGTGGTTATGCCAAGCTCATTGTTATTAATGTCAGGGACACTGCCTACAGAAGTATTTAAGATACTCCCTGTAGTTCATAGCAGGGTGCAAGCAGGGGGTGTGGGGGTGAGGAGGGGGGCACGTATGTCTAAATGATGGACAACAATTATAAGAAAAAATATTAAAATGGAAAACAATGGACAGAGTGAACGGATGAATGGCTTAATTATATCCACAGTGTACCAAGACTTCCTGGTGGGCGTGCAAAATCCCAAAGAATCTGACTCTGAAGGAAACAATTAGCCACAGGAGATGACCAAAAAAAAGCAAAAGGAAAGTTGAAAAAAGAAATATATAAAATGTTAAAGCAGAGATTTAGCTGGATTTAAAAGTTCCTCGGAGTTGCGGGAACTTTGAAAAATTGAGGTAAAGGTGTTGGTGTTTTGAGCTTGTAATCACAGCACGGTGCTGTGTTTATTTAACTTTCTCATCTCCGTGGCTGCCTGCTTTTGGTATTTTCATGTTTAATTGAGAAGTGTGCTGCCGGTTTCTTCTGCCCATCTGCCGAGTCCCTTCCTCTTATCAGACTCATTCCTCAAACTGACAGCTTTCCCTTTCTGCATATCTCTCTTGCGCTCCTGTGTCACTACACTACTGACTCCTCTCTCACTCGTTCCCTGTCCTTCTTCGATCTGCCAAAGCCGGATATGAGTAATGACAATGCATTTTCCCTCAAGTCAAACCAATAGGTAGCAACATGCGCAGGCAGCCAAACAAGAAAATTCTGTAGCGACGCGATCGCTTCATGAAACTCTCTGTCGTGTGCTCCAGGTTTTTCTTTTTTCTTTTTTTTACCCCACGTCTAAATCACCGCCTGTCAGACGCAACATGTGTGTCATTGTAGCCCCATCAACGTGTTTCATTGTACACACTACCACCTCTGAAGAGCTGCCTCTTATCAGTCGAGTGTCAGAAAGCCCCCAGCAGCACCACCTCCTCCCCGCTGCCTTTCTAAATGCTTTTCTATTAAGAGCAGTGTTGTGTCCCTCTGATAGCGGCAGCTTCTCCACTTCATCATTCATAATCCCAATGGGCATCAATGGACTCTATTGCCTCGCTATCCACACCAAAGGCTTTGTCAGTCGCTGCAAATGAAAACAACCCTAAATGAGGGAGAGAATCTGAGGAATTCACTTTGAGAGACAAGGAAATGGCCCAATAGGCCAAAGCACTCCAGTCATGAATAGTCCACTCCACAACAAGGCGCTGGCGATACCTCACATGTTTGGAGTGGGCTTTCAGTCTGCTGTAATTCTTCCGGGATGGCAGTAAACATATGGAGGACATTTAACAAGTGTAAAATGACACTACTTATGTGTTTTGTCTTTTAAATGCTGTTCTATTTTAGCTAGCTGTGCGGTGTGACAGAGAAAAAACAATAAATTCCCCGAGGTAGACAAGTGCTCTGAAAAATCAAGGAATGAGAACCATATGAGAAAACAAGGAGGAGAAATATCACCACATTATGGCGACGGCGCAGGCTAACTTTCAGTCAGCTCACAAAGTCTAAAATGATGTCCCCGCCCTTCCCAGCATGCAGAAGTCCCGCTGGGGGCCTCAATGTGATCAGCAGCATCCCCACCACGTCTCCTCATTATTGAGTAAATAGGTTTGGGCATGTCCTCAGTAAACAAAGCCAAGACTGACAGTTAAGGGAGTGAGGGGAGTGGGAGGCAGCCTCGTTCCCAATTAGAGTCGCCTCAGGCAAAACTTTAAAGAGGAGATCAATCCTACAGATCGCTAAACTGATCCTGTCACAGGCTGGGGATATTTAAACCGTGGTGCAGAGCAGAGCGATGCCGGGCAGTTCTCAGTACAGTTTGACTGTGTGTGCTAATGACTTGGGGGTAGGCTCTCTCACCAGGACACACACCCCACAGCGATGCAGCCGTGATTGACGGGTGAAATCGGACCTCAGCTGCAGTTCTCGGCACAGTAGGGGCCAGATGGGGAAATAGTGATTTGCGTTTTTTAGTATGCAGCTCCTGCTCTAACGGATATTCCCTAATTGTCTCCCTTACTTACCTGTGAGGCTGTTTCCCATCACAGATGCAGAGTACATTTCAAATTAACCCAGGATGTTTTGATTTTTTTTATCTCACCCTACACCTCTGAAGCAGACTTATTAAAATGTGCCAGTGAGGCTCATCCCTGTCTATCTACCAGAGGCGGAAAGTTAGTTTGCACTAATGTTGAGGCAAAATAAAGAGGCTAACATGAGCTGAATGAAGCTGGAGTGGAGCAGATGACACCTGAGTTTAATCATATAGTCAGTTCATGACATCCTGCCAAAGCAGCAGATACTGTATCTTTGACTACAAGTGAGTATAGCTGGCACACTGCAACTCCCAGGCACACATGGGTAATGTGTAATGAGCTACCAAGCTCTCTGCAACTGCGGAGGAACTGAACATTTAAATGAGCCAATGATGCATTATGTATATCACCGAGGTTCCTGTGCAGGAATTAATCATGATCATAAAAGCCAAAGACAAAACAACATACTCAGGCCATTGCTAAATTGTTGTGATCTAATGCAAAACAAATTCATTTTTCATGCCATTAAAGATAAAGAAAATCTTAAAAGGTTTGGTTTTGCTTGTCTGCGTCTCTTATTGAGAGTCGTTCACTTTCAACTTTATTTGCGGATTATTGCAAATCCCCGGTACAAATCATATCACAAAATCATGTAGCTGGGACATTGGATGTGTTCTGCTAATGCTCAAGGAAGATCCCCTGAGGGAGCCATTGAGTGGGGTAGAGGGGAAAGAGAAAGATAGTGAGAGAGAGAGAAAGGAGGGAAGCAGATAGAGGGAGAGAAAAGGCAAAAGAGAGGTGGAGGGAGAGTTGCACGATGGGGAAGGAAGGGAAGGGCGGGAAAGCAAGACAGAGAGGAGGGGAGGGCGGCAGCAGTCAAGCTGCACTTTATCCTGACAGATCTCCTTTACACACTAATTTCCTTGTTAAAGAAGAGAAAATGGCACTCAATCCGGAGAAATCCTTTTCTCCTGGAGCAGGCCTGTCAGCTGAGGGATGAGTGGATACAAGCAGAGCTTTCCTCCTCAGGCTAGCTCCCTCTGGCACACAGCAGCTAGGCTACCACTCACAGCAGAGCTCTCTATCTATAGCCATAATTAATACACCATTGGAATATAATGAACCATACCATGATACATGAATTTCAGCGCGTGCTGTCGACAGCAGTCATTTAGCCGCTCGCTGGAAATCAAATGTGAAGTGAATTGATTTCTTGATCATGTCATCTCCATCACAAATGGCAAACAAATCGTGTACAAACATTTCATGCTCAGTGGCTGTTTATAAACGTTTCCCGTCATGAAGTGGTAAACCCCGCCCCTCCCCGCTCATTCATTTGCAGTTTGCAAGAAAGACAATAAAATCCAACAAGGGCACAATGTATTTATCGCTGAATTTGTAATTCACCAAAGTGTATTAGCCTGGATTTGAGAGAGGGAGAAAAGAAAAGCCTATTTTATTTTAAGTCAGGGGTGTTAGCTGTTCGGTCTCAATGTTCTCATCTCCCAAGATTACTATTCGCGGTGTGTGTGTCAGGACTACTTTTGCGAAATCTCGGTAACAATTCAGATGCGATCGATAAGGAGTGACAGTTTATTCTAAGGCTTAGCACGGGGCCTAGAAAAGAACGAGTGGAGCATCAAGTTTAGAGGAATGAATTTGTTTTGTATTTGATTTTTCCATTAAATTTATCACCACTTTAACTCTGCCTCTTCCCTCTGCTCCTCGCTCGTTCCCTCTCACTCTCTCCCTCGCTCTGTCACTCACATCGACAACAAGGCTGTAAACGGCTGTCAATTTCTCATCTGTGATTTCCATGTCTTCACTTTCATCCATTTTTGATTGCTTCACACCCTATACCTATGATGCTTTTAGTGCTCATCGGTGACCTTGTGAGATGATGGGGGAAAATTATAAAATAAATTTTCAGCGGCAAGAGTCCTGCTGCCCTTTATAACACTTAATCATATCTGCTGTGGACGGAAAATAGTTGAGAAACATTTTCTTAGAAAAGTACCTAATGCTGGTTTGGCACAAACTCATATGGTAAATCTATTACCACTTTGTCAAGAGAAACCACTGGAGGTTTCCCACAGTGTAGCAGCAGGCAAAGTGGGAAACTGTGACCCTGAAACTACTGTCCGATTTCTCTTATTAAAGTGTTTTCAAAATCTTCTCCCTTTTCGGATTTAAGGGTCATTGAGGATGCCAATCAGAGGGACAGGCCAGTCAGAAAGCCAGCGGCGTGAACAGGACGGGAACCAGCTGATGAAATTCATCCATACTTCTCACTTATGATGACATGATTGATTTTCCCTCAGAGTGCTCAAATGTAGGATTGTCTTCCTACCCCCATCTCCTCCTCCATCCCGCCTCAATCTGCCCACCCACCCGCCAAGCCAACAGCTAATGGATAAAGCCTCTGTCTGTCTCGGGCACGGCGGAGAGTTGACGAGTGGAAGAACAACTGCAACGAATGAAGGGTGAAATCTGAGAGTGCAATTTTCCGTCTGTCAATCTCCCTTCAAGAGAACAAGTTGACCACCAATCAGCGGAGTCGATTCAGGGCTGGCGGTTGATGGGAGCATTCTGAGTGACAGCGTCATGTCACTACATTAACACGGCGATGAGAGACATAAAAAGGAATTTTTCTGAAGGGCCGCGGCCAGTTTTCTCGATTTTCTCGGTGTGATTTGAGGGTTTGGGACCATATTTTTTGGCCTTAACAAATGGACAAACTGACAGGTTAATGCATAACATATCGCTCTATAATTCATGGTTTGAATTTGGGAGACTCCTATCATCCACTAGGTGCTTCAAAATACAACCAATTAAACTTTACTTAATTATTAAAGGTAGAAAGTGAGGTAGAAACATGCCTTAAAAACTCTTGCTTGCAGTCAATTACGATAAAACTTTAATGAGCCTGGATAGAGAGCCATAAAAACTGATAGCCCCTCCGTCATGAATTATATATCCATATCGATTTTGTTTCTTTGCTATAAGAATTGCAGGTAATCGTATGTTACCACATGTAAAGTGCACTTCCCCAGCGAGGATAAATATTAACTATCAAATATATATGAGGTGTGTGTGCATTTATGACCAAGCTCATGTAGAAAATGAAGAGCAGAGATGTCGAGGCAAGGGCCATTGGGAATGGATGAAGGGTGCCATATCTGACAGTAAGACAGACCCTTAGCGGTGCTGGCTTGATATGTTACCTAGTTAGCGTCACAGAGAGAGGAAT
The DNA here is from genome assembly GCA_029874875.1 of Naso minor. NCBI lineage: Eukaryota > Metazoa > Chordata > Actinopteri > Acanthuriformes > Acanthuridae > Naso > Naso minor. Next base: position 16,986,576 of record JAQFJB010000003.1, on the reverse strand, counting down.
AAATAGTTCTTTATTATTTGTGGTTGCCATCATGTCTCTCCTAATAGACAGGCTATACTGAGTTTAAACCACATTATCCTCTGCGAGACCATCGCAATTACTCTTGAGAGCTAGGTCTGATGTGTGGATAAGGCAGGTCGCCCATGTCTTAATGAACACAAACAATGTGAAATGGAGGAAGGAGCAGTGGGGGGAAAGATAATGGCAGGGGAGGGCTTGTTTTAATAGAGACAGCACTAAGTTGTTTGCTATGATCTATGCGAAGTCGGAGCTGAGAATGCTGAAAACCCCCAATGTTAGTTTGTAGGGATCTTTTTTTCATGATCCTATTACCCAATCATTTCGTACCCTTTCCTCTGCATTGTGCCAGCAAACAGCAGGCACAAATCCTGTTTAGTGGATCTCCAGTTGTGGACTTGTGTGTCTTGCTGTCATTGTCACATGGTCCTGCCTTGTTGGACACTCGCGGAGGTTAAAGGGCACCAAACTGGATCACCGTGACACCCAGCACGAGTGTTATCCCCAGCACAAACGGCTCAGCGCTGGGTTAATTGATAAACTGCCGCTTCACTTCATTAGTCAGACAGACCGGGCTTAACGAACGAACACAGAGAGAGTGTCACTCTGAATATGTTAATCATGACTGGCCATTATGGGGCTCTTCCCTCTACCTCCTTGTCTCAATCTCTGGTAAACTACAAAGACGAGGGTTGTGGACTCGCTTTAAATCCCGTGTACGCTTGTATCGTGCGAGGCTATTTATCAGTGACAATAGAAAAAAAAACAAGAGGCAGACAGACACAAGAGTGGTCCTTGGTGTTATTGAATATAAATATATAATAACCATGTAAAAAATGCATCATTTGGCCTTTTCACAAAGGCAGTTGTAATATAGCACTAGGTGAGCACTGTACTTGACGTACACACTGGAGGTGAGGGTGTCAGGGGAGAGCTCGCTGGAGCGAGAGGAGGTTTTATTGTTGCCCAGCCCTTCCGCTTAAGTGCACATGGCTGGGAGGAAGCCGGGACCTCCAGCTCTGACCTCTGCGCATGTATATTTAATAGGCCATCAGTTGGCCGGGGCAGCGCTCTGATCAGGATTCAGAGAGGGGCTTTGAACACCCCTGTGTATTCCTGAGCGTGCAGCCTCAAGCTGCTCTCCCCAGCTGTGTCAATCCGACAGCACTGTTACAGGCACCCAGACAAGGCGCTGGGCACTCCACTGCTACTGCCTAATGACTACAGAAAAAAAAAAGCAAAACAAACATAAAAACAATAACATTTGGCGTATGGAGCTCTGCTACCATCTAATGAGTGGTTTTAAAAAGTGAAATATTACACCAGCTGATATACTGTAGGGTGTGTAGTGTGTGTGGTGGGTGTGGATTACATCAGCCACTCTATACAATGCTATGTTCCCCTTAATAATAACAAAATGGCAATCTCACGGTGACTGCACTACACATGCCGGTAACGATTGCAGGAACAAGACGGCAAACAGAGAAGTGCCACTCGTGTGTCTTTTCTTCTAACAAGGTATCACTACTCTTTGAATCAAATCGGCTCTGTGTGTGTGGGTGTGTGTGAGCGTATGAATGTCACAGTGCACGCACGAGTGTGTGTGTGTGTGTGTGTGTGTGTGAGGGCAGCTTAACGAGGGTGGTTCATTTGACAGGCAATTAGTTTGCGGAGCTGCTATTGACAGGCCCTGTGCTTGTGTTTGTTCAACAGCTCTGGGTGAGTTCCACGCTCCCTGGGCTACGTGACAAAGCACCTCCGACAGGGAGCTCCTGATCTCCACCGAGGCTCGGAGGCTCGCGCTGTGAGGGGGGTGGATATGTGACAGCCTAGCAGAGAGAAGAGAGGAGAGAGAGAGGCGGAGAGATACAAAACCCACAAGGGTCTATTAGGGGGTTGTTGCAAGTTAATGTAGCTACAACACACTTTTTGTGTCGTATTTTGAAAGGCCTGAGCAATGATGTTGTCATTTGTTGTTTGATTGCGGGGATAGCGGAGGGTAATCTTAGGAGACACGCAGGCTCTCACACTACATGCACACACATAAAAATGCAGCAAGAGAGGAGACAAGGAGGTGGGGGAAAGCTAGAGGGAGATGGAGGAGAGGAAAAATATAACAAGATCCAAACACTCTTTTATCCTCGAAAATCCCATATTCTAATGCAAGGGCCCATCCCTCTTTTAGTTGCAACCATTTCGTTTGTAGAGCCAAGCTCCAATCAATATCATTATTTTCACAGAGGATCGAAGCGCCTTCACCGAGTTAATGGGGGATTGAGGTGGTAAACGTTTACCCTCTCGCTGTCAGCAGAGCAGTGGTCCATAGTGGGCCCAGATGACAGCGCTGGCCCCACTGTGGACACACTATGTGGAGATGTCCTGTGGGTAGACAGGCTGCATGGACTGTCAACTGCCTGCCATGCCCTAGATGGCCTAACATATCAGCCACTTGAGTTAGAGCAGCAGCATGGGCTTTGACTTCTGCTAGAGCTAACAGAAACAAACCGGCCAGTGCTGGCAGCAGCATTATTGCACTGCTTGTCATTGTTGATACAAGAAAAACAGAAAAAAATAAAATAAAATTCCTGCATTATATTAATAAAATAACTCAACCTTATGCTGAAGTAATTAATAAAAATGTTAAACTACAAGCTGTATTAACATAAAACATTATTGTGCTCAATGCTAACCATCTACGACTACGGATCAGCTGTTCTGTCGGATTTTTGAGAAATGAAGACTAATCTGCAGCTGGCAACAGCAGAGCAAATTCTCTCGTATAGCAGCATATGCTAAATAGCTCTTCAAGCGCGCAGATGCATTGCTGTAAAATACTTCTCCTGTCTGCGTATCTGCATCTCGCAGATGGGTCCCAAGCTGTGCCAAACTGCATCTCATCAACCGCTATGAACTATGGCATCACATGACCGCAGGAGATATGTGGAGTCCTATTCTGTCTTGCCTTGGCACAATATGGTCAAGCGATGGATCATCAGGAAGCCGACACTTTGTCAAAATGGAGGTAAGGAAGAGAGAGAGGAGGCAGAGGGAAGGAGTGTTTTTTCTGCTCAAAGTGTTGAAAGTTCTGGTCAACACACAGGAGAAAGGAACAGGACTGTTAGACCATTTTTTCACTTTGAAAAAAAGACTAATCAGCAGACTTCGAGTTGATTTGGGTCTGCATGAGGGTGTGACAGAACAGTGAGAGATTTCATGGGACATTGCCCCATGATTCATTGAGTTATTGGTTTCCGCCCTGTTTTAATCGCTGGCGGGTCTGAGCCAAAAAATCTCAGAGGATTCCGGAGAGCTCTTTTCTCCACCATTCAGCAGAATGGAATTTGGTCTGCAAGTTCCTCACGTCATTCGAGGCGTCCTTCACAGTTTCGGGGGCCCTAATTCAAACCACATGGAGGCCAGCGTCCGGTTACGGACCTCTGCAAAAAACAAAAAAGGACACGTTCCCATTGGCTGCTCCAGGATGGGAAATGGGGTGTCTTGATGGAAAAAGATAACAAACACATCTAAGTAGGAGTCACAACATAGCCAAAGCACACACACAGTCACATGCATAAATATACATACACATGTTCATACACAGGGACATATACAAATATACAAGCATATACACAAATACACACACAGTGACTGAAACGTACACTTATAGGCCTGCAAAAGCTGTTTGCTTGACATGATGGAAGAATGAGCAGCAGGCTCTGTAATATTGCTCCTATTCTTCATTGACAAGCATATATATTTTTTGCTGTTCCCAACTGATTTTGCAGCGCTGAACTCCATTTATGAATTATCTGACATATTTCCTGCTATTTTTTTGACAGGAGTACTCAGAGGAAATTTCAAGGCACCTTTCTCCTGACAAGTAGAAATATCAATATTTGAATAAATTGCAGATTTGGATCTCCTCACATGGATGCTCTCCAGCAAGTGTGTGTGTGTGTGTGTGTGTGTGTGTGTGGAGCCGTACGAATGTGTGTTTGTCAGTGTATGTTTTTGCATGCGCGTGTTTGTGTGTGTGTGTGTGAGTGAAGGGAATGGGAAGGGGTTTGTTTCATTCTGTTACCACGGTCTTATCCCCCTGAGCCCGCAGGCAGAAATCTGTATGCAGCATTTCATTAGGAGGGAGCTCGACTGAGTGACATGTGAAGCACACCTCGCCGTCGACCTGATGAAGTTTACTTCTCTCAAACGGCAAAAAGCCACTTTGTAGACTAGCCTTTTTTTCCACAGAGGAAGAGAGGGGGGTGATGGCTGAGTACCAATAAAAGAATCATGAATGTTGTTTCACAGAATGACAGGCCTATCTGTACACAAATATTTCTGTTCGAGAAAAATGTAAGCTTCAGAGCTTTTTTTTTTCCCGCTCGGCGTTTGAAAGTAGATTTGACTTGATAGAGCTGACAGTGTTCAAAATATGATCACCTAAATTCGAAGCCTTGTAGGAAACATCTAACAAGACACACAAAAGGGAGAGCAGAAACTGATTGCTGTTATTTTACAAAAGTGGCAAGTGTTGCATGAGGAAAGCAGCATTTCACCCAGTGAACTAAATAATTTACAAACAAATACACTATTGTCCTACAACCATGATAAATACACCATCTCTGTATAAGAGGTCAATGTCAAGCATCCATAACACTCAGCGCTGTCTTCTTAAAGCTCCCGGTGTTACGTATGAGAGACTTCTGCCTATCTGTCTCACTCTGTTTAGCTGCAGTAGCTGCCATTCTGTCCACATGTCTGCTGCTGCCGCTGATAGATCACTCTCCTGCCCACCCCTTCGACCTGCCCCCTCCCTCCACACCCCACCATCATTTCAGGGAGCCTGAGAAATGGCTTAGCCATGTGAGGTTACTCAGGTACCAAAAAGGCTGCGACCCCGTGACCCCAGCGAGCCGACCTCCCTGACCTGAACGTCATACTTTCTCCCTCTCCAACAGAAAACAAAAACAAATCTTATCATGCGCCTCTGCAGCTCAAAGAAATAAAGAAAGCCCTTATATCAATGTGGTGCTTTGACAATCATCTATCCACATGACCTGTGATTTCTCCAACAGGGTCTGCTTGACACTTACAACAGAGAGGTGACGGCGCGCAGGTTGTCCATCTCTCGCCTCGCCTGCCCTTATCTCCTCTCCTCTCTATCTCTCTCCTCACTCTTCCTTGTGTGCACAACTTAATAAGCAAGCAAGGGGTAGATTCCCATTATGGAAACCCTGGAAAATGGCCCGGACATTTTCCCCCATATCTGGGATCTCCATCTGGAGAAGGCACTCTCGCTCTCACTGCCCCCCTCGTTCAATCTCTGTGTGTGTTCTGGTGAGCCTATGCTGCAGAGATGGCTTTCACTCTCCACTGGCTACAATGAGATTGGCCCACCAGGTTGACTCTATTCGAAATCGACAACCCATTTCAATAACGTAACAAAACAGAACAGAGTGGCGATGTTGAATAAAACATTTTTGAGGAGTGCCCAAGGGGGCAACATGGAGGTCTTAAATTATCTAAATCTGTAGGATTCAGATAATAAAGACCACTTAAAGCAGAAACCTACATTCATCTTCACATAATATAACATAATCTGTTATGCACTGATCTGTACTAATAATAGCAAGTAATTTGATTGGTTTCCCCCTCTGCGTTGTCATGAACTGCATGCCTGTATCACTGCTCTCACATCAGTTTGGGCTGCTTCATAACTCGAGTAAATAGTTAACAGACTAATAAAGATTACACTGAGGTCAGCAAGTCACTAATCCCCGGCATTATTAGTAAAAGCAAAGCCTTCAGCTTGACGTCATGCATCTCATCACATCTGAGTGCCTATGCACGTGCATAAGGTCCGAACATAATACGGTGTGACTTAAACCATACAATGAGAAGAGAAAATAAATATGCTAAGAGCAGCAGAGGCTGGACCGGGCCAGGCCTCTGCGGACCTATGTCATCACTCCCTCTGGTCTCGGCTGCGCTCCCCACCCGGGTGAAAGGCTCAATGATTACGGAGGCTCAGCTTCCCTCTAAGAAAGCAAACCGGAGCTGCAGTCCAAACAAGGCCAAGGCAGCAGCGAGGGAGCACTGCTACACCAGGCGGCTCGGGTTTACCGTCGCCTCCGACCTGGCTGGCCCCCGGGCTTGCATTAGTCCCCCAGCCCAGCCTCTCTAGGACAAACAAACAACCACCACTTACACAGTCAGGGACGAGCAGTGAGGCGGGGAGAGCTGGTGCCACCAGCACTGTGCGGAGAGGAACCTGACCCAATTGGATTTGCTTTATCACCCCGTATAATGACTCCCAGACTGGCCCGTTCCAGTGGTAGAAAATAAAAATTACCAAAAAAAAATCTGCCTGCCTGCCATTCTGAGTTTGGCCCAAAATGGGCAGCTCCCCCAAAACAGATGGGGAGGCATCTCAAAAATGTTCTCTGCCTCTGGGGACATGTGGTTTTCCCCATCATTATATAACTGTAAACTCCTGGATGTCAGAGATTGGGGATAATAACTTTCAGATGTTGGCAGTCCGAGCCAATGCTGGGACCTGCTGGATGGGAACAGTTATTTGGCAGAGGGGAGGAAGTCCGAGAGATTAGGACTAAGATGTGACAGGGAGAAAAGTGGATCTGGACCAGAGCTGAATGGGTCGCCTAAGTCTCCTCCAGTGTGTTCGGCTTTGTACCGGGCCGTAATGATGACCGCGCGGGAGACGGAGGCCCCGCTTGCGTGTGCGTTTGCAGGCGGGTTGGCGAATGAGACCACAGGAAATCATGTCATCCTGTTAACACGCCGAAATCAAGCTAAAGTGCTCAAGCCTGATCTGCCACTTTTAGCATCCCATTTCAATTTTCAGATACATTTGATATGACAGTTTTAGCGCTCCCCATTGCAGTGCAGATGTGCCACTAATTCAGAAACAGACACACCTCCTTCAATAAATGAGTCCTTATAGAAGTGTCATCCCGTTAAACCATTTTTATTGGTTTGTCTCACATGGCGGCGGAGGATCATTGTTCACTGCGGACGCACTCGCCGCTTCCTGCCGTGGTCAAGGTTTGGCCATTTAAACTCATACTCCTCTAATGAAATGAAACATCTCCTCATATTTTTATGCATTCCAGCTGGTCACTGCGCGGTAAAAAAGCACAATCCCTGTTTTTCTTCTTTTACATTTTTTTTCTTCCCTTTGCTTTAAAGTATCGATCGCAGTGCTGAACAAGCAGAGGAGTGTTTTTTATTGTAAATCAATACTGATCGATCGGCTGCCTGGGTGTTGAATATGGATCAATATCACACCAGGCTGTGGAGGAGATCTGATTTCAATTGGCAAGAGAAGCCCACAGCAGGTTTCCATCAAGCGGTAATTCAAGACATGGGAACATAAGTCAGATGGATTGATATAGACTAGCCAGGACCTTTCTTGCCACTGAACCAGCTCAAGGAAATTTCTGTCATATATCATTAACGCAGTTGGGGCAGGCGGTAAAAAAAAAAAAAAGAGGGGGAGCTGAGTACCTCAGTGACCCTCAGAGAAGAGTATTGGTCTCACAATTAATAAATGCTTCATTATTCGCAAATATAAAGTGAAACTCTGCAATAACAAACAAGAAGCAAACACTTGAATGGATGAAGCTCTGCTCCCTGTGCACACATGCACCACAGCGTGGTCATGTTGTGTTTCTGGTACTTCTGGTCCTGATTATGCAAAGGTCAGCTTGAGATTCATACTGTAAGCTGTTATTAATTTACTGAACAAATGTCCTGGAGAAAACTGGTGAATGGTGAAATGTTTTCATTATGCTTATCGTACGCTCCATCTTTATTAAACCTGCACATTTGTTTTATTTAAACACAGCAAGAAAATACATAATATAATTTAACAGCACACATGTGTTGCACCGGAGTGCATTGAGCGTGTGTGTGTGTGTGTGTGTGTGTGTGTGTGTGTGTGTGTATGTTAAAAAAGCTGGTCACCTCGTTCATTCATCACTTGTTTGTGATTTCTGAACAGAGCGGCACTGTTCCAAATGACAGCATTGTAAAACAATAAAAACAGAGCTATAGTTAGAAATAACTTGTCACTTTTAATAAATGACACTGGTTCAGGGCTCTTTCTCTTGGGCTTCTCCTCCGATACATCCCAGGCACCCCTGGGGCCAACAGAGCAGCCAGCAGACCAGCTCGTTTCCCCGAGGTAACTGATGACCCTCTCCCTGAATTTCCCCCATCTTTGTCCTGTGACCTCACGCCAGCGGGAGCAGGACCATGTCCGATGAAATCTTCAAACTGCTTCCCATCCTAATCTTGCCTGTGTCACACTACAAATTGCTACATTCAGAAAATGGAAATAGATTGAGGTGGAGATGGAGGGAGGGAGTGACGGAGGTAGGGTGGAAAAGGCGAGGATGAGAGGGGAGGGGGGAGCAGAGGAGTGTGCATCGACAACCAGTCCNNNNAGAAAAATACTTGAGGAAAGAACGACTCGGGAGATCCCGACAAGGAATCACATCTCAGCGAACATATTGATCTGATTTACAAAACCTCCACTCTAATGCGAAACAAATGGCGTGGGCGTGAACTGGTACTTAACCATAAAACCCCAGCATTACTCCGTCTCCGATGAAATACCACATATATCCCTCACCAGGGCCTAATGTGCTGTTTTACGGCCAGATACGACTGAGGTTGACCCAACAGTTTGTTTGACAATTAGGGGAAACCTAATAAGGATTGAATGGGAGTGACAACGTGCCAAGAGAAAGAAAGGAGACTCTTTTTCAATAGAAAAAAAAAACAGCTACAAAAACACCGGTCTGAGTGACCTAAATGTGATTCACAGAATCGGGAGCTGTTTGACAAAGCTCTTGCGTCATTAATGCTTTGAGAAACCAAACAACATCTTCAAAACAGCTACAAAGTTTAATTATAAAGGAGGGCTGCTAAATATTTGAGAAAGAGTGGCATGTTTTATTCACTTCAGATTTAATTTCAATAATGTAGGATTTTCACCACGGTGGGTTATTGCAGCAGTGTGTCGG
>JAQFJB010000003.1:16802632-16813654 GCA_029874875.1 Naso minor | reverse complement strand
TGGAATATTCCATGAGTTATACACTGCATCATTTAAAAAACTTGTGCATTACCCATTGACACAGATTATGATGGACAAAATGACAGCCAGGGCATTTTGATCGCCCCCTTGTGTCTGACTAAGGTATGGGCCGTAAATTCTGCCCCTTCATTTTAGCAGAGGGGACATGGGACAAACTAAAAAATCGAAGTACCGGTTTTTGTCAGACAAATTTCCTTTAAATAAGATTTCTGTCATTTTAGATACTTTTTGTCACGCCAGTGTATTCTTGCTTTTTATGCGTTAATTATTTCTGAGGAGTTTGGCCTAAACGTTGTGGCGAGCTCAATCCATGGTAAGGATGTTGAAATTGTTGAAAGTTACAAGTTTTAGTTGATGTAAACATGTTGATGTAAAGAATTCACTTAATGAGAAAGGTGTACTCCTTTAATGTCTGTCAGAATCTTTAATTTATTTAATTTAATTTTTAAACTTTTACCAGTCTTTTATTGAAAACATTTTAACTTTTTCCTTTATCTGCTGGTTTGATGGTTTGTCTGTTAAAGACAAGAACAGCCTTTACGGTATTGTTAAGGTCTGCTCAAAAATAATCGGTGTCCAGCAGAGAGATTTATGTTCTTTGTGGGCAGGTGGTCCATAAAGCTAGAGGAATAATTTCCCAACGTGATCACATCCTGTCCTCTAAGTTCATGATAATGCCCTCAGGCTGCTGCTTCTCACCAGAGAAACAAGTGGATGTTCTAAATCTTTCATTCCGTCTGCCATCAGGCTTTTAAACCTCGATAGTAGTAATTTGGAATGAGAATATCATCAAATTATTTTTTATTCCTGTTCTTGCGGTTGACCACATGAATGCGGACTTCATGAAATGTGCAATGCATCTCTGTATGCCTATTTATTTTATTTATTGTTTTTATCATTGTTGTTCTTAACTGGGTCACATTTGCGTGATCCTGTGTGTCACCTGTTTAAGTGGCCACAAAGGGGGGGTCAGTGTGCCAGCAAGTATCTATTTGTATTGTACTGATTATTGTCTCTGACATACTCCTGTCTGCTGCTTGTTGTCAATGTATGTATGGTCTTGGTGGACTGCTTGAACTAAATTGCGTCTTGGGTCCTTTAGCAGCAGTTTAGCTGTTAATGCAGCTCATGTGCTCGTTGAGGAAGTGATTAAATTCACGTGGAATAAATCCGCAGGAAACAGGAATGCTATCAACTTTGGCTCGTGTTTGCCTCTTTAGGAAAGCTTAACAAAGTTAGCTGTTCTTCATTCACCCCAAAAAAACAAAAACAAAAAAAACCTCTATTGGAGCCATCTCGAACAAAGTGCTGGCAGCAGTCATATATAAAGAAGTTTAGCTCGCATTAATGTCGCTGTAAAAATGCTGTAAAAAAACCCCAGTAACATGCAGAGTCGACAGAAACAGCGTGCAGGGCTCACTTCCATATGCACCTAACTCATTATGTGACGCTGTGGCATCGTTTAATATGACTGTCCCACATTATAACAACATTTATAGGTCAGAAAAGACAGAAAATCATAGTAGCTCTCCTTTAATAATCTAATGCCGTACACATGATAAAAGTGAACTTGTTTGGAACTAATTTAATATCATAAAGTGACGACACTGTACATCATGGTCTCCACGTTTAATCTCATCTAATAATATAGAATTAGATTCAACAGCCTTCAAATATGTCAAAACACTTACAAAGAAAATATAATGGAAACCACTTTGACAAATATATCTACAACTCCTCCTCATCTTAAAACGGGCTGATTAAAGCGAGCTTCCATCCCAAATCCCCATTCAAAGTCTGGAGTGGCGTTCACCCTGTGTAGGCGTAAGACGGCTGTTTGTTGTCTGCTCACTGACGGAGAAGGGCAGCAGTGGTCAGTTTAATTCAGCTCATTATAATGGATACCAACTGTGACATTTTCATGAAGGCAAAAAGCATCAAAACATCCACAGACTCTTGTCAAACCAGTCCGGCACTCTGCTGCCTGTCAATAAGCTCAGTGTGTTCCCGGCAGTTACTGTTGTGCCAAAATAAGGCTTAATCTGGGACCTCTGTGGGAATTTTTTGCATCATGACAGCAGTTTTAAGCCATTATTTCTGTTTATTTATGTTTTCTCTCAGGTCAACTCGAAGAGGTGCAGCTTTCAGCTCCATCCGTCATCGTTAAGAACAAAGCAGTGAACCTCACGACAGTGTTACGCCCCAGCAATGTGGGGACGGTCACCTATTACTGGTGGTTTCACAACAAAACAGAGGTAAGGCCCGTGTTGTATAGTAACAAAGTAAAAATACTTTGTTACTGTACTTAAAGTGACTATGAGGAACATTTAAGTATTTATGAAACAGTCTTATGATTCCTCTGATGATTATAAATTTCTTGTAACAGCAAATTGGGCATTTCGCGTGGCGGAAAGGACAAATCTGCATTTAACACTACCAATATGATCCGCCATGTGAAGAACAAACACCCTGCACATACTCCAAGTTCACTGCGGCAACTCAGGCAAGGACCGACACTGACAGAGACTTTGAAAAATAAAGAGAAACTGCTCAACTTGTCGTGCAGAGGGTCTGCTCTCTCAGCGCGTCACAGACACACTAGTTAACGGGAGGAAGATTATAGGACATTTCCAACATTCTCCCTCGGCCTGTTCACGTCTGGAAGATATCCAGATTGATCTGAAGATGGCAGTCAAACGCCTGCAGCAGGATGTGCAGGTCAGATGGAACAGCATTAATGCATTGCCGACAAAGTATTGGATCGGGAATCGGTATCGGCAGATACTCAAAATCAAATGACTCGGACTCGGGGGCAAAAAAATGTGATCGGGACATTCCTAATGCAGATGGCTGTATAACGTTAGCTTGCAGAAAACAGAGCTAACAGGTCTCCGGGGACATTACTGCCATACAACTGGCTCATAACGTATTTCTCAGTCACAGATAAACACATTACCTCATCGTGATCCATCCGGCCGTCTCTCTTTCACTTGCTTCAAAACAAACACACGTTGTCAGTGTTACGCTGAGCTCTGCCTGCATGGCACGCGCTACCGAAGATCTTCATGATGGTAGGTGCTTGTGCCACTATCGCTTTTGTCCAAAGGGGGCGCTAGAGTCAACAAAAACTGAAAGTTCCTCATAGTCAAAATTTCCCTTTTACTTTACCACAATTTCAGGAAAAAAAAAACTTACTTCTACCCCTTTACAATTCCCATAAGCATCTTAGTTACTTGTTACTTAATTAAACTGTAAGAAATTTGGTAGGCTACTAGCCAATGATTTCTTTTGTTTGTTTGTTTGTTTGTTTTGGTAGCTAATAAAGTTGGATCACAGACTGCAAGAAGTTAGCTCATTGGTTAATCATGTTAGGCGCCAGTGCAAACAGGTGCTCTTAAGCTGCAATACTAGTAATGACTGTGTTTTTACTTTGGGTGCTGCTGTAGTCATGTTAAGTGTTTTGTTACTATGACGTAGAAGCAGTCAGCCAGTTGCAGATTCAGCTTAAGCTAAACCTTTGCCTGGTGTGTCCAAATCAGGTCCATAGAAGTTCAGAAAGTTTAGAAAGCTTTTTTTAATCACCTTATTTGCATTTTGTTTCATGACTGAGATATTTTGTCCTTATGTAGATCAGAGGCTACGAAAATGAAAACTAAACAGTTTTTAAAAAGTCAAACTTAACTGCTTTTTACATGTACTTTTACTTTCAATAGTTAAATACATTTATATTCACTGTACCTTTGATACTTAAGTACAATAAATACCAGCTACTTTAAGACTTTTACTCAAGTAATATTCTAATAGGTGACTTTCACTTTTACCAGTGTCATTTTCCAGTGAGATATCTTTACTTTTACTCAAGTATAGCCTTTGGTTACTTTATACAAGACTGGTTAAGACTCACCTTCTCTCCACTGTGCAGGCTGTTAATGACATGACAGATTCACGAGTTCCAGTGCATCTCTGTGTCTGCTTGTCTTTAGCCTGTTGTGACCTTGGATGGAGCGATGTCCTTCACTTTCTCCAAGGAGGGAAGTCACACTGTCACTGTCCAGGCTGCAGTGGGCAACACTGTCCTTCAGGACCAAATGACTGTGGCAGTTTATGGTGAAACATTTATATATTTGTGTGTTGTTGTTTTTTTTTTTCATATTTAACTTTTTTTTGCTCAGTGCACTTGAACAGCCTTGATTTATAATAATAAAATGAAAATGGAGTCAATTTTGACTCTTCAAATTGAGTGAGTCACTTAAATTCTTAAAAGCCTTTTGACCAGAAAAAGGTCTACTTGCTCCAGTTTTCTGTGACCTTCATCCCCGGAGTTAGTTTGCTTGGTTGCCATGGTGATGGTTAAGTTGTTGTCACCTGTGGTATTTGGCTACTTTATAATAGTTTTTGTGCTAAATGCCAGTTGCGGATGAAGGTCGTGAGATGTGAGATGCAAGTAATTCGCCCTTGTGATAAGAATATTTTTTTTAAGCTGTTTTTTCATGTAAAAGAGCAATTTTTTTTAAATTAACTCATTTGTAGAGTAAAGCTTGTAAAATTACACACAGCGTCTTAATGCATCTGATTTACATATTGATGTAGATTATGTTTACTTTAAAATAAGATACATACAAGTTTGTCTTTATTATGGACATAAAACACGGAAGTAGCACATAGAAATTACAGCTAAATTGAATATTAAACACACACATGCACATTAAACAATATTAATATAAGTACTTTGCTATAATATAACATGTTAAACAATGTTCAGAGTCTGATGGTCTCCTCTTTTACCTTTAAATAGTTCTTTTAAGTTTTGAGAAATCAAAACTCACATTAAAATATCAAATTCTGTAAAATCCCTGGGGCTTCTCTTTAAAGTTGAAGATGGAGTTGGCGGAATAGTAGATGAGGTGAATAGCAATGCATTTCCTAGCTACCAGTAGTGTGAGATCGATATATTTCATCATGGGAACTCAAAGTGCCTTTCTGGTTGTACCTAATAAACAAAGTCAAGGATTTATTGATAGAGGACAATGCAAAATGAAGTTAGAGAGTTGCAGAACCAAAATATATCTCTTTGCTTTTTATAATGCAGAGGTAGAAAAGACATTTCAGCATTCGTCACATGCATTTGCTGTTTGTAAGATTAATCTTTGCATCTTGTGCAGAGATGCACAGGATGAATTTTATGCTCCTTTGCATAAGATGAATTGGTTATTATATGCAGCATCTTAAAAATAAACTAAAGTTGTAAACCATATGAAACATTAATGAACTTTGAAAATATCTTCAGTCTTTTTTTGTCCTTTTAAATTTGGTAATCACAGCGCCAGCTTCCATATTTTGTGCTGGCTTGGTGCAGGCAACCTCGCAGTCAGGGTTGGGGTGCTTTGAGATAAAGATCTGATGTCATAGAGTTAGACAAAAGAAAGGTCTGAATTAGATTTCTGCCTGCTTTTCAGATTATTTCCGGTCACATGTTTTGGCCTTTTCTTCTAATTTGGACGAGCTGAACCCCGGGGTGTCCGAGTGGAGGGAGGACATCGGCAGAGTGGTGAAGAGTTCAGTGGTTCAGGTCAGTGCTGCAGCTTGTTGTATAGAGCCTGTAACACAATCGAGAAAGACTGAACTTCCAGAAGATCTCATTTGGATTTTGGCAATTAGCAGCCTAGAGAGAAAAACTCAAGTTTCTGTCAGTGAGCCAGCGATGTTTCCTGTCTTGGATATGCTGCATTTTTAATGCATGCATGTGGTGTGTGTGTGTGCGTGTGTGCGTGTGTGAGGTGTTGCACTCCACACCTTGCAGAGTCTTTGACCTCACTTGCTGTGTAATTAGCTGTTAACCTCTACACGCTGACATGGCACATCACCCAAAATCATTACTACCGGTACATGTTTTCAACTGAACTTCTCAAAACACTAAACAGCAGGAAAAACACAGCCATGACAGTTACCATTCGCTCTTTAGAGCACTCATGAGGGCACTGAAACCTAGAGATCCTAACTGTGGTTTAGCGCACCTGGGTTCCTCAGACACTGTCGGGATGTCAAAAAGCAGCAGGTTATGTAAAAGACCTGGATACTGAGCTCTATATATATCCTACAGTAGCCCTCAGTATGAAACATTCACTTTGACCTTCTGTCTTGTCAGATAGGACCATGGTTTACACCGGGAAACTGACAGGAGACCTCTGGTTATGGCATAAATGCACTAAAAGCCCTGGCATTTACCAAAGCCTGTCAGATTGAACTTGCATGTTTCACTTGATCCGTGCATTATATGCTGACAGTGACTGGTACTTAGGCAAATGACATATGAAGCAGAGAGCCGGCAGTATTGTCTCATTAATGCCGGCGACCTCTGATCACACAGAGCAAGAGCACAGGATCTCACCTCAAACAGCGTCCATGCAAAAACCTTTTTTAATGAGCTTTGTTGTTTTTTATTAAAGGTCACAGGAATCAGCGAGGATCAGCTGCTGGTCACAGTGCTTCCAGGTTTACCAACCACTGCAGAGATTTTCATCGTGCCTGAGAAGAGGTCAAGACACGGAGGCATGGATGAAAAGTGGACACACCTGGATCAGGTACTGCCTCATCAAATCATTTTAATGGTCCTTGACAAATGCTCGGCACAATGTGGTTTTCTCTGATAATTAAAACTGCACAAAGGAAGTCAGGAGAGCATCTCCAGAGAGAACATCCCTGGAGAATATGTCCTTTACTTTAGAGGCTCATACAACACTATTGAGTCAGTTTAGGCTCCATTGTTGTGTTAAAACGAGGACATATTTTATAATGTTTGGACATTTTTCTCACCAGATGGTTACATCTTGTTTTGAAGTTGTAACTGTCAGAGTAAATAACTGGGTTCACATGAGCAAAAATATACAGAGACACAGTCTTGCAGTGACATCTAACATGCACTCATACATATTTGTCATTTCTTAAAATAAAGGTCAATTTCTCCTTCCAGTTTATTTCAGTGACAGGTGCAGTCCACTTGTCCTTTGTTTGAGGATGTGCCTGCAGCCATTTGTGAGATAACTTTGGTGTTCGTAGCCAAAAGTATCTTGAGCCATGAGCTTATTCAGGTTTTCATCCTGAAATAATGTAACAAAAGAGCTGTCAACTTCTATTGCAGATATTTTCATCATCTCTTTTACAATCTCTTGCCAAAATGACACAGACAAGAGACGAATCCATAGAGTATAAAAATGGTCATTTTGTTCCCGAGAAGAAGCCTTTTGTATAAATTTCAGTTTTTATTATATTCATCTGGCTTTCACCGTGTATTACTACAATCATCCTCAATCATCATTTCCAGTTTCTGTCCAGCAGTCGTGTTTTTCTTGGAGTTTTGTGTGTCACTGTATGATTTTGATCTTGTTAGATGTTTTATGCCTATAATCCTCTTGGCATGAATGCATATGTTTAAAATAGCTCCACCGTGTTTAGCTTGTTTCATTTCTTCACCAAAGTATAATCCTATCAGAATATTTCTGCAGAACATTCTTCAAAGTTAAATGCACTCACAAAACAAAATATAGGTTGCGTCTTAAGTGGAATGTAATTAAAGTATGTGTGCAGTGTAATCATCGAACTTGCTCAGACACTTCTCACTCTCCATGCAGAGGTGCTTCATGTTACTTTTATATTCTTCTTTCATTATGTATTTGAAGTGCAAAACCTCTTAAGCAAGAGGAAAAACGTCAAATATATTTGGCATTATCACTCATTATTTTCCACTTCTTTTATGAAGTGTTTTACATTTTCCATACATTTGAATGCATTTCTCCTCCTTCCGTGCAGCTTTTGGTCGCCGCTCATTTCAGTGCAGTATGAAAATCAACTTGTAGAGACTTTAAACTTGTTTCGGTTGTGGCAATACATCACAATGAGCATCATGTCTGCAGTTATTTTTGTCAAAGTTACATTATCGTGGCACGGTAGTGCAGTTTTAAGTGCAGCTTCATTTGGAAAGTCTGCACTCCGTCACCACGCAACAATAAGGTTAACTTTGACAAGAATAAATGCAGACATGATGCTCATGTTGATGGATTACCTCAGTCAGCAAAGTTTTAAGCCTCTGAAAATGTATTTTCATACGGCAGTGAAATGAATGGACACTGCAGGTTGCATGGTTGGAGGAATGCCATGTGCGTTGGTGGAAAAGGTCAGCAGTAATGAAGAGTGCACATTTTTCGTAGTAATTGGGGTAAAAGATGTGAAAAATCTGGTGTGGCTAATTAAGTACAAGAGATATGATTTCCACTGTTATTATCATGCAGGCACATAGGGCCCATTTCATCTCATATAGCTCAATAAGACACTCTCATCATTTAGTTTCTGGATTGTAGAATGAACCCATTCCCTTCTGAGTGATTCAAAGAAACTGCTTCCCAATTTCACTGAATCTGTGGTTGTATAATGGTTTAATCATGCAACATAAACGTAAAAAGTTATTTTGGGTTCTCTTTCTTTCCCACCAAACAAAACCATAATTGGACTCATTGTATCACAGAGGCTCAAGACAAAAAAAATAAGGTTTTGTGTTTTTTTGTTCTTCAAGTATTAAATGATTTAATGCTTCCACACTGGACCATGCAGTATATTTTAATTCCTCCTGTAGAGTAATGCATGTTGACACCACTAGAGGGCACTAGAGGCCTGTGTTAAAGCACTGTATCAGCAGCCATCCAAGTACTGAAATCATCAAAACAAAGTATTTAGAGACTCTGTGCCATCGTTTTTGGAGGTTAGACACTCACATAAACCTTTTGATGATTACAACAGCACCATAATCATTTTAAAGCCACCGTGTTTCATGGTCGTTATTATGTTCCTACAGCAAAATAATCCAGGATCTTCAAAACTCATCTCATATTCTTTTATAGAAAGCAATTAAACATATAAACAACATAATAACAGGGATGTTTTTAAAGGCAGCAGCCAACCGAGCTCATTTATTCATCATAACGGATGGGACCTTGATGTATCACAAGCAAACATAATTTTACTGGCTCACAGTCAGTCTTGAACTAAGTTAATAGGTATTTAATTACATTGATGCATCATATAATTGGCACCATCGAGAAAGGAGGCAAAGTGGGGCAGGCGGCCTGCGTTGGGAATTAAAGAGATGTATTTATCTAAAGCCTGTCTGATTACCTGGCAGCACCTCACAGACAATAGGGTAATAAATCTTCAGTTCACTGTTCTCATCTCCAGTGAATGACTTGCATTGTGGATGCATTAAGCGAGCGTGTGCCCACACATGCGCACGTGCATGTGTGCCGAGTGTATGTGTGGAGCAGCTTATTAAAATGTGTAATAGATTTACTGACCCTGATATGCCACTTGAACAAAAAGTAATTATTCATACTGTGTAGAGCAGTCTAATTTTAACCAGTGGAAAGATTTTAGAAAGAGCGAGATGGAATTAGTGAGGCATGGCTAAGGACTCAAATGGGCTCTGGGAGGGCATTTTGGTCTCTTGTTAAATGACTGCTTCATCTAGGTGTGAGGAGTGGGGGAATTCTGAGGCACGTTGGGGAGAAAAATTAAAACAGCAATTTTAGGATATTAGAACATACTTTTATTTCAAATATGTTTGCCTCACTGCACTTTTAAATTAGCAAACGGTTTAAAAAAAAATCCCCCAATTTGATAGAAATAGCAAAAGATTAAGTTTCCTTTAAATGTCCCTGCCACAGCGTGCATGCCAAACCGCCCTTTTACCTGATAGGGTTTGCGTCGCCATTAAAAGCCTGCCCGGTTTCAGAGCAGAAGGTTTGGTTTTTCAGTGACATATCAACATTTGCTCCTCTTTAGAGGCAAGCAAAAATTATAATTCATAATTCAAGCCTTTGGATGAAATGACTGCGGTTAAAATATTGATGACTGTGGAATATTGCTGTGCGGCCTCCGCTTACAGAGTCTGCCCTGCTCTGTCACTCTCCCTTGTAGCTTTCTCAGGTCCTGCTAAGTGCTTTGAACCAAGACCTCATTCAGTTCACACTCAAACCCGGGGAGCAGGTGAACGTGTATGTCACACGGCTGTCTCCAGGTGAGTCTGCCGCCTCTGCTGCACACCTTCCTGAAAAAACTGTGGTCTGCTATGTATGAGGAAAGAGGAGCAAGAGTCTCTACTTTTCTTTCTGTTTTTAGATGAAGACAACTATTAAAGGTCCACACCAGTGTTCCTACATGTCATGTAGGTGTACAGCCACATCTGTTACATAAGCCCCGCCCATTTTTCCCCAAAATAGCTTTATCTGTGAGACATGGTGTTTGTTGACATTTTGTCCATATTCAATAAACATTACAGAAAGTAGCCAGAAACGTGTGACGACGTTAGTTCAAAAGAACGTCTGTGTCAAAATCCTTCCTCACGCTAATATTCCAGCCAGGAAGGCAGCACTTGGAAGGAACTTTGGTCCCCACGGCCCCTGGCTCCCGTCTCTCTCTCACTCAGCGATTTTTGACCAAATGAATGCAGACGTTCTCTATAGAAGGGTGAATTACCAATTGAGTGCCTCCGGTGGACCCCATTGGACCTTAGTATGGAGAAAATATGAGGAAGAAATTTGGGAAAGAAAAATTATTTGAAATTACACCTATGATGATCATCAGTTTAAATGATAATTTTTCATGTGAAGAAAATCTGTTTGTTGTCAAATGGTTGATGCATAAGCTTGTAAATATGCGTAATTATGAAGACTATAACACCAGTCATGTAACTGACGTCGTAACATTTTCCCTCCTCTGACTCATGGAACCAACTAACTCTCCCTTCAAGTAGCTGCAGCTCTCAACATGAGCCCATTTATAACGGTTTTTCACCTCTTTTAATACTTTTCCCCTTGTTCTGGAAAAACGCTGTGAAATCTGCCGTGCTCATGGCCATGTCTGCACTGATGATGTATATTGTCAGAGATGTGACATGTAGTTCACTGAGCGGTCCCACAAAAAACATTGTTTTACTTTACTGTCTGACGGCAAAAT
>JAQFJB010000003.1:16760320-16774302 GCA_029874875.1 Naso minor | reverse complement strand
GCAGAACCCCAACACAAACACGCACACACGCACACACACATGCACACACACACACGCACACACGCACACACACATGCACACACACACACTGCTCCTATATGCAGACTGACATTACAAATGTAAAAATATGTAAGTAATGTAAATTTATCTTTCCACTATCACAACTTATGACAAGGATTTTTTGAATACTCGATTCTGATTGGTCAATCGTGACATTCTGAGGTCTGTTATTTCTGTATAACAGACTGTTGCTGTGGATAACAGATCGTTGTTAGGGATGCCATTCTGGCCAGCTCTGGAGGTTCACATCCTATCATATCAATCCACAGAAAGAGGTCCAGTAAATGTACTGTAACGGAAACAACCGTGTCTGCCCTGTCTTGTTAGGTCATGCTTTACCTGGTTGCAAAATCACCCTTTGGAATTATAAAATATCTGATCTTATAGCCTATTTACAGGCCTAACATATATACATATATTTCATTACATAAATTTTAGATACTGTTCTGCTTGACTGTTTTTAGCCTAATATGCAAAACACTGATTTTCCCTCCTCTAAAAGTCATTTTATCAGTCATAGTTCCAGTTTACATGTCTTGTTTGAACAATTACCATCCCACTGACTCTATAAAACCAGTCTTGACAAATAAAACTTGAGTATGTGAGTGTGACTGTGAAATGTCTGAAGCCCACTTTATCCCAGGGAGCTCCAAGAACAGGACCACGTTTGAACTACAAGGCAAAAAGTTTGTTACATTGTCTGTGTGTCTTATTTTCCATTTACTGTACTTTGTGAAAAGGTAAAGTGACAGGATGAGGATGGGATGGATTCAATGCATTAGGCCCAACCAATGTGACAGTTTCAGACACGTCCTCTTTGATGTGAAACAGACACTTGGAGAGTATCACTGATGTTGTGTGAAAAAAGGCTGCGGAGAAACTGCATCCTGCGGGGGATTTGCAAACGCATCTGTCTCCACACTCCTTTGTCCTGTCAAGAGGTTCAGGTTATGAAATCTAAAATTCACAGGCAGTTACGCTGGTTGAGGAGTTAATTCTTTTAGGAAAGAACTTGCAGCCTACGTTGTTTTGCAAGAGGTTCCAACCATAGAATCCAACAGACTATTTTTTAAGAGAAAGAAATCCATTTATTTTTAAATCAATAAATTAATTTTTGAAACAATATTTTGTGTCATATTAATATATATATTATTATTATTTATTATTATTATTATTATAATATTAATAATTTTTTTGGTAAATAGCCATGTAATATGTGATCCCTTGTCCCTTACAGTTCATTTTGCAAATTAAATGTCTGCACTGATGGAAATATTTTTATATTTTGTATATATTGTATATTGTATATTTTATATTTTACTATTTATTGTGGATTTTATTGTGTAGGACCTTTGACTGTTAAATCATCATCACAGAACGAGGAAAAACAATGTTGACTGAGCCTATGGCTCAGTGATGAAAGCACTTGTATTTGCTGCATTGCCAATTTCTGCTATCTAGGTATCTGTGTGGACATTCCATCGCTAAATCAGTAGCAGCGCGCAGCTAGTGACGCCTTTTTACGTCAAACGGCAGGGACTGGTCTGCCCAGAGGGTGGGTGGAGCCAATGCCACAATCTCGCGCTTAGTTGTGTCTGACCTGGCGTACATACGTTTCATTTCCTGTGAGTTCAACACATGAAGAAAATACAAAATCCAGGCGACGCTGGTTCAAGCAAAAGTCCAGGAGGCCAACACACCCTGGATCACTTTGGGTTACCCAGCTTCACCAACCCTAACAAAAGCTATCCAGCTAAACAGTCACATGATGCTGGTTATACACTTGGTTATCAAACTGGTTATTAAACCAGGTTTTCCCAGTTTACATGGGAGTGCGTTCACATAAAAGAAGCAGTGTTTACAGCATATGACCAATTGACATAGACTGTTCAGTGTAGTGGCAGCGGAGCGACATGTTTTAAATACGAGGAGCAAACTAATATATATTTCAGATGAAAAGCAACTGCAGCTGTAAGACACAGGAAGATCAAGAAAAAAAATTCAACAACTGCAATATTAATGCAAAGATATTAATAAAAACATGCATACATGGATGAGTGCTGGATCACTTAAATACCTGCAGCAGAGTTTAATATAGAGAGATCCACAAATTAAAAATCTACCATTTAGTTATGAACTGTTGAGTGACACAGAGCTCTTCCTCAGACTACTTTTGTAGCCTACTTAATATGACTGCCTCATAATAGGGCACAAATTTATCTAATTATTAAATGTATGTTTCACATTAGGCTACTATAGCTTAATTCAAACTTTTATTTTAGAAACTGACTTTTTGAGTAATAAAAAATAAATATAAAATATAATTCAAAGCACTTAGTGGCTTAACTTTTATATTTCAAAGTCCAAAAAGGAAAACACTTCAGAACTTCACTGATTCTCTGCAGCAAATAGTTTAAGAAGCTCACACAGATAAATCAGTCTTATAAACATCATGAGATAAATTTACAGAGGTTTGTCGGTCGGTGAACTCGCTTTCCCCGATTTGCGCTCTGAGCTCCATGACATCTTTTCACAACGGTGATGTCATTTTCCAAGAGAGCTGATCTGACTGGTCAGTGGGCATTGGTTTTATACCTGCTGATTTCTTATCTCGAATATAGCCTGCTCAGGAGCGGGTTAGGCGTTAGGCATAAGTTGCTGTGGTGATATAGCCTGGTAAGAGGTAATCCACCTTCATAGGACTAAAACTCAGAGTTAAACCTGAAGTTATCTCGCTAAACATAAATCCCGCTTTGTAGTACAGGCCCCAGGTCCAAAGACAAAGAAAACTTGGGAAACAGGCAATCAACCAGCATCATGCACTCAGGGAGATGAGGTCCAAAAGCACACCTGCTCATTGCCAAAATTATCACTGCTGCTAACAGTTTACTGTTGGGTTAGTTAATCTGAACATTATGCTACTTCAAGACTTTGTGTCATGCACATTACAAGCAAAATCTTGATCTTTAAAACATCTTCTAACTGCATCAGAAATGAATGTAGTGCAGGAAAAGTAAAATATTTATCTCTTAAATGTAGTGGAGTGGAAGTATAAGAGGCTTTCAACGGAAAAGCTTTTTAACCGTCTCTTAAATGTGAGAATTTGCTGCTTTTTGTCATTTTAAAAATGAATATCTTTAGTGAAGTTGGTCAGACAGAGAAACAATCAAAATATGTCACCTCGAACTCTGAAAATGTGGCAGCTATTTTCGACAACTACTACCACTGCAATGTGGAATACCTGGAAGGGAAACTGACGGTGCAGTGACAGCAGCCTCCCATGAACATGACTAAGTACACACCTTATAAAAGTCAACCAGCAGGTTACCGGCGGGGCCTCTGCTGGTTCTCAGGTTCTCTAACGACAGGGTAAAGTAAACCCCGGGGGAGTCAGAGATGTAAAGGCTGTAAGTGTTGTTCTGATTCCACTCCTGGACTGCAGCGAATACCTGCTTCTCATCTGTGCTGATTATATGCATGTCCTGTTGGAAGGTGTGAATGAGAGAGAGAGAAATGGAAGAAAAGACAGAATGGGTGAGAATGATTGTCACTGGTGATGAAGAAGGAGCAGCTTTTTAATAGAGTGTGACATTTCCTCACAAAACAACATTTTTGCTACAGTAAAACAAAAACATACTAAAAAGGCGACACTCATTTCTTTATTATGTGCTTCCTCATCTCCTCTCTCCTCCATGTTTTTGCCTGTCATCCAGAAATCAATCTCAGCGCTCCATCTAGAGGAATGTCTCAATCCTTAAATGCATCAGGTGGACAGGAAAGGAACCGGAGGAGTTATGAGTGAGGATGCACAGGTTTATCCTTTGCCGAAGTCTTTTTGCTCCAATGATGCAAAAAAAAAAGCAAAGCACAAAGTTGGAATATTTTATTCAGTATTTAAGATGATCAAATGTGTCATTAAACTCTGCCCTTCACCACTCGTGTAGCTGAGAGAAAGAGGGATATTCTTTGCAGGTTATAGGTAGATACTATAGTATATAGATATTAGATTTGTATATAGATATTTTTACTTTTTTTTGTAAAGATCATTTCTGACAGAGATGATGAAATAAAGGATAGTTATAACAAAAGAATAAACAGATGATGCAGCTGTGCCACAAATCAGATTTAATTAACTTTGCTTGAAAATCACAGCTCAATCAATAATATTTTCATTTTGTTAATGTGTTGCCTTAACTCCTCGTGTCTCTCCTTTGCTTCTTCCACTTGCATCCCAGGAGGGAGGGACAAAGGCGTGAGGGAAGGAGTATGGGGTATGCCCACCGATATATCAGTTTATACAACAGTTAGTTCCTACGAAGTAATTTGATTGGATAAGGGGTCTTCCATGAGTGCTGATATAGAGCACAACAGCACTGGGACTTTTAACTTTATTTATTACTTCGTCTCACACGTGTTCTAATCACTAACTGTCGGTTGCTAGGTTACTTTGAAACAAATTGCACTGAAAAGATGGACGTTTTTCCAGATTGTCTTCAGTAAAGGAAGAAGAGAAGGAAAGAAAAGAGCAAGAAAGTAAAGCAGTGAGCCATTCTGTAATTTATTAAGTAAGCTAATGTGCAGGAGCATGTTAATTGTTTGTGTTGCTTAGCAAAAGTCCTATACCAGTCCAGTTACGGAACTATTTGTGCTGGCGGAGCCAAATAAATTATTAAATTAACAAACAAATCATAATCTGTTTCTGCTTATTACTGTCAACTCAATGGAGTCTGTAGAACTGTTGTATAAAAGCAATATCACACTTGAGATCGTGCTGTTGTGCTGAATATTGTCACTGCTGGGATGATCTTCGGCCTGCCGCCTCGTGCCTACGACCGAATCCCACCAGCGACATTATTCAGTACAACAGCACGACCTCATTTCTTAATTGTTGATATTATTGGCAAATATTGGCCCATCGCAGATATATCTATAGTTGTGTACATATTGTCAGAGATGTGCTGATATTAAAATTGATTTTCAAGGCTGGAACAAAAGCTCGATCTAGTTATTTAAAATGGTGTAATTATGTAGTTTGTCCAGCGGAGGGTGGTCTGTAATTTAATAACTAATAAGTGTATTCTGTTCAGTGCACTGATGTTTGGAATAAAGTTTGTTAAAAGGTAAAATATCCTGCCTCCTTTACATATCTCTGTCACAAGTATTTGATACATTCAGAGAATATTAAGAATATAATATTGGACAATATATCGAATATCACAATGTTTTGCTCCCTATAATCGGTATCTGTGTCGGTCCCAAAAATCTTACATTGGTCAGGCCCTAGAAAGAAGGCAAGGAAAGGAATCAAGGATGTTAAAACTGAGAAATGAGATGACATGAAAAATAAACAATGTTTTGCTGCTGCTTACCTTTGGTAGACAATATTTAGGTAACTTCATCTGCTTGAAGGATTCTCTCATGTAGGAGACGAAGTAGCTCGCTCGTCCTGACTTGGTTACCTTTGCAGAGAAGTCAAAGAGGCTTTGTCACTCTTTGAACAGCCCACACATACAAGTATATATTTCAATGTCACTTTTGCTGAGTATCTTGTTTTTCTCTGTTTTAGGTCAGTGACTCTTTCATTTGTGCATTTAAATTTTGATTGAAGCCATGAGTTTAGCCCTTTCTACACAGAGAGGAGTGTTTAGATCCTGCAGAAAATGAAAACAACAAAATGTGATGGAGGCTTTTTTTTTTTTAATAAGGTACATGGAAGAGTTTGCCAACATCCCATCTGTTGTAAAATTTGGACTAGAAGCCGCTGCGTCTTCTACAGGAGGTTTATTTATCCACAGCGTGAGTGACTTGATAAAACGCTCTGTTGAAAGCAGACTGAAACTACAAGTGCAACACACATTATTATCATTATCTCAATTAGTCTGAAACTGTGTTGGCTTTATCTACTGTGTGTGTTTTTAAGATTTTAATGCACTGCCGCTTTCTCATCCACTTACAAGCAGGTCTACACTTCTTGATTGCTTATTTTCTAATCAACTAGAAGGATGGCGTTTGTCCCCCAACACACTGCATTAGGGCTCTAATGGAATAATCTATCGAAAATCAATGAGCTGCATTTTCCCAGACCACATTTTTGAGGATGTTGCACTTGGCTGTTCCTTCTCTCCCAAGAGACTTCAGAGGTGTTGAAGACTGCTTATTTTGTTGTAGCCCAATCGATAACCTCATTACTCTTTGTCAAGTTAAATCCAACTGCCCCAAGCAATGAAAGTCACGAGAAAGTCATCAGTGCCACCGCGGCTCAGTGCAGACGCTCTCTATGACCAGTTGTTCTCACTGACATCTTCCTCGTGTCTGCCTCTAGCTCAACGGTCAATCTCATCTCTGCTAAATGTAATTTGGGCATTTTATTGAATCACTATTTCTACATCGCACATTTTTTTCCTCGAACATTTTTATTCTTACAATCAAGTCTGTGGATTAAGTGTGTTGAAAGTGAAACTGGGTCACCACTGAAGTATCGCTGCTGCAACCTAATATCATATCAAAAGATTAAATCTGTGGATAAATAAATTAGCAAAACCAACAGCAAACATTTAGGGGCTGTTAATTCAAAATGAGAGCATGCAGGCTGAGAGAACTATTATCATTAGATTTTTTTTCTCCTGAAACTTTGTTGAGTCTAATAGGGATGACCAAATGCAGCAGGGCAGACCAGCAGGGAGAAAATTGCTTAGCTGTGGATGGAAATCAATGACAGTGGAGGGCATTTGAAAATTAAATTTCTAATAATGACCCTGACTGCGGCTGTCTAATTGGAGTCAAAGTCAGAGTGAATGATAATCAGGACGTGGACCTGTCTATTGGCAGATACCACTCTGCTAGCAAACACATTTTCCAGGCATGGACTGCATCTGTGCTGAAACTCAAACACTGAGCGTGCCTTGACATGAACGAGACCAGACATAATCAAAACACACATCAGGCCAGTGGGGAACAGGTGTGTTGAGGAAAGCCATTACGTGGGTTTTGATGGGTAAGAATGAATTGGATCCACGAGAGAACAAAATGATGGGAAAAACAAAGGAAGCCTAAGAAATCAAAGTTCACAGAGACAGAGGCCTTTAAATGGAAAGATGATCACAACATGTTAATCAAGTTAAAACTAAATTATTACTATGCAAACCTGTGTGAAAACATATTCATCCTGCACCACCAGTGAGTTGGTGTCTACATGCCCGGGAAAGAGGTACTGTCTGTTGCCTTCTGTGCAACGCTGGGCTCTGCACTTCACGTATTGGGCGCCTGGAGAGAGACGAAAGGAAATCAATCAGAAATAAATTACAACCATTTACCTTCAAACACTACTTTGCATGCACTAGAGCTGCTATACAGTATGCATTTGCTAAACATACTCTAAGTTCACAGTTCTGAAACAACTTTAAGCCTCGGGTAAGCGTATAAATAATGAAGAATATATTCAACCAATTACAACGGGAGACAGTCGGCCCTTTGCAATCCAAATGAGCTGAAATTCAATACTAATACAGGCAAGTTCTTACAGTGTGTCACACTATAAAACAAAGTTCAGGCTGTTTTTTGTTTGAGACAAGAAGAGTTTCTATGCTAATTCAGACACACATTCTCTCGCCACAGGAGTAGATATGAGTATCTTTTCCGATGCAGGAAAACCCTATAATTGGTTTGACAGAATACGTAAAGCATGCTGTTTTCGAAGTAGGAGCTGAGGTTTCTCTATGAGACGCAGGGGATAGATTAAGGAGAAAAACATCCATCAACCCAGTAAAACTCTCTGTTTTTGTCAGGAGACACCTATTCTACTTTACTAGACTTCAGGGACCAATCTCAGCAGCAGAACGGGTCTCATCTTCCCTGTGACCTCGCTCTAAATGAGAGGCAAAGGGTCCTGTGGGTCCGGCCGCTAGAGTGGTGGACTGGAGTGCAACACTCACGGCCTTTTGCGATGCGCGTCTCGATGTGGACCACATCAGATTCTCTGTCCAGCCCCATTACCGCCCTTGAAAGAGCGAGAGGAGGAGAAGATAGAGAGGAGCAGAATGAGGTGAAGGAAGATGAGATGAGAATGGGATAAGAGAGGGGTAGGCCAGGTTGAGTATCACAGCTGCAGATGGACATCCCCACTGTGTGAAATGCATAGCAAGAATTTTTTTTTTTATCTCAATCAGTCAGAGCAGAATCTGCACCACCAGCGGTGATTAATCTCAATTCACCGAAGAATCAGCAGAGGAAACAACAAGAGGGAGGGACGGCAAAACATCAGCTACTTCCATAAATATCAACCAAAGCAAATCTGTGCTGTTATGAATTTGTGGGTGGCTGCAAGACCGTTTTGAAAAATAACTATTTGACATAATGTGCGTGAAGGCATGGTTTTCAAGAGCACAAATAATGCATTGTTTCGGGTGCCACTATCCCCACTGAGCTGTTCTTATTTATCAAACGTCTTGCTGCTCATGCATGTGGAGAGGATGTCCTCCAACCAGTGTCCTTTCTTTCCCCGCAAGAAAAACACACTTGGGTTTGACACATAACATGACAAACAGGGATAAACGGGCTCACATCAATATTCACTGCCTTGTGCCCGAGCAGTTGAGATTACTAAATGACAGTGACAACAAAAACAGCATGTCATGTTTGCGCTATAGAAAAAGAAGCAATATTCCATCAGGTCTACGTGACATGGGTGCAATCAGCTTCGTGCTCGACTGCAATGAGAGGGATCGGATTTTGACATGAGGTCACAGGATCCTTCTGACAGCATAGGGTCACCAACACTATCATTATGCAAATTACAATCAATCACTGTACGAAAACACTCAAAAATAGGAGCCATGTAATCATACCAGTAGAATCGGCCTGGCATCACGTTGTCATGAACGAGCTGCCATCTCCTCCCAAAGTCCATTGAACTGTACAGCTGCAAGATAAAATTAGGCCGATTTTCATCACACTTCAAGTTTTAGGGAGGAAGATATGGTGAATGAGCAGCAAATAAAAACTACATAGAAAAACAGCTTTGAAAATCATCTTATTTCTGCGTAAAGGTTCATTGTAGATTCACTCAGAAGCTACCTTGTTGTCGTGACTGTAAGCCAGGATCCAGTTCTCCTGTGCAGGGTGGAAGAGCAAGCTCAGGATATTGAAGCTAATGGGATGCTTCTCAAAGCTCGCCCCTTCATCTGAACTGATGAGAACAGCGCTCTCTACCTCCGGGTCGCTAAGCATCATTATCTAAAGTACAGAGGGCCAGACGAGGTATATGGCATTAGAAGAGGGGCAGAGACAGAGATACACTCATTTGGCAGCAATTTTGAAAAATTGTAATTTGATGTTGAGCTGAAGAGATAAAAGCAACAGAGAAACGCTGACCTTCTGTTTGTTGGTAGGACAGACGTACAGGTAGCTTAAAACTGTCCTTGAGCCCACTTTGTCATTGAGTTTGGTGTAGGTGCTTCCATAATCAGAGGATCTGGAAACAAACAAAAACATGTTGCATGTTTCATGAAAAAAATCGATTAGAGAGCTGACCGAGACAGAATTTAAAGCACCATACCGGCGCTTTGGCATTTTTTAGCCCATTAACTGCAAAGCAGTTATTCTTTACGTGACTGAAACTCTAAAGCACACAATACATTTCCCTGTTGATATTCTACCATCCAGGCAGCCTTTTGCTTTATGGAATGAAAATCAGCTTGCAGAGAAAAGAGACTAGCTTCATGCTAATGTGTTGCTTTTGTTTTTGTTGCTCTTGTTTAAAAGGACTTTGTTAAAGTCCTGCATGAAATGCTGCGCTGAAAGAGTTTGCTGTCATTACTCCACCATCATGACTGAATTATAGAAAGGAGCAAATGTGAAGAAATAACTCACTCTTGCTTATGGAAGAGTCAGCTCTTTATTCAACCGACATGTTACAGCACGGTAGAATAAGAAGCAGATCTTTCAGGCAGTCAGTCAGTGTTTCATTTTTCTACAGAAACGCTATGTACAAACAGATGGAATAAATGAATCGCTGTTAAAGGAACCCTGTTGAGTTTTTGACCACCACTGAGACAGTTTGAATAGTGGGTCCCCATTTAAATTCTAGCTTGTGCTCTGCTAGCAGCGTTGCTGGCTATTTTTGATGGAAAGTAAATTTGCTGCAAGGTGTCTTTTGTTAGTAGGTGACAACAAATCTCACGATAAAGTTGCCAAGTTGGCAAAACTTTTGGCTATTTTGGGAGATAAAAATCAGTGCTGATTACTGAAGACAGTAATACAAATGTAGAGTGACTGCGATCTGTAAAATACATAGAGGAACAGGATGAACAGGCCATATACAGCTAAACACAAAAAATGTTGTCAACTAGTGGAAACTGAAGCAGCAGTCAAAACAAGTAAACTAAAAATTGGATAGGTCTTAAGAAAAAGGGGGAACAGTATGTCTCTCAGTTTATTCTGCTGATCAACAATTTAGAAAGAAATGCAGCCACGAACCAGCAAAACCACAAAGTAAGAATCTGGGGATCATCTAGGGGATCACTCCTGTTCCTGTATTAAAGGAGGCTCTAACCAAAGAGGCACTTACACATGCAGTGTAGCAACCACATTTTGACAATCAGTAAGAAAATATGGAGATCAAGAGAAGCAAAATGCTGGTTTTCTGCATTAAAAGGTGGACATTTTCATTAGGCGTTTCCTACTCATAACTACAATACCATACAGCAATAATGTTTTCACTGACAAACACATTAAGCAGAATAAACATTCACCTTACACAAACATGTCAAGCATGTCTCAAGTATTTGCAAGTTGATTTTCATGCTACACTTGCATGTAATGAAAACAGCGGCTGCCTGCAAAGTAAGAAATCAGTGTATGACCATCAGCTATGCTTTTGAAAATGGTCAGCTGTATGTTAAGTACATACAGTACAAGCAACTTGTAGTTAAAAGGAAAAAACATCCAACATGAGCATCCTCAAATGTATCAACATTCTGTGTGATAAATGCATAGTAATCTTGCAGCTGATCATTCTCTGTCACTCCAGATGTTTAGACACCGAAGACAGAAAGGAATTTAAAGGCAGCAGTTGTGAGATTCCCATTCATAGTTTTTCATCCTTAATTATGCTTAAATATTTGTACATTCTCTGCTGAAGTTGAAAGCAGAGACAAGTTGGGCATGTGGTTTGCACCACAAACATGATAAATACAAGTTTTTGTGAAATATGTTAATAAAAAGCAGATAACGAGTGAAATAAATGAGGATAAATTACCTTTTTATTTATAACTGAATGACACTAAATGTAACTTCTGGCAACAAAACAAAACACATTGTGTTAAAAAAATGTGGTTGTGTTTTTTTTTTTTTGGCATTTGAACATTGTTGGAAACATTTGGGATAATATAAGTACACATCAATGTTAGACATTCTATTGTATAAATGTTAACATATTGTAAGTGAAATGTCTGTGTTTATATAAAATAAGACAATGTGGTCTGTTTGCTCTGCACAGAAATACCTGAAGCTTCCCATCACAAGGTGAGATGTGTTTGTCATCCCAATCTTCATATTTCTCCTCACCACAAACAGCCAATCCACGCTCTCAGTTCTACCTGAGTGCCTCCAAATGTAATTTCACTGCATAATTGGATAGCTACCCAGAGTCTGCTATCATTGTCTGTGCATAAATCTGAATCGTCCCATTTGCTGTTGACATTGTTTTCAAAGACTTACCCCTAAACACATTCATATTTGTGCTTAAGTACTCCTTTCAGTTTGATCTGTCTCTGATTGCAGTTGTGAGCCAAAGCCTCTTAAATGATGTAATTACATTGTAAAGTTTCTTTAGCAGAAAAAGCAGCCATCTGAAAACACAAAGGGGCTTGATGTGTGTTTAGATGGTTTCTGCAAGTCACCCATTGATCTGCACAATGCATTTCGCCACCAACAGTGGCCTGGAGCTGTAGTCATAGACCATTTGTTGTCGTGTTATCACAGAAATCATTTACTCTTGTTTCTTTTCATAACATTCAAATCTCTGCTTTTCTAATACCCAGACTAAAAGCCTGCGTGCAGCCCCTCAGGTACACTCTAATTTACCCGTGGTGCCATTGTGAGGCAGACACCTTGATGATGGAAGACCTCCTGAACACAATATGGAATTTCAAAACGTGTCAACTCAGGTGTAAATCTCGGTAGAGCCTCTGGTGAAGCAGATATTAATTTGAAACTTAATGCTTGGCGGACTGATGGTCTCTTTTTCACGTGTATTTCAGAATGAAATGAGTTCTCTGCAGGCTACAAGAGAGGTGAGAAAAAAGGCATATTGGAGGCTGGATTGGGCTCTGTGGTATAATCCTTAATGAATTCCATTCTTATTTATGGCCTGACGGGGCACTGTAACTCACCCCGTCAATACACACAGAATAGAATTACTACGGCTATACAGTAGCAATTGCATGTCAATTGCCTCTGAAACAAAAGGTTACGGATGACAATCAATCAAAAACTGCATCAGGATGTTTTTAGGTCAGAGGAAAAGAGCTGCAGATCCAAGCAAACAATCCCTCAGATGAGTCCTCTGGTTTTTCTTTCAGAAAAAAAAGCCTTTCAGGAAGTTTCTGGGCTGATGATGGACAGAAAA
This sequence comes from Naso minor, assembly GCA_029874875.1. Classification (NCBI taxonomy): domain Eukaryota; kingdom Metazoa; phylum Chordata; class Actinopteri; order Acanthuriformes; family Acanthuridae; genus Naso; species Naso minor. Next base: position 16,761,617 of record JAQFJB010000003.1, on the reverse strand, counting down.
TAGGTTGGGCCTTTTCTAAAAGATGGAGGTGTTATTTATGGGACTGCAAGAAGCAAAGAAGATGCTTCACTCTCAACCACTTCACATTGCTTTATTAAACATACCTTATATTGGCTTCCAGTGTAACTTGATTGTTCATATCCGAGCAAGGGTGAACTCTATAAATCATACTCACAGTATACTGCACTCCATGAATATATTATCCTTATTGTTTATTAGGACAGTGCTTTTGCATTTTTATAAAAGTATTGCAATGCTGACGTAACCGTTCCATGCAGGTAAAATATGTGATAGTGATTAAAAACAAACTTACCTCCAGAGGGAGCTCTCAGTAACAGCCCCCAGGTTGAAGTCATACAGCTTAGTTAAGATCAGGATCACCTATAACAGCAACAGACATATGTAATTACATGCCAACGCCTTTGCATAAGCATCGCACCAGCATGCATTACCCATCTGCTCCTAATGATGTGGAATGAATACAACATGTCTGATTCATCCCTTTACTAATAAATATCAGCCTCATAGAGTGTGTTATCCCTGTGACAAGTGATCCTCATGCTGTCAAGGGATGTCAGTCTGCTGGTGGCAGGATCTGAAAAAAAAATCTCTGGGAGCTGTCAAGAAGTGTGTCTGCATCTCATGTGGAATGATACCTACATGACAGCAAAATCTGAACATAATTGTTCACTGAACAATGAAAAGAAATGCAGTCAGGGGCTGCACCGCATCACCCTCTCTCATTCCACATTTCCCTCTGCTTTTATCATGACTTTTGTCTTCCCTATTGCCTTCAAAATACTGAAGTTTAGCTGCAAAAAACACAGACTAATGTTGATGTTTAATGTTAAGTCTCTTATTTTACTCATTGGAAGACACCCAGTTCTCTTTTTGGTCTAAATGCCTCTGTATGCACTCTGAGGATGGTTGGACAATGTGTTTCTGGGCAAACAAAAATGTAGCCCATAAAAGCCTGCCAAGGCACAGAGGGCAGAGTGAAATGGTGTGCAAACGAATTATTGTCACTCCGATGGCATTATAAATGACTTCCCAAGGGGATGCTCATAACTCAGGATAGAAGGAGGGGGGGGGGAGGAGGGAGGAGAGTTTAGGGCAGGGCATGGAGGGAGAAGGGAGGAACAGTAGATAATAACAATCAAGAAGCAGAAACATGGCATAATATGACGAATTCTTTAAAAAGCCTGAAAGATAGGTCGAAAGCTCAATTACAGTGAGTTTAAACACATTAACCTCTGGGGACCTGCGGAATGAGTCATTAAACCCAGAAAAGCCACAC
>JAQFJB010000003.1:16741869-16752209 GCA_029874875.1 Naso minor | reverse complement strand
CTGAGTGTTGGTGTGTGTGTGTGTGTGTGTGTGTGTGCCTGTGGGAGTTAACATTAAAGGTCTTTGGTTCAGGACATGTTTCTGCATGCTAATGTGTTTCTGGTTAGAGATGGATCACACAGACTCAGCAACCAGGTTACTAGCAGATCATGGGTCAGATCAAAGGCATAATTACCCCATGACTTAAAAACATTTTTCCCACCCCCACACATACTTTTTCAGGTTCAGGGTTGCTCTCCTCTCTAATGCTATGTGATCAGCTGCTGATGGACTGACGAGGAAAATGTGAGGAAAGATGAAATCAGCATGCACCAAATTATTAAACTGATTAGAATTTGAAAGATTGCGATAGAAGAGTGCAAAGTTGTTGCAATACATGCTGAGGGGAACATGGCTGTTTGCAGCAAATTTCACGGTTTTCCATCTAATAGCTGTAAAAACCTTTTCCTGAAAACCTCCTCGTGGAGCTGAGTGAAAGGTCAGTCGGAGTCATCATCTGGGAACCATGAGATGTGTCTCAATCCATCAAATGTCTGTGATGATGTGAATGTGGACCAAAGGGGTGGAATGCCAAATCAGCATCTCCATCTCAAGAACCACATTGCCACTGTTACGAGAAACTGATGGTAATAGTTAAAGTGCAATTATATTTTCCTTAAAAGCCAATACAATTAAACATCAAGTGAGATGTAAAGTGCAAAAGCGTGAAATATGCAAATAAAGTGCTCTTCTATTGATGAAGGCAAATGTGATTTTAATTAGGCCTTGTGCATCAAAAGTTCTCTCTTCTTGTCACTTGTTAAACCTATTATTATGGAAAGCACCATGACTGTTTCCCCATTATGGCTTATTTGCTTGGTCGTGATGGAAATAAATTCACATTGCAACAAGTTCACATGGGAGTTTTAGACAAATTATATTAAACAGCCATATGGGATGATTTAATCCCTCTGACAGAAGGAAAACACTTGTTTTTGTGTATGTTCCAGATTAAAGAGGCATTTTTATTTTCTTTAAGGAGAGCAAAATGATAAGATGAAACCAAATGAGGGCCATGTTTTTGTGGAAGATGGGAGCAATCTCTGCTAGTGGTGAGAAGTCTGAAAAAGACTGGTGTGGTTCTATATGTGCAATCATGAGACATAAGTCCAGTTAAATCACCACTGTAGGCTTTGTAGTCTTTATAATATCTAAATGAAAAAGTAATAATGTGTCTATAATGTGATTGCCTTTTCTATTAATTTACAAATTTGAGTAAAAATCTACATGTCCAGTTCCTTGCATTGGTGAGGCCTAAATACATTCCTGTCACTGTAAACTGCCAAGTCAAAGCATTATGTAGGCTGACTGCCACCTGAGCAATCCCAGTCATCTTTAAACATGATAGTAACTGCTGTGTTGCTGCAGGCAATGCAGTGCTTCAAGGAACAGGGGGCTCAGTGCATAATGTTACCAAACTGGGGTCACTTGGTTTGCAAGATATTTGGAAGTGATAAAACTTAAAAACTAAATAGAATCAGCCGTGACCTTTAGACATAAAAAGGTCTTTTCATAAAGTACCGCAGTATGTGTTCACTCTATCTCCATGATGATTAATAAAGAATTCATCTCCCAATTTGAATTTCAATTTTTTAATTTTGCCAATCACAAAATGCATAAATTTGTTTTCATAACCAAATCACTGCCATAGTACAGCATGTGTCTCCCACACTGCGACAGTTATTAAACTAATTAATCACATGCAAACCTGTCAAATCTGATTCAGCTCCCGCTTTGTCACTTTGATTAAAACTGAAATATACGTGTGTATGTTCGTGTGTGTGTTAAAAAGATGGAGAGCCTGAGACCAGTCGGAGGCAGGGAGAAATGACGCAGTGGCAGTGTGCTTCAACATACAACTGCTGGCAGGCCTCTACTTGCTGCTCAAAATGCACTTTGCAAGGCAAAACTATGGCTTAACTGCTGAGGAAGTGCTGAGAGCCTATGTTGATGTGATGCATTATGGTCCCCGAGCACAAATGATTCATGAAAAAAGGGCACACATGCATGTCATTTGAGGAGTAAAAACTAGGATTTCACTGAATTATTACTAAAAAGAGAGTGAAACTTGTATCCGGTGTGCCATAAAATAAGCTGAGACAAAGAAAAAGAAAAAAAAAGGGAAATGCTGCCTTTTTCTCAGCAAACCTTTCAATAATTGCCCATTCAGGTTTCAGAGCAATTGTTTTTTGCTGCAGCTAGCAACCAGCAGTCTACCTCTTACACAGCACCCGCGATTGCTGCAGTTTCTATCAGCATCTTACAATCACATCAGTGGACAGTGAACCCCTACGGGCTGGAGACGGGCAGGATTAATGAACAGACGGATGGTGGTGACACCCCGAGAGACAAGCAGGTAAAAAAATAAAATGGCTGATAGAAAACAATCATCTTAATTGTTTTCCCCCACTGGTATCTACTTTATAATCTATATAAAGTCAAAAATCAACAACTTTAAGTAGAGGGCATCCTTTACTTTCATGTTTTGTTATTTCCTTGTGTTCACTTAAAGTGCAAGAGTGCACTTAAATTTCATTTCTCATTTTGATGTTATGGCAGCTACACCAATGTGTTTGGTAATTTGCCAATACCGTTCAAATAAATTTGAAAGGAAATTTTGAATTAAATTGTTTTGACTCAGTTTGTCCACTAAATTATCAACATAGAGTGATGTATTCAGACTACCCAGATCGCACATAGCAACTTGTTTATCAGCCGTGTTTGGCCTTTTGACAGTGAACTCTGTGGAATATCACAATATATCACAATATGCATCACATTGTAATGTATTGTGATATAATCTTATTATACCCATGTATCGTGATGCGTATTGTATCATGATGTCCTTGTCAATACCCAGCCCTAGTCACTAGAGGTGTGTGGGGGGGTTTGTTTGTTTGTTTTTAAATTTTTCATCAAAAGTGGGCGACGTCTGTGCACTTTGCTAAAATCTAAGATTCAGAGGTACTTCAGACAAATTACATTTGGTACATCACAAAAACAGTCCGACAAATACAGGATTTTTGTGGCCTATGCCGATACTAATATTAGGGTTCAAGAAAATTATGATATCTAATAAATCTGAATGTGGTTATCAAATACTTGTGACACAGATAAGTAATGGAGGCAGGATATCTTACATTTTAACAAATTTTATTCAAACATCAGAGCACTGAACAGCAAACACTCCACTACAGACTGCCCTCTGCAGGACAAACTGTGTAATTAAACCATTTAAAATAACTAGTCCAAGCATTTTTTCCAGCCTTAAAAAAGTTGTAATCTTGGCGCATATCGGAGAGCTTTTATGCCAATAAGGATATATCTGCAATTGGCAGATGCAGACTAACAATACTGGCAAAACGATACATTGCTCAGGCTCTAGTCACAATTTCAAAAACTATTAGCAGACAAAAAAGCCCTGAAACCTCAGGCACAGAGTCGACATGTCAGCACAACCACAGTGTCAGCCACTGCCAAGTACAAGCTAACAAGCTAACAAGCTAACAAACAACATAAACAAGATGCTAACTACATTTCTGACAGGTCTGTCACTGATTTGGTGCACAACAGACTCCTCATCGGAGTCTGCATCTGACTGAGGCTCAGTCACTTATAGCTTTATCTCTCCATGTTTCCTCTAACACTAACAGCCATCTTGATGCACACGGCTCTTTCGCAAGATAACATGATGCAAGCAGCTGTGGTGGGAAGAGCCCTTTTACCAAGCTGTTTTCTAACATTTCATATCAAACACAGCGGTAAAAAAAGAAAATAAAAAATTTTAATTGCAGCAGAGTATTTTCAATACTTAAAATATTTTTGGAGAAGAACTTGAACTGACCTTTAGTTGAATCAGATGGTGTGTTAACAATAATATACATAAAAACTCAAACACAAAAGAGTTACCTGCAAGAAAAAAAAACCCCAAATGCCGAGGTGCTGCACAATATCAGAATACAAAGCGTGTCACAGAGGGAGACACAATTTGCACTAAAATGCTAAAATGTGAACCACTTTTGATTTTCATCAAACGTTGTATGGATGAAAATCCCCTTAGCCAGCAACCAGGAGGCCAGAGATGATGAAAAGTGCATGAATAAAAGGTTTTACAAGGTCACTGATCAGCGCTTTGACTGAGCATCATGTGACTTTTTTTATTAAAGGGCTCTTACCCCAACTTCAAACTGAAAATGCCTTTGTGTGTGTGCAGAATATGAAAGATAAATGTGGGAAACTCATAAAAGCAAAACCACATTTGAAACTTTTCCCTTTGTTAAATCTGAACACCTCGACATCAGCAGCCTTTTAATGCACTTTTCATCATCCTGCAACACCCGCAAACTCCGGTCAAACACCACTGTGAATTGGGAACCCATTCCATTTGATTTTATGGATCAAGGAGTTTCTCTGCAACCGGCTCTGGCATGTTAAATGGAATGGCTGTCTATCTAATGAACCGGTTTTAAACACAAGTGTCCCCTAGGGCAGTGCCATTTCCTTTTTTATATTGTCTATTTATACCGATGAGATTATGTGCAACAATAACTACTTCGTTCTGATTAAACATGCGGACAACGCGGCCCAGGAGGCCTGTCTGACTCCCCGTCAGTTGCAGCAGAAAAAGACGAGTTACAGAGCTGACAGATTGCTTTTGACTCTCGCCACCTCTGACAAAAAGTAACAAAAACCAGAGAGATTAACACTGAGGCCAAGAGGAACAGCTGGCCTTATCAATGTCAAGCAAGCTTCCAATAGCAGGCAAGTGAAGATGACTAGAGTGTTAATCCCATGTTACATTAGGTGTACATTATTTACCCCAACATACACAATCATTACAGCAGCAGCAGCAGCTCAGGGGGAAGTAATGTCAATAAAGATGCTCATTAACTGTCCTTGGCTTCGACACAGTGTCCTAGTTTGGTCAGCTGTCTGTGAGGAGCCTGCAAAACTGGTCAATCAGGAGCCTAAAATCATTTCGCTGCCAATAACTCCCCGATCACCAGCTGGCTCACACACTAAGACTTTTGCCTTCAGGAGAGTGGGAGTGGGGGACTCTGCATCCCTTGAGTGTGGGATGTGCTGCAATGGCTGTTTAAAAAGATTACCAACATAGTCATATCACAGCTTGAACACCCATGTGAGGCGGAAAGACTGGAATATTGATTTGCCATAGAGGACATCCCCAGCCAAGTGTACTTATTAGTAACTTTTAACTACTTTCATTTCTGTTTTTGCTCAGATTTTTGACACACATCATTTAGAATCAGGAACCTGTATATCTGCAACCCCATTCACATTCAGGACAGATTTAAGAAGCATGAAAGACACATGGTTGATCAATACTACATGTAGTTAAGAAGCATGAATTTAAAAGGCAATCCGTGCAGTATGTTTTATTCCCATGGTCGAGTTGAATCAATGTTATCTCTCTTAAAGTCAGAGACCAGAGAGCTATGACTCCAGACTTTGATGTCTCAGACAATCGCAGAAATCAAATAATAGTTGGGAGACTGATTTGTGGACAGATTTGAGGTTTTATAAGATGAAATTCTTTATCACATCTGAACTCTGCAGATTCCCTGCTGGCGCTTTCACCATCACCTTCTACATCTCTCTCATTTCACTCCCTGTGGGATTTTACATCATGGCCAGATCACAGGCAAAGTCTCGAAGTGAATATTTGATAGAAATACCCCAGACCACAGGAATGAAGTAATTTTCCTTCAAATGTCCCATTAGATTGGATTTATTATCAGTCATTTACATCTGATATTGCCTGAGCTCTAACATCTAGTCATAAAATGCAATCAATTTAAACTCTGCAGTTCCAGTCGTACTTTTGGGGACAGCAGACAGGGTTCAGACTGTATAAATCTCAGCTGTTGACTGGCTGCAGTGACAAGCCCATCAGTGATGATCCAGCGAACAGTGTCCTGTGGTACAAAAGGCCATCGTTGGCGAAACATCCCAAACCAACAACATATTTCAGGATACTTCCCACAAATCAGGTTGGTTGAGGTGCATTTCTGGTTTGTTTTTGCCCAGCGCAGTGCATCAGCACGGACAAAGTCTGTGATGTCTCTGGCATTAAGATATATTTTACCAAACAGAAAACGGACCAGACAACACAAGAAGAGGTTAAATCATATAATCCATCCAGTGAAATGAACCCGTTTTTTTGGATTGTCATTGGAGTATTTCTGAGACACAGATCATCATCTGATGTGGTCACAGATTAATGCTGCTGCTGCACGCCCTTTTGCCCGGTAAACTGAGGTGATCTGAATTACCTGAGGGGGAAAAAAGGAGAGTAGCTCCTTTCTTTTGTACAAGGCTGTTTGTAGTTTTAAGATCTCCGTGCCTGATAAACACTGAAGCTTTAAACATCTTTGCATGCTGTATATGTAAAGTGAGCGATAAAATCTCCCTGGCTTTGTCTTTGTGATGCTAAAACAGTGTGCAACCATAAAGTGTGTGTGTGTGTGTGTGCATACAAGCTGTGGTGTGTGTGTATTTGTGTGTCTGTGAGTGTGAGGGGATGTGGGGTAATCTAGGTGGTTGCTGCAATGTCTTGTCATCCATTTAAGTTGTGCTCCTTTCCCCCAACCTGCTCTGAAGCGCAAAGCTGAACAACATTTAAACAACAAACATATTGCAATGCTGTATTCATCCAGTAATTAGAGGACTATCAACAAAGTGTGAGTCAAATGTCAAAGATAAAGGCTGGTTTGCAAAAAGGTCAGTCTGAGTCTCATCAGCGTCACATACAGGGTCAGGTTGGACACAGTCCCTTTTAATTGTAGCTACTGCACCTTCCTGAAAGGCATCACTTGATTATTTCATAAATAATTAATGTGTTTTGATTGCACTCAAAATGTCTGCACCTTCCCATAACTCATTGTCAAATAAAAATACCTCTGGGGTGAACTGTTAATTTAAAGTTCAGGTGACAAACACTTAGCTGAAATCTGTGATTCTACTTCAGTTTGAAAGCGCGAGGGGGAATCCTGCGAGTTCACAGTCACCATATCAGGCGTCCACACAAACAGCCGCGCAAATCCGCATCCAGTCAGAATCTCTGCTTGTGCAGCAACGAAAAACATAACCACGAACGTGATTATGATGATGCGAAATTGTTTTGTTCAGTTCAAGACTATTTCGGGCTGAATATTCAGTCTATAGCAACGAATTCCCCTCGTGCGCACTGAAACAGCTGTGCGTAAAAATGTGACATATTCGTGTAAATCGATTTAAAAATGTCCAAATTTTTCATTTCAAACAGAAAAAAATCAACTGCATTGTAATCAGTGTGTGGGGAGATTAAATGTTCTCTAAAATATGATATGATTTCGTTTTTGGTAAAACTGAGACTCACGCTGCTGTTGTGTCCGGACCAGTGCACCATCGCCTGGTTATGAGCCGAGTCTCCCGACAGAGCAAAAGTGGAAGTGTCCAGGTGCGGCTCACTTTGCCTCGGGTTAGACCCTCTAGCTTCCTCCCCAGCGCGCCGGTACTCGGCTCTGGAGTTGGATACAGCTTGGACCGTCTCCACAAACCTCTCTTTTGGCTGCGCTTCTTCCTTTACACTCCTATCCATATTTTCGGCGTACGCTGTACCTGCACTTCTTTTCACCCTCTTTCCTGTGACGGGAAATTTGATTTCTGACATTATATTCGCCGCTCGACCTCTTTGGATGTTCTCGGAATGGTTGCCATACTTTTTGCCTGATATGTTGAGACGGTTATGATAGTTTGGTGCCGTATTGACAGCGATCGGTGACTCATTCCCAAGTCCACTCAGTGTTTCATTTCCCACTTGTTTGCCATTGTTCAGTTTCAAATCTCCAACTGCTGCCGCTTCAAAAGAGCGAGGGACTTTTGCGCTTTCCTCGTCTTTAAGTAAGACTTTTGATCTCTGGGTCACACGTGCCTCCAGGCGATGAAATCTGCCATTTGTTCCGGGTGAACTTATTTCCGCTTGAGCCACAAACTTGAGTCGAGAGAGGTGCAGCAACACGAAAGCCAAAAGGGAAAAACTCCAAATTGACCAAAATCCCATTATGTTTCTCCAGACTGGTGGTCTAACAGCGGGGAGAAAAAAATGATGTGGCAAAACTATTCAACTTGTAAAATATTCAAGGTATCATGTTTACGAGCAAGACGCTATTCGGGAGACCCGCTCATGTCCAGGAATTTGTCAAAGTGAAGGACTAGTTGGGGAGGCGCTGCGCATCAGGCAAACGCGCCGACGGAAAGTGACTGCAGGAGCAGCTTGAGCTCATTGTTCAGGATTTTGGGAGGAAAAAACAGATTGAAATGCCAGAAAAAAATCACCCGAAATCATTTTGAAATTATTCCATGCTTTAGTTTCTCGTCTGGCATGACGGAGGAATCATTCGATCACATCTCAGGCTATTTGTTTAAGCTATGAAAGTTATCCAAAACAGCACTCGACTGACTCGGAACGGTTGACAGCAAAAGTAATTTGTGTTTTGGCAGAGCAGCGTTGTGTTCACGCTGTGGCAACGTTTTTGCATCTGACACGACAGAAAAAAGCATCATTTGCCTGCATCAATCAACGGCGGATTCACCTGTCAACGGCGTGCATTCGCGCGCACGTGCATGCTGGACCTCCCGATAAATATCCGGTCGTGTTACTGATATCGTTTTGATGTGCAGAGCTGCACAGGTGCAGTTTTTTCTTCTGACTGCATTTCTTGTGACAACATCTAACTTTTATTTTTTATTTTATTTTCCTTAATTAGGCCAATAATACAGTGCGCCTTAGGCCTTTTACTGCACAACAGCCAAGGAAACAAGGGGGGCTTTGAAGTCATGACTTGCAGGCAAAGCCTTCAACAACTCTGTTTAAATCTTGGCACCTTCTCAATGGTATTAGTCATTTATTTTACAGTGCACATTTGAAAAAATGAGTTTTCTCCAAATCAATATTTGAAAGGTATTAGTTTCAATTAGTGGAGCCAAATTAATCCTGAGAAGCAATTCCTGCTTCTGCTGGCATAGCCGTCAGTAGTATTACTAGGGGAAAAAAAATCATTTTTTTTAACTTCAAAAACTTATTATGATGCCTGGTGATAAGGAGTTAAAACATGTTAGATACGTTCACATCAGCTGCCAGACATCTGCCCAGGGGACGACCATAAAGAGAAGGATTTCCATCTTCTTCAAGGATGACAAGCACACCTTTGGAATAGAGGAAAAGGACAAAGAATAAATCCAGATACATCCTTGTAATGTGGGGGCAGATGTTACATTTATTTTGAGATAAAGTTAGAGCAATTACTGCCTTCTGTCAAGGTTAAACCAATCCAGGACCTAAAGATACTCGACGCAGAACTCTTCACTTTCATCAGTGTGTCAAGTAGTCCTGACTGTTAATTATGAGATAAACTGTAAAAGTTAAAAGGAGAATATTTCTGTGCTGCCAACTGTCTTGTCTTTCGCTTCATTTGATGGCAAACACATTATCTGCAAACAGGTGAAACCATATCACATACATTTTCAGGATTCAGCTTGCTACAGTACTGTGGATGAACTCTCGTCAACATCTGCTGAGCTGAAAAACAGTGTATTGGGGGGATAAAAATTCACTGTCCTTGAAAGCTGCACAGCAAGAACCAAGCACACAACAACCCAAAGGAAGGACAGACACTGACAGAGGTTCATTGCTGAGAACAGCACCTTCTGATCCTGCACACCTCCTCAGTTGGTGTGGTGAAAACAGCAATCAGGAGGCCAGTCAGTAGTGCCATCCTCCTCAGAGGGCTCACTCCTTGGTCCCCCCTCTTTTTTGGCAAGGCTGTACAAACAAATTGAGATTCATACAAGTGAGAGCTCCGGGCAGCAGGTGCTACTGTTGCAACGCCGCCGCACGCCAGACAGCTCACTCTCTCTACAGGCCATTCCCGCCAGAACGCCTCTGCAATGAGAGGGTAATTGGACTGATCACACTCTGTTTACCCATTATGCTGCTAAAATGAAGTGGGTTGTTCTCAAACACACTGTGACAAGCCGTGGAGGGAGGAGGAGCCTCTTCCATCAGTGACACATCTTGTAATCTGTACTAACCTTGGGGCCAGGAGACCACTGTGCACATTTGTGTCTTCGTGCACGTACATGTGTGTGTGTGTGTGTGCAGGTGTGTGTGTGTGTGTGTGAGTGAGAGAGAGAGAGAGAGGCACAGGAAGGGAGAAAGAGACTTGTGTTTATATGTGAGGAAATATCTGAAGGGAGAGTTTTAATGCGCCTGTGCCCCACATCCTGTGTGTGCTTAAACT
>JAQFJB010000003.1:16725939-16741769 GCA_029874875.1 Naso minor | reverse complement strand
GACTGTGCCCCACATCCTGCGTGTGCTTAAACTATGACAAGGAATATTGCATATCTTCCTGGGTGGAGAACATCTCCGATTCTGCATAAATCTGAGCTGCAGTGAAAGAGAATAAGAGAAAAATAGAGATAAGAGGACAGGACTGAAAACTGTGTACATCGGTGTGGCTCATTCAATTTTATGTGCTCTTCTCCCCAGTGTAGATCATTAGCAAGATTATCAGATGTAATCATCTCATTCTGGTGGTGCATAACTCAGACAGTTCCCACAAACGGTGCCATCCTCTCTCCTGTTACTGAATGTTACTGAAGACAGGGAGCGAACTCTAAAGCTTTCAGGACAAAATCCCATTTGTGCATCCGCTGTCTGCATCCCAAGCTTGTTAGTTCCAACACTTCAGTGATCCCGGCGGAGCGGACTCATAGGCAGTAGCAGGAACCATAATGGCCATCACCCAGACAGCTCACACTCGCATGCAGGAGATGAACAGCAAGGTGCACTCCCGGCTCGCCTATCCCCATGCCATTAAAAGGAGAAACTTTCTTTTATTGCAGATGGCAAAACACTTTTTTGTACCTCCTTCATCGTTTAGATGAAATAAAGGCTTTTTAAAATCACAGTGGGAGGAGCAGTTTAGGACAGTTTGCCACAGCAATAAACTGGCCCTGTTGCTGAAAATACAATCCTCCTCAATGGTAAATCAGTGCATTACTATTACCTCTTTGATGTCTCTGTTCTCGTGCCTGTTTCTATTCACAATGAGCGCAGGGACAAGCCTGTCAAGATATCAATACAATTTGCTTGATCTCTCACAGCTGTAGCTCATGTTTCACATGCAGCTGCAATGAATCCGTTTGGGGGATTTTCTCAGATGTGCTCGGTCAACTCCTGTTTTTGTTATCTCATCTATATTCTTAAACCTCATTCATATCATCTAAGAGGTATTTCTAGTTTATTAAAGCTAGAATTCTCATAGTTTGGCCTGTGTGTGTGAGTGTGTGCTAAAAAAAACACAACAGACACATAAGTCAACAATTTAGATACATTATCTGTACCATTGTTTGGAGGTAACATAAAAACGAACACGTGCATGATGTCTCTCACTGCTATCTCATCTCCCAGAATTTACATTTATATTCACCCAATTAGACAAGAGCAAAAAGGTTTTGTACAAAATGTGATGGCACCAGAATTATGTTTTCCATCATCGTAATGAGGAAATGATGTAACTTAATGTATCTGCGTGTTGATTTGGTATGTATCAGTATAATGTTCACTGACAAGGTGTTTCATTTGTTTTCCCTTCAGCACAATCTCTGCTGTTACCAATTAAACATGATGAATGTTTTCTATGGTTATGTTTAGGCACCCATAACCTGGTTCAGGTCAGACAAAGACTGTGGTTAAGTCAGACACACCAGTATTATGAAATATTTCCTTTTTTAGTGGTTGTGAACATGCATTTGGGTATCTGGAGTGACTGACAACCCACAGACTGTGAAATAAGACAACTAAAGCAGCTTTGTGGGCATCCTGTGTCAGAACCCAGCCGACATGTCCATGTGGGCCCCACATGGGTTAAAAATGGGCTACGTGTGTACCAAGTGGGCATGGGCTAGAACTGGGCAAATTATGTGGGCCCCATACGGTTTTAGAAACATGGGCCCCACATGAGCTTCCCATGTGGGCTGACTATATGGGCCCTACAAGGGATTTATGCAGGCTAAGAGGGCATGGGCAGGAAACAAGTAACATTATCTTGGACCCAAATTGTGTCAGTAACATGTGCCTCAAATAGAACACCCATGTGAGCAGGCTGTACAGGCCCAGTGTAGGCTCTGTGTGGTCTAAGTGGGCATGGGCTGTGACAGGGTAACACTTTGTGGGCCCCATAAGGAATCTATGAGGGCTGAGTGGGCATGGGCTCGATCTGGGTGGTGTGGATATGTTTTTGGTTTTTTTTCCCATAGTTCTTTGCGTGTGTTCATTCATGTTCATTTATGTTGAATCTAATGTGTTTTGACTGATTTAGAGTTCATAATGTGTTTAGTTAAGTTCATGTGTTCTTGTTTAGTTTAAAATCTTCTCTTTTATTTTTACACCATGACTGAGAGTGGTGGCGTGACCAGTGACTTCCCTTAACAACTGTATGAGCCAACAATAACAATCACAAGTGGAGATATGAGCCTGATTCTTGCAAAAATTGCCTTTCTCACATGAATACATTTTAAACACTGATATATGAATTGATGATGCTCCATGGCAATTTTCTGTCACATCGCTCAACCCATGTAATATCCACACTGAACATGAAACTGAAACCAAAATGGGTCACATGACCCATATTTCAGTCCATATGGGCAGATTCCTGTAGGAAATGGAGAAACAAGAGTTACACATATGGGTCCTGTACAGGGCCCATCAATGGCTCTTCATGAACCCCTGTGGGTTAACCCTTGTGGGACCTCCATGGAAACTGAGGACAAATTTAACTGCGCACCAGTTGGGTATCCAAGATGGGCCCCACATTTGAGCCCAATTCCAACCCATATGGGCCCCACATGGGTGTGTTGGCTGGGAAAATGTCAGATTCAACAAGCCATTTAGATTTGGCTCCTCTTGTTAAGTCAAGTGAGGCTCATTGGAAAATATACCGCCCCAATCTGAGTATCTCAACCCACATCTTTAGATCTATCTTCGCAAGGATGAGCGATTTTTGTCTTGTGGTTGGACACGGACACACAAGGTAACTTTGAGTGCCTGTGTCTGATATGCTAAGTCCTAAACACATGGTTCACCGTGTGGATCAGTCAATTTGGTCAAGTTTAAGCACCAAAAATACTTGGTTAGATTTAAGGTGAAAAAAATTGCAAAAAGTTGTGCGCATGATTATCTTTATGAAACAGACACAGTTTGGTTGTACTGTATGTGTACGGAGGAAAGTAAACTAGAAATCCATTAATTCCTATAGGAATCTAATGTGCCTGGGAACTCTTCCCCTATGTAACATTTTATTCCAAAATGTGCCTCATCTACGTTCAAAAAATAAACTTATGTGGTGGATTTTGGAGACAGCGTGTGACATTGTGCTAGCTTAGCTAATAAGCTGCTATAGCTAACAGACTCTTTTCTCCAATTCAGTTGCTCATTTGATTGTCAAGTGAGTTTGTATAGAATTGATTTATAGTTCTAACACTTTGTGAATCTTTGTAACGTTATTCTGCTTTAGATTGTCTTATCAGTTTGATATGAAATGCAGACTTAAATGGTAGTTTCTATCCTTCTGTAAAGAAATGCATTTCCTTGCATTGGACACCAGGTGCATTATCTGTATATTTTCGGATCTACGAACACCAGTCACAGACGTATGTGGAAACGAGGTGTTACACAGTAATACAATTCTGTCACGTTAAGGAAATGATTGGTTAGATTCTATATGTTTCTCATTCAGTTTGAGTCTCAGCTCTGATTCACTGGACAGTCTACTGTCGCCTCTTCTCTACAAGGTCTCAGGAAGTGCACAAGGCTCTGCAGGCAGTTTTTTAAAGACCTTAACTAGTAGCTTAACTGTATATGCACAGGGGCCCAAAAAGACCTTTTCCCATAGGCTGACATGGTGAAAGAAGTGACTATAAAAATGTGGATACTTTTTTTAGCATCACAACCTGTGTGAAATAATTTGTTGTACCGTCATAATTTTAACAATTTTGATACAAGTCCACTAACATTTGAATTTTCAAGAGGACATGCAGAATTTAATCGTCTGAATTTTTAATTCAGCTGGAGGTCTGTAGTGCATCTACTCTGTGGGCCTCATGATATGGAGGCGATGCAGAGGAGCAGGATACTGTAACCACACAGAGGTCAAATTTTTTGGCTTCATGCACCTCCAAGAGACTTTTGTAGAAATGAGCAAGAAGTTCTCTTCAATGTTCACTGTTTCTGCAATGCTCAACATTGTGCTTAACTTTATCTGCATTTAAAAGAAAGCTTAAACAAAGTTTTTAGATTTTTTACTAACACATTTGTGTTACATATTCTATGAGTTTGCAAAGTATTGTGTATGTGTGTGTGTGTGTGTGTGTGTAATTACACATATGTACTGTACTATTTTATACAAATTTATAACAAATTGTTAAGATGGAGGGGGGTCACTTGTAAGCCCTTGGGGTTTTTATGACCTCTCCTGCACATCTTCCTCTTTTCCTACTGTTCCAATATGTTTTTTCTTTTTTTACATTGTTCTTCTTGTAAGTGCAAACAATAAACAAACAAACAAACAAATACTACATCAGGAATGTTTGAAACATTGGAAATTAGAAACAAGACAGAAAATTTTTGCGATTCTGTCTGTGTCCTTCACAGGCAGATTTTCAGTCTTATTCCAAACATGCTGGAGAGAAAAACAAATCCTGATTTGGTTTAAGATGTTGGGAAAATTAATACTTTTTTTCTTAACAAACCATTTCTGAGGAAAAAAAAATATGAACATTTGTGTCTCCACACTCTGCCCAGCAATTACATCCAACAGATATATTATTATGCACAATTATAAAGCTAGTCTGTTCATTTCTAATGAACATGTTTGTTTATTGCCACTGGAGACCAAACACCATCTGTTATCAAACAGAAATTCTTTGACCCACTTTGAAAACACCAGATCTTTCTCTTAAAGAGAAATACCAGTAAGTTTATGCAGAAGGACAATTTGAGTATTCCAACTAAAACTTTAGCCCATTTGTAAGCAAATGTCTCTGTCTGTGTTTCTTTATGCCTCCACGCCAGCAACAGCCTTGGCCAGGGACGCTGTTATTTTCTCATGTTGTCTGTCAGCTCCTTCCTTTCCGATCTTACAACCGTAGTATCTCCAGAAATGCTGACGGGAATTTCTCCAAATTTGGCACATATGTCCAGCTGGTCTCAAGGCTGAACTGGTCAAAGGTCAAACACAAAGGTCACTTTGACAAGATCAAAGAAAAGAAAGCACTTTTCTGGCCATTATTTAACACCGTAAGTCAAGAACAGAAAGAGACATTGTGACCCTATTTCACATTTGGTGAAATAGTTGGTGACACTTTACTTGGTTGTCCACCATGAGACTGTGCTGATTGTTTATGTCTTCTGTGCAGCCAGGTTGAAGAAGCATCAGTGTTTTAGAATTTGTAGCTTCTTTGCAGAAACATTCTGAAATGTGGTTTACATTGTGAAAAAAGTCCCACCGTACATTTACATGCACAGTTTAGTCGAGCTCCGGTTAAATCTCAATTAGGTCATTTAATTGAACTGCTGTCCTTGTCCCAATATACAAGCGCCGAGGGAGAATCGATTTTGTTTTGATATCTTGTCCGACTCTGTTACAGTAATGTTCGGTAGCGGTATTCCCCACTCAGCTGGTTGCTATTGAACCTTCTTCCAGTTAACCAAACAAGCTACAAACAAGTTAGCAAGCAGCCGGTGGAATCCATGTTGCACAGTGAAAACACAGACAACTTCACAGCGCTATACATGTCATATCTACGCTCTACTTTTGCTACAGTTTCGATGCACGCCTCCCCTCGTGGTTAGGGGATTTTTGTTTTCTTTCCAGCTTTTCTTCTTTACAAATTTAAAGGTGTATACATGCAGGATTAATTCAACCCCAATCTCATTATTGTGTTAGTTCAGCTTTGAGAAAATCAAATTAGTTTGATTTCAGTCGGACTAATATGTTTACATGTTTTTTAAAAGTCCAGGTTTAACGTAACACAATAAATGTCAAGTAAACATCCTGACAGTTCTAGTTAACAATTTTGGACATAAAAGTGTATAGTTGTGAGTAGTGGATGTGAAGCTGTTGACCTGCCTTCAGAGTCCTGTGGTCGGAATTCTGCCCAGTTCTGAACGTAGAGCAAGTAGTCCCAGCAGGCTGCTGCACAGCATTAAAAATTTTTATCTCCAAAAACATCGTCCATCCAAAGCAGTCACATATTTGAAACATGAATCCAAAGTATCTCAAAGTTATTCCAATGTAAAAGTAATCCAGTGTAAGTTTTACAGTAAATTCATGTTTCAAATATGTGACCACTTTGGAGGTGGTTAGGTTTAGGCACCATGTTAAGAAATGTTCAGTCCTCTGTACTGTTCTCAGATCTGTGTGGATCGGTCTGTGTCTCCCAGTGGTGTTCTGTTTTGGCATTTTCCATTTTGCATGGGTTCAGTGAGTCCCAGCAGAATCGTCCTGCTTGGCTGCGGGCAGCACATGTCTACTTTGACATCTGTGTTATATCTGTAAAGCCATACTTAGACATACAGATGCCTTTTATCAAAAATAAAGCCATACTTTTGCAAAATTGCATCAAAGGGTCAGTGTTTAGGATTTAGTGCCATCTAGTGATGCGAGTGCAGACTGCAACCAGTTAAATATGCCTCCACTCACCCTCCCCTTCCCATAGAATGCTCATTCAAAGGCAATAAAAGCACAACAATTCTATTTTCAGCTGATTCTACACTTATATTAACATATTTATGATAATTATCTTTAGATAGTTCCCCCTGCAAACAGGTCCATCAATGGGCAGGCTGTCCCAACAATATGAAAGCAAGATAGGCTATCAACAAAAATAATAATACTAGTTGCGTCCGGCCTTCTTGTCTAGGCTATCTATCGTTGTAGCCCATTGCCTACATTTAAAAAAATCTCTGTGCAGCCCACTTGATATTGGATCAGACAATCTGAAAACACAATTATCAGTCTATCAGTCAATCGTCATATCAAACATTGGTTCAAATGGAAACTGCCATGGCCGACTTTTGCTCCCAGTCTTGCAACGGGTCCCGCATGATTAAATTTTAGAAGGATTTGGTGAGGAGAATCAAGCTCATCTGGTGCCACCTCCTACCGTAAGGGGAGTTTTTTTCTATCTAAAACAAATGGTACACTACAGTGTAGGTGATTTTCAGTTTATATAAATCTGATTCTTTAATGTCAAGTATTCTCTGAATGTACAAAGTGACCTCTATTTTCACTGGAACAGTATCAGTAAAAGTCACATTCTTGATTCTCTGGTTTGTAGCTTTAGGACATCTTTATGTTTACAATTCCTGCCAAGGATGTCAGACCATACTGTGGGAGTAATATATGCATACAAAAAATGGAATGTTATTCTTATTTGTTAGTTCCACGAGGATAGAGTGGGAAACAATACAAGTAGATTAGATCCAAAATGTGGTTAAAACTATCATGGCACAGAGAACATCCAAATTCCGTCTCTCCTTGTTAGCATTAGCATGGCTCTAAGACAGATTTATAGCAGTATGCAACATGGCAAATTAAAGGGAACCAGTACGTGTTTGGAATGAGAACTGAATAAAGCCCATCCTCTCCATCTTCCTCGCTCCAACATCATAAACAAGTAATGGTTCAGTTTACTGTCCTGTTGTATTTTATGCTGACAAGAGAGAAGCCAGAGGAAAGGAGTGTTGTTCCCACTATGAATTTTGTCCCACATTTACACTTCAGCTAACTCGGACTTTCACTGGGTTTCCTTTAGGCTTTCCTCACAGACTGAAGGGAAAGTCGATACTGTTTAAAACCCTCTGCAGTTTCTATGAGATTTTTTTTAAATGAGCACTTTAGAACTTGGCCAAAGGTGATGTGTTCTCTGCTCCTTTATTTTTTGGGGGTCTATTAGTGGGCAATTGCTCACAACCAACAGACCTTTTCCTACCACACACACACATGCAGACACAATCTCACACACACACACACACACACACACATTTTCCTGTTTGTCTCTCTCTCTTGTTCTCTCTGTCTTCCTTTCAAGTACATTCCCACCCCGCTACTCCACCCCATCCTCCTTCCATCTATGTGTCTCCACTTGCACTTCCTCGTTTCTTTCCCATCTCGCCTCTTTTGAAGTCTGAGACAGCTCGAAATCCAACATAGTGCTTTTTTGGACAGCCAAGGGGAAATGACTCAGAAAGAGGGGCTCAAGTTCGATTACAGCTGTTAATCAAAAAATCTACACTGCCCAGCATGGCGTGATGTGAGAAATGATTTTGGTTTCGATCCGTCAAAGCCACTACATGTTACATGCACGGACCGATATGAAGATATATTGTACTGTGTATTTGCACACGCTTACTCTCTGGGCGGAATTATAAAAATGAAAACACAAATTGCACACCCGTGAAGACATGCAAGAGGGGACAAATGGAACTGCAAACAGAGCAAATACCCATGTATCAAGAACAAATATCCATGCTCGAGATGCTGTATCTTCTCTGGCTCACTGCAACTCATTCACCACCCAGATTTAATACCATTCTGCAAAGCCAGGATTAAGTTCTGTTGCATTGTTATTGAATACTCTTTCTCAACAATTTTTAAATTACACACTGTGTTCAGAATTGCTATGTGATTGTAACATCTTTAAAATCATTCCAATGGCATGTTTATGTTAGCAATAGATAAATGAGAAAATACTGAGAACAGCATGTGCTGCTGTCTGCCACATTTTTCTTTTTCACAATAAACAAAATCTTTACTTAGTGGTTTTAAAGGATCCATTTAGTTTAGCTTGTTTGTCTGGTTCTTATCTTTGCAGTTTTGTTCATTATGCTGTTTACCAGTGTTCTTAGTATTGTTTAAGTCATTTAAAAAAATGTATTCAGTCTTTTATTACAAATTAGTTCTTGAAAAATAAGAAAATATGATGCCTCACTAACTACTCAACAGTAAAAGTAATTAATTAAATTAGCCATTACTCCACTATGTTTATTTTATGACTTTGCAAAACAAGACACAGACAGATGGATGGACGGATAGATAGATGGATGGATGGATGGACTGACAGACAGACAGACACAAAGTCAGTAAAAAATTTTAAAAATGTGTTACTTTACTGATATTCTTATAATAGGGGCCATGAATGGTCTGATTTTTGTCAGTCAAATCTGGCAACATAGAATCAGCAATATATCTGGTAAATGAAAACAATGAGTCTACAAGAGTCAAAGTGAAAGGTGTAAAACATACAGCACGGTAACAGATAGCCCAACAGTAACATATAGTAACAGTTACCCATCATCTTGTATTAGTGACATATTAGCCTTAAACAGCGAGCATAAGGACTATCTCGCCGTGTAAAGGGATTGCAGACAAGCTGAATTAACAGAGCATAAATCCAGAGTTTTACAGTCACAAGCAAGTACCAGTTACTAACCTCCTAATTAGAGTAATAACTGTGCAATCGAGTTTTATTAGAGAAATTTTACTTTAAATTTTAACTTTAAATTAAGTGGTTAAACTTAAACGGCCTTATATGGACACATCGCTAGCTTGTTTGTTGTCTGACTGCTCCAGTTCTTGCAGTGTAGTTGCAGTAGTGTTGCCTTTTATCTTAATGGTAGCAATAGAATTAAGGTAACACTTTACTTGGACCATCCATCTATAATGCATTATGAACATATTTATAATGCATTACAATCCTCCTATAGCACTAAAGCGTTGCCAAAATTAAAGCTGCAGTTTGTATCTTTGGGGCAAATATTAATGATTTCTTTTTGTAATTTTTGGAAAAAATGTCATAATACCCACAGACAGCTGTTAGTGAATGACGTGGTCTGGAAGCATGATGAGATCTCTGTGTTTTTCCCATCTCTGCATTCAGGATTGATAAAAATCCTATCACTCCCATTCTGTTTGCCCAATCAGTGACGCTCTCTGTACTCTCTGTCCTGATTGGCTGGTCTATGCTGCCCTTCTTTGCAACTGGTGATGTCGATTTGAGCTGATTGGCTCTTTGTGCCTTTTGTTCTGACTCGTCTTTGCCGACAACAGAGTGTCTGCAAGCGACACAAACTGGTCCACCTCAGGTTGGCTCGAGCTCGAGCTGAGACGGACCAGTTTACTCCGCTGCAACTTTCCCTGCAACAGTTTGACCTCAGCTCAAACTGGACTTTAAAGAAAGAGTGTCAACAAATGAAACAGAGGAGCCAAGGTGCCTGCAGCAGAGTTGCTTCTCAACAAGTATCATGCTACAGCTAACATTAGCTTGTTAGCTCATTAGCAAAAATTACCAACTGCAACTTTAAGGTCAGTGTGTGCTGCTAATAAACTTAAATGAAACTTGAAATGTAATTGTTTTTTTCATTTCATTGGACTGTCGTGGCACTGAATACTAACAACTTAAGTTGTCAGTAATCATCCACTCACCACCTTTTGTTGTTGTTCCTGCATCATTATCCCAACTGCCGTGGTCCCACTACCTTTCATAATCATGCAGTGTAGTAGACTGGTAGCCATACATTACATGCAATGAGACTTACTTAATAGTCACAGTAACATTTTTCTTACTTTGCAATGGGAGTACCAAAGTGTCACATTTACAGACTCCACTGTGAATCTCATAATAAAACCTCGAATAAAGAGAGTGAGAAAAATGTATTAAACCCTCTCACTTCTCACATCATCTCTCACAGTGCAAATGCATACTGTACCTAGAAGACGAGCGCAGAGTGGACAGCTAATTATAAGGCCAGAGTCGATTCAGGACAAAATATGGACACAAATGAAACTGAAGAGAATGAGAGAACCTGGAGGACTCAAACTGCTACAGATTATGCAACTGAACAAACAATAACACTCTGAATCATCCCTAAAAACACTTTGATTTTATTACAGAGTATTTTATTGCATGAAAACAGGCTCCTGCTTACCTGCTGAATGAATATGTTTTTTATGCAGCATAATAGAACATCAAAACATTATTTAAAGGCACAATCAGTTTTAAATATCTATCTATCTATCTATCTATCTATCTATCTATCTATATATATATAAACAGTCAAAATGACTGTCATGGCCATTGTAGTGCTATAAATAAGGATAAAAAATTCATTTTGCCGGGTTGCTTTTAGTTTTCCAGTCAACTAAAAGCAACCCAGCAAAAAACGCAACTTTACAGCATGATGAGAACCACCTGAATGCAACATAATTTTTGTCTCTGAGAAGTGAGACAGTCTTTGTGTTGAGGAGCCACAGGTTCAGTCTCGCCTACAGGTCTGTCGAAGGACGCAGCTTTGTGGACCACGTCCTTCAAGAGATGCAAGCCTCTGAATTTTGGATGCAGCAAGAGCCACAGCCTTTATCCTCCAGCTGTACAGCTGAAGCTATTATAACACTGAAGAAAAATATACCTTTTAGTTTTTATAACTACTGAAATTAAAACCTGTGCAAAGCCTCTGATGAAACCAAAGATAAAAGAGAGAGAGTTTTACTCATTGCATCACCCTCCAACTTTAAATTGGTGTCTTGCATGGTTTCCAATAATTATATGATAATATAGAAAAAAAAGCCCACATAATTCAGAAAAATGCAAAACAGCTACTATAAGACAGCTATTCAGGTGACAAACATGCGACTGTAAAGCATTACTCAGATCTAAGTGCTGATGGATGGTAACTATATGACAGGCTGTTGGGCAAGTGCCATCTTCAAACCATCCCAACTTTAGGCAAACAGAGCCACCTGGTTGTAACCTTAGGGGAAAGGTAGTGTACTGCTTAGCTTTGTGAGCAGCAAACATCTTGTCCGTAGAACACCTTCCACAGCTAAGAGTTTAAATGAAGCGTCTTTTAAGATTGCATAGATCTTGATAAGGATGAAAAACCCCCTCGAACGCAGACATAATGTTCACACACTGACAACAAGGACAGTGACATTTTCCAGTAGCTACAACCGAGTTCAGTTTTCCTGGATTCAAGCCCTCTTGGATAAAATAACCTAATATCTGAGAATCTTTGTGGGCAACTGAGATGTCACTGTTTTAGTATTATTTAGCAGGCAGCAATTTCACTGAATGTGCTCAAAAACAAAGTTAGTGACTAATTTGTGAGCAGTGTTCGGTCGTAATGCATTACTGTAACAGCATTACTGCAATAATAATACTTTGTCCAGTAACAAGTAGTGTAAAGGATTACTAATAAAGCCTTAGTTATATTATTACCATTACTCCAAAATAAAACAAATCATTACAGTTTGGTTACTTGTTTTTGATTTTTGATTAATTTAAATCATTTTGCATTAGTTGCAACATGCCACAAAGTGTTACGTGATTAAACAATCAGCCACAAGCCGCAGCTTACAATGTTTCAACAGTACCAAGGAAAATGGAGTTGGAGACGGAAATTTGGACTTTTAATAAGTGGAAATATGGCCACTATTTCAAGCTTATCAAGAGCAAAGACATTGCATCAAAGACATTTTATATATATATATAAAAATAAAAATGTCAAATGTAAATTGTGTCCAGGAGGTACTAACACTCTTTGCACTGCCAAAAATGCAACCTCAAACTTCCTGAAACACCTACAACAACAGCACAACTTCTGCAGCCACAGACGACGGCTGTAGCCCTACGTTACACAAGTTGTTTCAAATGATTGTGCCTTGTCATCAGTTTGAGCCAGCTGTTTTTTTCATCTGCCTGTAACTTAAATGGATTCAAAGGCTGTAAACAACAACTGCTAGTTTAAAGCATGAGCTGCAGTCAACGGCGATTATACTTACATTTACACAGAGGTGCATGCGCAGTGTCTGAATTTGAGGAGAAATTACAAAATTAATTTAATGTGTAAAGTAATGATATTACTTTTGAAAGAAGTAACGAGTAATTAGTAATATAATACATTTTTTGCAGAGAGGACCGAACACTGTTTGCGAGCATAGTGGAGCATTTGGCCAGATATTTCCCCAAAGAGTTGGTGGAGAGCGACACAGAGCTGAAAGCAGTGAGTATTGAACTACAGGTGAAACACGACTCCAAATGAAAATAAATGTTTTGTATCTGCTGGATGTGCTAACAGTTTGCAAACATATTTGTCATATTATATCACTGTGTTTTACAGCTCATTATGTTGCCTCCAGGGGGCTAAAAAAATGTAAACCTTTTTTAACTGAAATAACAATTCTAAATGGTCAAATAATCTAGTATTTCATGGCATTTCCCACCTTTCCTAACACCAGAAATCAACATATGTAGTTACTGAGTCGGTCGATTTGTCTCTGAAATAATATTCAGTGTTTGTGCCTGTAAATTATTGATATTTTACATCCTCATTATACCAAAACAATCATATCCCAAACATTCTTTGCCTGCAGTTTATTTGCCTGAAGCGTCTAAGACGACTTCATCAGAGATTAATTTGGATGCACATCTTCTACATGCTTATGTGGAAATTTAAAACCTCTCTCAAACACTGAGATGAAAAAAAAAAAAAACATATCATGAATAAATGAAGGATCACATTTAATTTGGTGTTTTACCAAAGTGCCAGCACTGTCATTGTGAGCTACTGAAGCAAGAAAAATTGGTATTGCAGGGCTTTTCAGGCAGAGGGTACAAACATGGTATAAGAGGCTGGTGGGCATTCATAATTTTCAAAGTTTAAACTGCCTCCCTGTGGGGCCGCAGGCTGAGTCTTATCAGGGATGACACGACTTTTGCTCTCCAGATCCCCCGACTGCTCACTGTTGTTAACTCTCACGGTTTGCTTTTTTTTTTACTCCATGTTGAGAAGAAACTGCATCAATTTTAAGCTGCACAATGGCTCCAGAGCACTGATACCGACACAGAGGGCATATGTTCATACCCATTACACAATCAGTCGTCATCACTGGAGATCTGATGGAGGTGCTGTGCTGGAAGTGAGTGATGTGAGGGGGCAACGTACAGCCGCGGTGCTGCATGCTGTTCCTACCCTCCCCGGCAGGATAGAGGCTCAAAGCTTTCCTCTGAGACTAAATTAAAGGATCTTCCCCCTGTGCCCTGGTGCCTCTGTGCTCCTCTCCCTCTCTGTGGGGAGGCTTTCACCACAATGAGATGGAAATGTGACACAGTTAGGTGGGACTCCTGCCTGGGCCTGTACAGAGGAGTGGAGGTGTGTGTGACATATTTCCAGCGACTCCTAGCTGCTCCCAGAACAGCTGCTGAGGACTGTTATGACAGCTTTCCACTGAGAGCACAGGAATCCATCTTCTCTCCACGACACTTCTATTCCAGTTCAGTCACTCTCATTTTTCCTTTTTCCACAGTTTTTTGCAGTGCTGTCATTCAAAAGCAGCCTAGATTAGGTTTTTTAGGGGAGTTGAAAAGTGGTGGAAAGCATTTCTTTTTTGAATAACAGTTGGCAGATGTAATTACTCAGTTCTGAAACCCTCATAGAGTATCAGAAAACAGAGCTACTGAATGCTCAGACTACCTACAGACAGATATTAGAAAGACACCCTTTGATCTTGCATCCTTTTCATCTGACTTTTGACAGCTTTATCAAATCAAAGCCTCTTTCTGGACAAATCTGGGATCAGATGGATACAAGAAAGCCAAAACAAAACTCTTGTTTCCTTGTTTCTTTTTGGTCCGTGCGGTTGTACTGTATTTAATTTGATATGCTGAGTAAAAACACACATTTTGTCCTTTCCATGAACTCTGTTGAAAGGTACAGAAGTGTACAATTCACTTTACACTGAATAATCTCAAATCATGCACCTGTGTCTCCGGGTTTTGCTGTGCAATACCAGCAGGAGAGCAGGAGGAGACATGTTTTCTTAGCGGCAGCTTATGCATAAAACTCTGCTGCAAGATACAAAATGTAAAAGCAAAAATTTAAATCCTCCAGCTGGAAAAAAAAGAGAACACAATATTGTGTCTGGTTGTTAGTCAATCAGAGGGTGTGAGGCAAACTTTTATTTCTTTTAATAATCTCTCTGAAACAGATGACATTCATGTTCCACTGATAGCGTCTAGCTGTGGGTTAAAAGCTGAAATATTCATTAGGTGATGCATATATGCATGTATATGAGTGCAGATGAGTGAAGAAGTAAAGAGCTAAACAGTCGACCACAGGGCAGTTAGTCAGCTGATGTGTGAAGAGAGGAAAGGATTTGTGCTCAACATGAGAGACTTGATTCTAACCAACCGTGCGCACACAGAATGATAATGTGCAGTGGTTATATTATTATTATTATTATTATTAGTCATATTCAGGGGTGTCACAGTGAGTTGAGTTAAGACAGGTCCCAACATGGGGAGGGTCCTGAAAGAGCCAGGAAATGACAGAAATTTTAATTTTAAAATTGTATGTTATCGGCAGCGTGAGTGAACAACATGTTTGCTAAAAAAACAATCTGACAGACTATTTCCTGTATCTAAAACCAAAAGGTACAAATTCCCACAGTATTAGGAAGAACATGATTTTTCGCCAAATATAGTAACTGCACTTATGCTGAGGACTTTAATGCAGTTATTTTCTATTTAAAAACAACAACAACAACAAAAAACAAATAAACAATAAAACCAGGCAACTAGAAGAGTAAAGAAGAGAAGCAGCTGTTGACACAGCCTGCTATCAGTGTTTTATGGTTC
Source organism: Naso minor (assembly GCA_029874875.1). Taxonomy (NCBI): domain Eukaryota; kingdom Metazoa; phylum Chordata; class Actinopteri; order Acanthuriformes; family Acanthuridae; genus Naso; species Naso minor. The sequence continues at coordinate 16,726,362 of JAQFJB010000003.1, read as the reverse complement.
AATGGGACAGTATGTAGTGTGGAAACATTGTTAACGTAGCTTTCTTGCTGATATAACTTGCAGAACTGCCTGTAGTTTTAGACTTGTTGGAAATTTAATCACCATAATTATGCAAATAAAGCACAACAGTGACAGTGAAGTCTTATCTGGTTGTATTTTATTATGATTTACATGAATACAGTAAACCTTTCTTAGTGTAGGGGCCAGAGGTTAATGGCTCTCCACTTTTGACTGATGGGACGGGCAAAGCTCCCTTACAGCTAGCTTAGCTCTAACACTGGTAGTCAATGGGAAGTGTTAGCCTGCATCTGCCCAAAGTCATCAGATAAACTTTCCAACAAGTCTGAACAGTCCTGTGTGCTTGTTGTGACTTGTTATTTACCACATAATGTTATTTTTAGACTCAGATTAGCACTTTATGTA
>JAQFJB010000003.1:16597518-16610921 GCA_029874875.1 Naso minor | reverse complement strand
GCAAAGAAAGCAACACCAGAGAAGCATTGTCAGTGTGAGTGCAAGACAGATCAGAGCATTTGTACAGCTTGATCAATCCTGTAACGGGTCACAGCTGATTCTGTGCATGGGATCATCCAAATGCAGTTGGTAAACAAGTACCAGCCAAACCCTGGTGGAGAATGCATGCAGAACTTGACCCACTATCATGGGGGGGAGACAGGGTGGGGTACAACATGCTGCCATGTAAGTGTGTCAAGGACAGTAAGAAAATAAACCGGACATTGCACCAATAAAATCCTGTGTATGTGTGTATCCATTCAAATGGCAGACATGGTGTTTCTGAGCGCAATGCAGCTGCTTGTGTGTAACAGAACAGCATTTATTTACTTGACAGCAGTATCATATCCCTTGATAAGTCCCATTCATGTTTCGATGTAAAAGCGTCTTTCTGCTCCAAAGTTTGAACTGCAGCAAAACACTGAAAGGATGAGCGTTAGTGTCAATGAACCCTCTCTGTGCTTTCACACTCACTGGGGTCACGGAGTGGAAATTAGTCATCGACTGTGTGCACATTTACTGTACACGTCTGTGTGTGTGTGTGTGTGTTTGGGTTAAGTTTGTTATTTTCTAGACTGGCACTGATTATTTACATCACTGTAAACCTGATGCTGTTAAATTTATTCAAAGAAAAATGTAATTGAACTATTTTAGTTTCACACAAATTAGTCTTTTAGAGGCAATAAAAACCTAAACCACAGTTAAATGAAAACACTGTGGCCAAAGTGATATATCAGTTTGTTGTTATTATTAGCTGATATTGGCCTTTCAAAAATATATTGCCATCTGCATATATGTTCTCCAATATAAAGTTCTGTGCACTGATGTTAAGAATAAAGATTTAAAATGTAAGATATCCTGCCTCCATTCCACATCTTTGTCAGAAGTATTTCATAACCACATTCAGTTGGTATTACAGACAGACAATATCAGCTGACATTTTGGATATCAGAATTTTCTTGTTTCCTAAGATCAGTATCTAGCCTGTTTTCCCTGTCTTTCTTCTCACACTCCAGGTGAGCCATGTTTGTTTTGAAAGAAATTTCAGTTAGACCCAGCAAGTACTGTGTTATTAATTACTATGTAGGGTTGATAAGAGCCTTTGGTAGGAGTCTTCCTACTGCTGCGTGCGGTGTGGACCTGCAACTCAGCAGCCTCGGGCACAACACAACACAGAATGTGCTGCACAATAAAACGACATCTTTGTACTTATTTAACAGCTTGTGGAGAGGTAACATTAACGGCACTACTCATCTGTCTGTAGGCTACTTATGATTAATGATTAATTAATTAATTATTTATGTCAGCAATGCATGGGCGGCAACAAGCATGTGATTTAAAGCAAAAAAAAACAACACAAAAACATCTAATTGTCTCTCTCCACCAATGCCTCTTTTTTTTTTAAATCGCATGCTGCTGTTCTGTTCCTTCCACTCACTCTTAGTCAAACTCCTGCAGTGTCTTCCTGCTTTCGAACAGCAGAAGAAAAATGACAATACATTTTTAAATGGCAGATGTTTTCTTTTTGTTATTTGCCGTCCTCCTGAGTTGAAGTCAATAAGGTAAATCCCATTCTTTCAACTGTAACAAAGAGGAGATGGGTAGAGCTTGCCCTCTGCTAATCAGCTTATCTTAAATACTGGTAGTCAGTGTGAAGTGCTAGCCTGCCTCCACCTAAAGTCATTAAAAAAAACAATTTTCCAACAACTCTAAACGGTCCTGTGCGTTTGTTGTGACTTGTTTATTTCGCATGTCATGGTATTTTTAGACTCAGATTAGCACTTTATGTCATTTTATAATCAAGTACGTGCTGAAAGTAAACTCCACAGCGCATGCACACACCACAGCAGACGTGCTTGTAAGTAGGTCAACAAAAAAAAAGCATCTGTTTAAAAATTATAATTACATAAAGTGCTAATCTGAGTCTAAAAATAACATAACGTGGTAACAAACAACTCACAACAAGCACACAGGCACGTTTAGGGTTACTGGAAATTTTATCAGATGACATTAGGTGGAGGCAGGCTAGCACTTCCCATTAACTACCAGTAATTGAGCTAAGCTAATTAGCAGTGGGAGAGTTCTGTCCGTCTCTTCCTTGTTACTGCACCAGATGTAAACAGGAATGTACTCCAGTTGGCATTTGATTACCAATCAAATTACACAGGTAAGAATTGCTTTACATTGTTAATATGGACTTAAAAACTGCTGTGAAATGCAAAATAATAGAAGTTTAAACATGTAAATGTAAAAAAAGGTACTTTACTTGTCACATATACAGTGTACAGTGAAATGTGTTTCTGCATTTAAAATTTCTTATCTCATAACGTGACAAAAAATGTAATTTGCCACCATCAGTTATTAAAATTCTGCAATTAATTGCAATTAAAAAATAACAATGGTTTGACAGTCCTAATTTAAATATATTCACTTAAGTTTTGATAGTTTAATTTGATGCTCATGTTTACTTAATTGTAATGAGATTATATGAAAAAAATGTGAAAATATTTCACAACAGATCAATTTTTTTGACTCTGTGTCTATATGTGGATGTATGGTTTGTAGAATGTTTTGCATTTGAAGACATGCTGGCTGGCGGCATGTCCTCCTTTATTAATTTGAGCTGCAGAGAGCCCACTGAAGAGAAGCTGTGGTTTGACGCAGATGGGAGCAGACACCTGGCTCTCTGGAGAGGCCAGCAGCAGGACCGCAGCCATGGCCAGTTATGGATATGAGTACAAGTTTGGATAAACCTTGTCCAACATTTGGTTACAAGGTTACAGCCTGTTAGTCATCTTCCTGTGTTGAATTCATTTCAGTTAACAAGAAAAGCGTCATTTTGCAAATTCTTAAGCAGAACACTTTCATTTGTGCTACAATAAAGCTGTCTTATATTTACAGGATGATAACAAAATGTAAAACAACATTAAAAACTTTAAAGTGTCAGGCAAGCACCATAAAAGGATTACCCGAGTTCAAGCTAAGCATTGCTTAATCAAAACATTCTTTACCAATAGCTGTATCCCTTTGTTATTTCAGATAGAGTCATTTTTGGCAAAAGCTTTTTCTGTCTCCAGATGGATGAACAAATATGATTTAGGAAACATCTCCAATCGCACATGTAACAGATTACAGCTCAGTTCAGCTTCATTAAAAACAATAATCATATATTAACTTAATTTTGAAATAAAATGAGAAAGTCAACTTTTAATACACTACTACACTGGGAGTGTGACACAGTACAAAAAAGGTTTATATTGGATGTTTAACCAATATTCATACTGTGGAAATGAATTTTAAACTTTCTTATGTGATCTGAAGGGCAGAAAGGATAGTTCTGTTACATAGCTATGGCCAGCCAACATAAATAGGGTTGAAGTCTATGAAAAAAATCATAACAGTTGATGCACAAAGTATCACTGGAGTCAACCTTAAACTCACAACCTTTGGAGAGGGAACCAGGAACATTTAAAATCATAACAACGCACACGTCACATACGGTGTAATAGTTCACAGATTCTTTTCATGACAGACGTATCGTATCTTTATCCTTAGGTAATGTTGCATAAACTCTGGGATAAATTACACTATGTTTACAGTGAGGGCTTCAGACATTTTTCACATCAAGACAACGTGTAAGACAAATTAATTGTAATACATGTTAAACATTTCTGAAGCATCTTCTGGAGCATCCTGTGTTTATTTTCTTACAATCTGGCAGGGTGGAGATGAAACTGAGAGAAGCACTACAGAGGCTTGGAGAGAAAATGATTGGGATAAAGTAGATGCTTGACCTGCCCTGCTAGCTCGTGACCCTTAGCACAGAGCTGGAATAATATTCTTCCCAGGAGGAGACTGAGCGCACAACTCTGGCTCTGTGCGCTTCCCTCCTATCCCCAGTAAAATCTAATAGATGAGGGGAAGGTAAGGGGGGCAAAAACGTGTCCAAACTCTATTAAATGCTCAAGACTTTACGCCTGTGTACATTTTAACCTTTAGTTAACGAGAGAGAGTCGCAGAAGTTGGGAGGTAGTCTTTAAAATTCATACACTTCTGGTTTCAGGAGATGCACATGCAGCATGCGGACGTACACATCACTGCACGGGCTGAGCACATCATTACAGTCCGACCCGTGAGAGTCCATCCTAAGCTTGAGCTGAGAATAACCATCTGTTTGCAGTGCACTCTTTGTAGGTGGGCCTATTAGAAATGGAATGTGTGAGACATTAGTCCTTTGCTCACATTTTTCTGCCATGCCAGAGGACTCAGTTGCCTGTTCTGTTGCATGTGTACATTACACAGACACTCCTGCCTGACCTGAGATTAACCTCTGCAGCAGTAACCTCCCGCTCAGGGGTCAAAGGGTCCACGTCATTGAACAGGAAACCATTATGATAGAGCAGAGGGCTGGTTTGCATGAATAATGCTGCGTTCACATGGAATCAGGCAGATGAAGGGATACACCTCGAGAACAGCGTGGATAATAAACAAGCAACACAAAACACCCAGGGTGATGTGTTGTTATGGTGATGTTGTATTGTTTACAAAGAACTGAATAAAATACATTCAGTGAAATTATTTTGTGACTATTATTTCATGTAACTATTCCACTCATCCACATACAGTTGCTGTAAAATGCAGTTTTCTCTCAATTTTCTTTGGCAAACTTAAAACAAAAGTTAAATTCCCTCTAAAATATTGCGTTCTGAAAGACAACCAGCTTTGTGCTGATTGTCTTCCATTTATCAACGGTTTGTGACATCTCAGTAGGTTTTCTGTGGCAAATACAACTCTAAGTATCACTGCACTAAAATAATCACCTTCTCTTGTCAAGATTGGACATATTTTCCCCTTGCGTGAGGCAAGGAGAGGTTACGTAACACCCGCTTGTAAATTCCATTGTGGAGGACGGCAAAAATATTTAAACTTTTTGTGATTCGACTTTTTATTTAAGTATTCCGTCAATCATATAGAAACATTCAGACAGCACTGTCACTGAAATACAACATATCCAAAGGCCCCTGGTTAGTACACATTCTTAGTCCTCAAATAATAATTAAGCAACCACAGTAGCACAACTGAAAACCAGACCATTGCAGTTCAGTAAACCCATGACAAACAAAAAAGCGTGCCCACGACCTCTTGAAGCTTTCACCTTCATCACTGACTCTAGCTAACATGTGTTCTTATGACTTAGTTTCCAACAGAGATTCCCTCGATTTTTTTAAATGTGGAGGAGACGTGCTTTTCCTGGATCTGAGGGTCACTCGCGCAGCAGTGACAACCCCTACATTTATCACAACAAAGTCAGATTTTGATACATTTGGCAACTCTGTTCGATCCCCCATAAGGCATAGTCTTGGAGATTTAGGTACCATCGTACCCACCCACATCCCTATATACTCTACAACTTTTTCCCAAAATAGGCTAACGAGTTTACATTTCCAGATAGAAATGTTCCCGTTTCTGTCTGACATTTCCGACATAAATTATTGGCCAACAGGCCCATCCTGTCGAGCTTCAAATATTTTAACTTTTGACGACAATGCTGTCTGCTGTTATTGTTGCCAACATTCTCTGCTGGCCTCATCAAATTTTACCGTCCTGCTCTCATCCACTTAAATGACATCCGGTTTACCTTCGGCATTCTTGGCCGGCCTGATTCCATGTGAATGCAGCGAAAGGTGCAGTAGGGAGTTTTTGCGTTTGCATCCTTAAGAGAAGTTACTGACGATGCTTGTTGACAGTAAACTCACGCTCATGGACTGAACTCTCCAGCACAGCTTGGTCATGATTACACTGTGATGTGATGGTGAAAGAATGTTAGTTCGACCACAAAATAAAGTCAACATAAGTCCCCTTGTGGTAACTTCATGGCCTCTAATTTAAATTAAAATGCATTGTTGTGTAGTTGTCATAATCGTGCTGTGTTTACACATTTACATAGTGTAAATGTTCACAATGTTCCCACAAGGTAAACCATCACACTATAGATTTGGTTTTTAGGTTGAGGTTAGAGGTTAAGACATGAAGAGGTTGTAATTAAGGCTCCAGGAAATCTGCAGTATTTCTTTTAGAGTCATGTGTGCATATTTTGTAAATACATATGAAATGAGTTGACAGCAGCTCTACTATAATGTATGCACATCATATTTTTACCACAAGTTTGATACCAACCGTATGATCATATGATCTGAAAGCTGGGACAGGAAGTTTATTTTTGGTGTCATCGGGCAAAAATTACATTAATAGTCTTTCGGCATGTTGTAATTCAGGTGGTCTGAATGAACTCTTGACCTCTGCTCCTCTCCTTGGCTTTGTAGTCAGATCATGACGGCACTTTTCGGCCAATCATGGGTCATTTCAGAGAGTGTCTGCTCCTATTTGCTGCTCCACGCCATACCTCTTAGCAACAGGTGATGTCACTATGAGCTGTTTGGCTGTTGAAACAAGTGACATTCCTTACATTCTAAAACTGACCTCTGGCAACTTGACAAGCTGAGTTGCAGGCAACACTGTCAGTCGAGCTGAGACAGACCGTTTACACCGTTGCAACTTTCCCTGCAACCGTTTGTTCTCATCATGAATCTTTGGTGCAAACTGAACTTACAAGAGAGAGCGACAGCAAACCAAATAAAACGCTAGTCGAAGCAAAAACAGGGAGGGTGCAGTAGAGTTGCTTCCTTAGGAATCTTATGCTACAGCTAGCTTGACTTCCAGACATTTCTGACCCCAGCTTTAATCAGAACCACAGAAGTGAGATGTCCTTCCTCATTGATGCTCTTGTCATCTTGTCACAGGCAGTTTTTCTCTGATCTTCAGACAGTTTTTACTGCAACAGTTACTGTTACTCTCTAAGTACTACAGTACACGTTTCTCTTCCACATCTTGATTCACAGTTTGAAGTTTAAGCTTAATCATGTATCTTGTGAGATCAAATTTCTGCACTGTGAATTTAATGAGGAGAAAAAGACATAATTCTGTCACTTCATGTTGCCACAAGCACAGAAAAAAGACTCTTTGATTGAAGTTAGATGATCTTTTGATCTTTAAAGTCATACAGCATGGAGGTTATTCCTTTTTCTTCATGCTGGTTGGATATTTCTATCTCAGGCTGTGGAGCCTTGATGTCAGCATTACAATCCTGTTTTTAATTCTCATTTTCTAAACTCAGCAGGCACATGATTAATTCCCTTTTTTTGTTCTTTGCTAGTCCGCAGAATGTCTGGCAGAAAACAAGGAGTTTCATATTAAGGGGGGGGGAGCGTTTTTAACCAATTTCCTTTACCTTTACCTTAGCATTCATAAAATATTTATACCAACAGCCACGGTGTGCAAAAAACAAAAGTTTTTTTTAGATTTGGTCGTCATTATTTGCATATTTCCACAGCAACTTATTCAGTCCAGGCGTGGCTGAGGTCTCAGTCTGCAGCTGCCTCATGCTCTCAATGCAGGTCTTTGTATAGTTTCATCCACTGCAGCACCTGACATCTAGCATGGCGTCTAGCATCTGGCCACCATGCAGCCCCTGGAATGACACATCTTTGATTGCCATATTATTAATATTTTCTAATTGTTTCCGGGCCTCCAACAGCACTGCTGACACTGATCATTTGTTTGCTGATTTCTGACATTCAGTCTTGAGGTTCGGCACTGTGAAAGTTTTTGTTTTACTCTTTAATTACATTTATGAGAATGAAACTTGCCCACACAAAAGAGGAACAGTGAAACAAAGGCAATTTTAGTGGTTTTAATTATCACCTCTTCAGTTTTTAAGAGTCGTTGGTGAGACTTACTTGAAACATTCATATGATCAGACTCAGTGTCCTTGAATTGGCTCGACGTATGCACTGAGAAACCAGTCCAGATACTGACATTTTCCTTTTTTTTCAGCCATGTACATTTTTTCTCTGTGGGTTGAGGTCTTAATCTTTGATGTTTCTGGATGCTGAGTCAGTACACTCCCCGCTGGATCCCATATGTTCAGACCCCCAAGTCTAGATGCAGAGATCAAGTCTGTCAAGCCGCAGAACAACTGCATAAACTAACCGACCTTCAGAGGAATGAGAAGTTTAAATATATGTGAAGCTAAGAGCTAAAACACATGGGAAGGGGCCTAGCAACATGCCAACAAAATATAAACAGATGAATAAATAAAAAATGAGCTGGTGTGGTTTGACCTCAGATTTGTAAATTGTTGCTCTGGAGATAATGGATACATGCATATTCTTATTGAATTATTCATAATTGCGCCGTTGCCCTTGACCAAGTTGCTGGCCTCAGAGCTGCAGATGCTCTGCAGACGCTTCACTGCCGCTGCACACTGTTTCCTAAACAGTTGGGATGGATCAAATGCAGAGGACAAATTTCCCCGTGGGGATTAATAAAGTGCAAGGTATATATTACAACTCTAAAAATATAGTATAAAGCAAAGTCACATTGCAGGCAGGGCAGTAAAACTTATTGTTCAATAAACAAAAACATGGGCTGGCACTGATGGCATTAATTATCTCAGCAAAACAGCTTAAAGCTAACAGATGCCAGAATTACAAGCAAAGACTCCCTAAATACAAACACCTTACTGTTTGTTACTGCAAACAAAGTTTTAAATCTGCATCATCAGCAAACTGCAGGACTGCGACTAAAACCAGCCAGCATTCATTAAGATACATGTAAAAGAAATCTAAATTCTAAATATTCTCACCTCATTACTTAAGGAGAAGTTTGTTTTTTGCACATTAAGCCTTGAAACAAGGATATTTATAATCATATACAATGTTCTACAGCATTATTATGATGAATGGCTCAGTCCTGAGAGCTGGAGCTCCTTGCTGATGTCACGCCACTTGCTGAAAACAACAGAGGAGCATGTGCACTCACACAATCCATCAAAAAACACAATAAATGCTTGTTTTAAAAGACGAGAGATTTAGCCGAAAGAGCCGTTTTAAAATGAGTGTTTACTGTGTTTTTCGACGACTGTCTCAGTGCACGTGCTCCTCCAATGTCTTCAGCTAGCAGTGATGTCATTAATGAGCTCCTGTTCTCAGGACTGCGCCGGCTGTCATAATAATGCTGTAGAACATCGTAAGATTAGAAAAATCCTTTTTCAAAGATTTAATGTGCAGAAAAACAATAAACAAACTTCTCCTGTAACATTTGAGGTGCTGATGAGGATTCAAGGATGTGAGACTACGAAAAATGTGTTTCTGTTATCCAAAAGTATTGTAAAGAATATTTGTCTTGACTTGTGTCTAAGTTTCTCCAGAAATCCTTTTTCTTGGCTAATATTTAATAACATTCAGCCTTTAGGCTTCTGTTATTATTCATCCTTTTATTATCCCCCTCTTGATTTTTATGGTTTTTGACTTAAGATATCACAAGAGAAAGATTTTTTTTAAGCTAAGAACTTGGGAAAAAGCAGTCCCATTTTATGTACAGTATCTTTCTTATAGAGTTCACAAAGCTTGACACTGTTCAACATTAATCCCTGCAGTTTTTATAATCAAAATGGTCTAAAAAGGTCTCTATGTAATTGAATGCACTTTGTCTTTGTCTGTGTACAGTATCAGTAACAAGGACGCTGTTTATTCTCTCACACACACAAAGCCTCTGCCTCACTTTCATGTAATGTGATACTGTCAGCCTACAGCATGGCTCCCTCTTGTGGTGAAACAATTTCACATCCATTTATTTTTTTACATCCATGCAGTGACATCTTTTGACCATCAGATGGCAGTAGCAGACGAGGTCCTGACAAACAACATTGCCTCGTGGCTGATACTGATGGTTACTGATAACTGGTAGAAATATCAACAAAATGTTTTGAGTCGAGTTTCACGGAGAAAATGTCACCAGTTTGATTCTCTCACAGTTAATCACAGTAATGCAGACATGCTGGAATCAAAGGATGAAGGTTATACTGCTTTTTATAGCCTGTTCTCATCATGTTTCAGTGGCCTGACCTTTGTTGAACTTTCATCCTCACCTGAGCAAGAAAACTTTTAACTCTCTATGCTCTTAATTATTCCTTATTTTGCCCAAAATGTGATTAAATGGCTCTTACAATCAGTGGGAAAACCATCTATTGTCATTTTCCCACCATATTTTACAGTTTGACACTAAATGTTTCCTCACATGCTCTTATTTTACCAGCATTGCATGTTCTGTTCTGCAGTCTTGTGAACTTGAGAAACAAAAGGAAAACACCCTCAAAGTCATTCAGAAATGTTTCTGATTCTCCAGTAGCAGTGAACGCTTGGGTGGCGCAGCTCTAACGATCCAGCATGTCAATTTAAGCTGCACTCAACCATCTCCAAGACTGGAGGAGGAGGATCTCACTTTGAAGTGAGATTAGCATGTATGGGTAGCAGAGGTTAGAAGTGGTGGGCCTGGTGATAGTGGAGAGACCACTCAAGAGGTTACGCCACCACAGTCTTCTCCTTCAGCATGTTGAGAACTTTACAAAACACATTTGATGTTTAGATTTGTTTCCTAGTGGGAAGAAATATTATCACAGACATACTTTAACTGCACATAAACCCAAAGGAAAGAATAGAATTCAAACAAAAAGTAATCTGGCAGCCGGTCTGTAATTACTCCCACTCTAACTTTGAACTGAGTAAGACGAATGAGTAGCCTGAGAGCTTTATCTACCCAGAGACATGAACTCAGCTGCACTCTCATGACACCGCTGATCCTTACACATTTATTGTTGGGATCAGCTGTCACCTCCCAAAAATCATTATCAATAAAACACAGTGCCTCCATCAGTCAATCCTGAGACACAGCAAAGCCTCTGGATCAGGATTGGGTCAGTGCGGGTGAGAAGCATCTGTCGCAGCTGCTGAACCACACACACACACACACACACACAGTCTGCTGTAGCCTTCAGGGGCCTTGTTTGGCATCTAACTGTTCATATGACAGATGATGCTGATTCTCAATGATAGCCTCTGATTTCTAAAACATGTAGCGATGGTTACTCACTCTGTGGGAGGTTCGAGGTCTTCTAACTTGGTCTCAAAGAACTGAAGGACCTCTTCACTTTGGGAAATGTGGGAGGGAAGCTTCATCAGAGACTGCAAGAGAAGGAGCAAAAACACCTATTTAAAAGGTTGCATGTATTCTTTAAAAGCACTGTTGATTTAAATGGCACCGGGTAACCACTTAGTCATTGAGCAGTCAGTCAGATGAGAAGACCAGGCAGGGATGTGGAGGGTGTGGAGGGGAAGGAAGAGGGCTTTGGGCCCAGAGTGAAGGGTTAAAACAAAGGAAAAAACACACAAGGTGACGTAGCATAACAACCTCCTGTCCCAGCTGCACGCTCAAAATTAGATGCTTCTGCCTACTGCATTTTAATCACAACAGACATCCGTATAGGAGCATTATTAAAAAGAAATCTAATTTTGTTGCCTTAAGCTTCTTGCCTTCACTGTAAATCTCTTGTAGTTCCTCCAAATGAAAGCTGCTGCCACACTTGGCAAAGCACCTGCCCCACATTCCCTTCTCTGACCCACTGAATACAAGAGGGTCAGGTAGTCATGTGCACTCACTGCTACACTTCAGGTCTGCTGATTCACTCTTCTTCGTTAGTGTCTGTTTTACCACTGTTGCCCCCATTTCCCTTGTTTCCTCTATGGGCTGCCTATTTACACTGGTGACAGGAAATGACCAGTGCAGATAGAGCAGTTGCTTTCCTGTCAAGGCTGGTGAGGGGAGATAAATGTCGAGGCCTGCCTAGGAAATACTGTGGCAAATGTTCAGGGAGAAGAGCACTGACATAGATAAAGTGCTCTTTGAACCAACAAAAAATATATAGTCAACCTTTCCTGTCCTCGAAGATATATTGTGGTAACGGAGACAAATAATCTCAAGGTTGTGAGTGAAATATAAGTCAGAGGATATAAAACATAGAGCCTTTGTCTTACTTTGCAGTAATTATCCAGGTGCTTCAGCCTCCTGACAGCTACATCTCGTATGTGACTTCGGCGAAACAAGACTTTACCTGAGGAAAAACACAACACTGTCAGCTGTAAAGAAATCTGCAAAAACATTCTAAGAACAACCATTAAAATGTCAGACAGGCAAATTCAAAGGATGTAACTTTTTACCAAAACCAAAGACTTCTCTTTTCCCTACTGTCGACTGGGAGATTATTTAGGTTGGGCGAATAAAGTAGCATTTAAAAATTGTTTATGTTGTTTTTTGGAAGTTGTAATCGTTACACTAAATGGCAAAAAGTGAGAATTCAATATACGGCACCATTGATGGGAGCTAACAGGACCCAGTTCCACTTTTTTTTGTCATTCTTTCTTCCACAACATCTTAAAACGTAATGAGAAACCATGTATACTGTAGTTTTTTTGCCTACGTCTTTAATTAATTCTTTTCTAGTTATTTATTTATTTGTTCTCTACACTTTTTTCCCTTTTTCCCTGTGTTTAGGACTCAATTTTAACATTTTCTTCCTCTCCTTCATGTATGTATATGTGTGTCTGTGTATGTGGTTATGTATATGTATGTATGTATATGACAACATGACGAGGAATACCTAAATTTAGAAAAAAAAAAAAAAAAGCTTGTACTTAGTATGGCTTCTTTGATTACGTGTTTCCCTTCATTTGACAAGACAAACTGAAGAAAGGTCTCCTACACTTAATACATGTTTACATCTTTAATAATACAGTCTTGATATTAAAATCAGAAGAATTCCTAATACATAAATGAATAAGTGGAGTTGTACAAAGTTGCCTTTTTATTCTGTTAATCATCACTTTTTTACTCTTAGAAGCCTGCTAACATCATCACTAAAAGCCTTCTAAACAGTGAAACTGTAGATGTTGTTTGCTTTGAGTGAGGGAATACAGTTCAATACATGTTGGGCTTACAGAGATCAAAACAGCGCTGGCCAGACTTGAGTAGTACAGCTTGTCTAACAAAGGATCCCTTCACTGCTCGGGCCCACAATGAGTTTATGAGATTAGACAAATCCTTGCTAGCCTCCCACTGCCGTGGCAGACCACAAATTGATTTGGCCTGGGTGGAGTATGGTGGTTAATATAAAAAAATGAAATGTGGTGGGCAATGCTATGGAGTCTGTAGGAGGACGAACAAACATCAGTCATGCATGAAAATTTTCTTTCTTGTACTTTCTGTAGGCTCTTGGATGGATCTAAAATGAATGTGACGGTGATATCAAAGTGTTGTACATTGTGTTTATCACCTGGTAAAAAAGGAATAATTCTCTTTTTGGGGTCCTTCTGTCCTCCATCAATTGGGAATTTGTCGAGGATTCGCATCTGCAAAAGTGTGGAGAAAGTAAAAAGTGACACAAACGTGAGTTGTGTGGCAACAGGCTACTT
>JAQFJB010000003.1:16344898-16356848 GCA_029874875.1 Naso minor | reverse complement strand
ATAAACGGTTGTGGTTTCAGTGGTGCCAGCACGCCGTGTCAAAGAAAGGCTGAACCGCAACAAAAGTGTTTTGTTTGATGCAAAAACCTGCCCCGTTTAAACAGGATCTCAGACCACGTCACTTACTAACAGCTATCTACGGGTGTTAGGACATTTTTTCCAAATAGAATACAAAACGTTATTGACGTTTACCCCAAAGTTACCAACCGCAGCTTTTAACAAACGGGCCAAAACATCAGTCTACCAATGGACCAAGTTTCGAGCAGTCTAATGTTGCGAAGAAACTGTAGGACAAAAAATGACCGAATGTCTCTGTCTGTGTTTCTGACAGCAGTCCTGCTTTAAAGGAATTTTCCTCTCACAGGGCTATGGGCTTGAGTCCCACTGCACTCCCTGGCCAACGAGGCCGTGTAAAGAAAGATGGGCTCCTCTCTCATCTTCAGCACATCATTGAGATGTAATCAACAGGAGCACTTGAGTGTGACTCAGTGTCAGAGGTGTGAAAGGACATGATATGTAGAGCCAAATTAGAAGCACTTCCTACTCTTACTGATCTGCTGCTTCTGTTAGTGCTGCAGCCACCGCTGTCAGTAAATTATCAACTGATCTTTGTAATTATTATGATATATTCGCATATTAATAAGACGGCATGAAAATACAGAATGCACTGGTTTACACAAATGTGAGCGCACAAACCCACTGCACTGCATTGTTGCCTGGCAACTTAACTAATTCAGCTCGGCAAAGTAAAATGTTGAGGCTCACAGATTTTGGTTTGATTGGCCCCAGAGAATACAGCATGTGGGCAACATTGGATACAACAAATGCTGCCTGTTGTATCTTAGCAGCACCACACAGCTGCCAATTTTAAGTGAATAATGAACCTTAACCTGCCGCTGAAGCTCAGACATGCACCTGCTGCTAAAAATGCATCCCAGGGAACTCTATCAGTATCATAGGACTGAAATCGAATGTAAGCTCGACCCGCTGTGTGTTTGTATGCGCCATCATTTATGTAACACGGCATGCAATACCATTATTGTCAAGAGATTGAGTCACATATAGCTGACCCTCTTCCAGGCTATCGGTTGTCATGATAACTCTAATGAGGATCCTGGTTGAAGTTCATTAAAGCGTCATCTGGGGAAAAGGTGAGGGGTCTGTAATTGGAATGACATTTAAACACTCTTCCTAGTTACTTTACACTGACACACACACACACGCATAAAAAGTAACTGGCAGGTTCAGGTGTCAGATTCAGATTATCCCTGAAATCCCCCGACTCAAATGCAGAGAAACTACTGTGACAAAGTTGCACATTATTAAACTGAATATGGGTTGTAAACATATTTCTTTGCTGCTGGTGCCTCAAATGTCACATAAATATCAATATTTAGCAGCAAATATGTGTGTCTGTGTAATGCTTTTTATGCACTTGACTGACAGCATTGTTGCTCATGAGGCATGAAAAATCGGGTATTGTGAAGGAGCCTGCAGAAAACACTGGTGCTCGCTGGCATCTTGTGATTTGAATTAACCACATGTAAAGTATCTATAGATCAGCAGCAAATCTGAAAGGGATTTTTAAATTAATGACAGCAGTGCAAAGAGAAAAATATATAGGGAAATTCAGGAAAACAAAAAAGCAGGAAAAAGAGATTTTTATACACAACAATGAATTCAGGTTGCTTATTGATTTTCACGAAGGTGGATGAACACCCACCTGCATTTGCTGCAGTATCATATGATAGCCTAATAATCTGTGAGGCTGAACACACATGGTATTAACATGATGATCACAATTGGACAGCTCTAAGTATGTGCGTTCACACCTGGCATTGTCACTCACTCTCCTGCTTTATGCAAAGAAACAGCCACGTTTCTGTTTGCAAAGACTAAATGTGTTGTTGTTTTAAACTGGTGAAGCAGCAGCAGAAGCCAGCTAACTGGAACAGACTGAAATGTTTTTAAACACTTTTTTCATGCTGCTTAATTTGTAAGATGGCCAAAATAATTAAGAATATATCATAGTTGTGTTTCATTAAGTTTCTAAAGTTTCTCCCAATACAATAACTCACAAAATTGCAAGAAATTTTAAAGCTGCAGTTGGTAACTTTTGCTAACAAGCTAACAAGCTATTGTTAGCATGAGACTTGTTGGGAGGAAACTCTGCTGCAGCCTCCTCTCTTTGTGTTTGCTCTCGCTCACATCTAAGTCATTTTTTGAAAATGGTTTTTGACAAAGTGGTTGCAGGGAACGTTGCAGCAGAGTAAACTGGTCTGTCTCAGCTCGAGCTGAAGTGTAAGGCGCGAACAGCTAATCTGCTCGTACTGACGTCACCTGTTGTTAAAAAATGCAGTGTAGACCAGCCAGTCAGGACAGAGAGTACGGAGAGCGTCACTGATTGGGCAAATAGAACCAGAGCAATAGGATTTTTATTAATCCTGAATAAAGAGGCATGATGGGAAAACACAGAGATCTCATGATACTCTGAGATCACGCCACTTACTAACGGCTGTCTATGGGATTTATGACATTTTTTCAAATAGAACAGAAAAAAGTTATTGACGTTTACCCCAAAGTTACCAACTGCGGCTCAAAGGGAGTCTGGGCATGACAAAAAAAGTAGCCCATATTGGTTACTGTTTACTGTATTAATAAAATTTGACATGTTTGTACATGTATCAGTTGAAAGTGTGAGATCAAACTCCTGCTAAATGTTGGCAGGAAGTAAAAATGGAGTAGCTCGTTTAGCCAAACATGTCTCTCCACAGTGCTGTTACAGAACGAAAAACAAAGAAACAACTTGATTTCTTTTGCACTTAGTGCCTGATTTTTGAGAAAGCACAAATGATTTCCTGCAGTTTCTGAAGTTTCTTCTCACACAGCTACTCTCAAAATTGCTCAGTTTTTCTGGGGAAGTTAGTGAAAACAGTTTAAACAAACCATGCATTCACAAACATCAGATGATGTGTTTGTGTGTACATATAGAAGATGTCAGTTGAGTAGGCCATCTGTTAGCGTGGCAGAGGACACATTTTTGCACACGCTACCAAAAAATTGTGGTCATAGGAGTAGACCATCTCCCAATGTTGTCTGAGCGATTGGATCTCAAGTCACATTGAGAACGCATTGTGTGTATTCACACCTGTAGAGTCGTCCACTTGAGATCAGATCACCTGGGACACATGTAAATAACAGGCGTGCGCAGCCTCTGAAACACTTCTACAAAGTAGAAAATAACTTCAGCTAATGTGTCATTTATGTGCAAATAGTGTGCGTGCGTGCATTGCAGACTAATGATCTCACCTAGCAGTGAACCGTCTGTCCTGAACACCAGAGCAAAATACTGTCTCTCTGGCAAGTGTCTTTTCTCATTTGCCCTCTCTGCCCCTAAGTTGTTCCCTTTGTCACTTTCCCTCTCTTTCACCCTTTCACTCAGACACTCACACACACACACACACACACACACACACACACACACTAGTAAAAGGAATCAATTCAAGATGCTCAAACACGAAACCATAGGCATGCACGTTTCCCTTTATCACCCCTCCTCACGTTTTACCGACCTTGACCCCAATCTGTCCCCTTTTCACCGGCTTTTCTCCACTTGATCATCACTTCCTCTGTTACCCGACTGTCTCGTCCCCCTCTGTTGCCCGTCACCTATCTGTCCATGTCACTCTGCCTTTCTTTCTTTATGTTCTCTGCCTTTCTTTCTCATTCAGTGCCCCGTCCTCTCCTCTGATTACTGAAAAATGGCCTTTTGTTTTGCTCCATGAACTCTAGAATAAGAATTGATCACTGTTTTCACTCTACAGAGGCTGATGAATACACCACAGAGCACAAATTAATGAGTAATTTGTGAATGATCCCTGAGTCTTTATCCCCTTTGTGGCGAATCCTGCTTCAGAGAGTTCCTCATCTGGAAAGACAATGAAGCAGTGTGTGTGTATGTGTGTGTGTGTGTGTGTATGTGACATGAAGAGTGGAGGAGGAGGAAAAAAGCCATTGACAAAAAGAGCATCACAAGTATCTTGTGAGCCGAG
This sequence comes from Naso minor, assembly GCA_029874875.1. Taxonomy (NCBI): domain Eukaryota; kingdom Metazoa; phylum Chordata; class Actinopteri; order Acanthuriformes; family Acanthuridae; genus Naso; species Naso minor. Next base: position 16,352,796 of record JAQFJB010000003.1, on the reverse strand, counting down.
TATTATGCAGATGTTTGAAACTCTATTCTTTGCTTTGGCTTAGATATGGATAAACTGTACTGTATTGTATGCTTCCTGCTGTGAGTATGTTTGTGTGTGTGTGTGCATGTGAGCTGGTGGCAGCCACAGATTTGGCAAAAATGCTCACAGTCTGCTGTGACTGGATAAGCTCTGTGTTTGCTGAGGTTCAGACTCGAGGATACAAGATAGGGAGCGGGTAATCTGCTGTGCGACAGTGACAGACAAATCCCTCCCTTCCCCCTTAGGCCTCATTCAGACCAAACCAGCCGTTGCAGTGAAAACGCAAGTTGCCGCATTTATCTTAATGTGAGGAGTCTGTTCAGGCTGTGCTGGTGTGAACTGCAGGAGGCTCGGAAAGACAAGCTGAGGCCGAGTCAACTTTTAGAGAAAGTGAAAAACCCTGCCACGAGGGAGCACAAAGACATCATTTGCATTTTTAAATGTGCCTCGACAACGCCACACAAACCTGAGGTGCTTTCTGCAAGGTCTGATTGGTCTGAAACAGCCCTGAGACTAGCAAAGTCCACAGCACCCACACAGACACTTACATATTCTATATAAGCACTGGCTCTAAACAATATTGTTGCCTGAGGACAGTGTGACAGTGTTGACTCCTGAGGGTTGATCAGTATTCATGGCTTTTATTGTCAACTTACATACTTGAAGAAACAGGAATACATCGAGCTGAGCTCGGGAAGGCCACTTTCATCAATCAGTGTCACCAGAGTCAAGGTTTTAGAAATGAGTTTCTTTTCAAATTTTCCTCCCTCACTGCATACCTTTCACTATTTCAGAATTCATCTCTTTGATCTCTTTTTGAACTTTGATTGTCTCTTCCAAAAACTCTGGCCTGGTAAATCAGACCCATAATTAACTTTGTGAAAAATTTTCTCGGTGAGAATGGTCTGGGAACCCTCCCATTCACGGCCGTTCCTCCCGTCTGAAAACCTGACGGGCCGTTTATCTCATATGGGCCGGGCTTTAGGCTCAGACTCATTGAAGGGGCAAAAGACAGCAGCTCCAGTCTGTGTACGTGGCAGCTGACACGAACCGTTGATAGCGTACAGACAGACGAGGGGCGCGGCTAGTGACATGAATTTTCCACAGCCTGATAAATGATCACATAGATGTTGTTATATTGTGTTGTTATATTAGCTATTCCCATCAGTTTTAGCGCTTTTGTGTGGTGTTTAACCTGTTGTGTTGCATTGTACTGAGGCTGCTAAGTCTCAGGTCGACGCCGCACAAATTGGTAGAAAGACTTCTACTAAAGGCTCCTGTTCTTCCCTACACGTAATAATCACACAAAACAGTACCTGCCGGGTCTCCAAGGTTGTTCTCCTTCTCGTCGGAATATTCCTTTTAATTAATATTGCGCAGTTTTCGATAACGAGGGGTTTTGGCTCGCCTGAAATTCCCCTCAAAACAAACATGGTGGTGGCTCGCCTGGAGTGCGAGCGGGTAAACAGCTCTGATTGGTTGTATGGTTGTTTGTCTATCTAATTGCATCCACAGGCAGTTTTGACTGTGTCCGTTGGTCCTGCCCCTTGGAAATGAACGTTGAATTGAGAGACACCAGACTAATTCTTACTTGAGAATTAGGTTTTGCTGTGCTAGGCTACAAAAAATCATCCCCAGCTACAGTATTCTCACATTTCTTCCTGTCAAAAGTACAAACTATCGTAATAAAATTGACTTGGCAGTTACATACATACAGGGTTCAAAACTTACAGCCAAAATATTTTTAGCCCGTCATAAAAAAACGTACTAATTAAACAAAACAATAAGTTCCAACCATTTATCTACTGAATTTATCCAAAGCTACAGTAAAACCCAACTCTCTCATCTGCGTATCTGTGAAAGGCCACTTCCTGGTCAATTCTCTGTTGACTGTACTTCCATCCATTTAAATTTTCCTTTACAGCTGATCTATTCCAGCAATGTGCCACCACATACTTGCAGATACTTTAGGTCAGTGTGAAACTTTCCTTTGAAATTCTGCTGCGGCTCGATAAGCGCAACTGTAGCAATGGTTGACAGTGAGGATCAATCATGAATTGACATATGGACATAGCACGCTGTCCCCGGTGTGCAAAGCCAGTGCAAAACAAAACACAGCCATTTAACCTAAGTGCTCCAGTGATGGCAGACTGTAAAATAGGCCTATTTCAGCAACATTTTGATGGTGGCATGTTTTGAGCCTGCATTCACAGTGGGAGCATTTCACTGTTGCATCTTTTTATCTCGACTTTTCCAAAACAAAAAAACAAAGCCTTGATAAACCTGATAACAAAGCGGTTTTTGATATTAGCCGAGGGATTTTAAAATGATTACATGAGCAAAGGAGATTAAAATATTCTCAGCCAGCTGAGCAGCATTTAATCTTTAAACAATCAGGAGGTAGAAGGAAGTCAGTCCACAGTGACAGAACAGAACATGGCTCTGAAGATGGCAATTAGTGTGCGTCGGTCAGTGCACAGCTTTGGTTCAGCTTGAAATATCTTTGCAACTATTAGATGGATTGCCATGAAGCTGGGTGCTGACATTCATGTCCCCTTCAACATGGACCATAATAACTTTGGTGATCCCCTGACTAATGCTCATTTGTCCAATACGTTGGTTTACACACAAAAATAATGGCATTCCCTCTAGTCACAGCTTCACTATAGCTGTGTTCCAAATTGCATACTTCTCACACTTAATATTTTGAGTGTATAAGTGAGGGAAGTGTGTTCACACCAAATAGTATGTGAAAATGCAGTGTACTACTCAGGCACTCAAAATGGTCCAAAAATTGTGTGTGGAACGATGGGACACTTTACACTCTCAACAAATGCCATGTTGGTTACGTTAGCATCTGCTAGCTAGCTAACGTGCTCATATAGCTACAGTGGCACTTTTTAATCAGGCATTAACGTTGTGGTGAATGTTCGCTCATGTTGCATATATTGTTGTCTTTACTAAACATTTTTAAATACAAGTTAAGCTTCAAGCTGTCGCCCACCATCTGTTTCCAATTCGCTGTTAAAAAAGAAACAGAAGAAGTTGAAAAAAATGTCATCACTTCCAGTAAGTGCAAAACGGCAGTTGCGCAGAAGTGTGCTGCTTTCAAGTGTACTAATGGAAGTATGCGATTTGGAACACAGCTAATGTGTTTTAATTAGCAAATATTAGCATGCTAACACACAAAATCAGTATGCAGAACATGGTCCAAACATCAGCTTGTTAGCTTTTAGCTCAAAGCGGTGCCTAAGTACAGACTGCCAACTTGTCTCTGTGTACATTTATGCCTGTAAATATTGTATGTTTATGTTTGTTTGGCTCAACAGTCTGAATCTTAATTTCCCTGTAATAAACCGTCTGTGTGGTGATACATCAGGCCACTGAAACGAGAGCAGGCCGTGGACATGAATTACTGCCATATTTCAGATGTCATATTAATATATTCTGATTTGGAGCATTTCTAATTAAGTCTGACCTGTGTAGAAGAAAAGCTACAGTATGTACATATGGCATGGAGGGTACCTACCTAATTACAAAGCTGTGATTTGGTCTGTGAATACAGAATGATCATTTCACTCCCCCTGCTCGGGCTATCAATCAGCTTGTCTACACAGGAGCCGTAATCTGAGTTTGATGACTGGGAGTGTAGCCGGGATGAAACCAAGCCTATTATAATGTTTTAATGAAAACTCAGATAGGAGAGGGCTTCCAGACGAGGCTGTTTAACTGTCGTGTCTCACCTCACATGTCCTATTACTCACACCGGATGACAGTAACCTTCAGTGTGAGTCTGAAAGGCCGGTACGACTGCGTGCTGCTGCTGAATTTTTGTCTTCAGGGCAAAATGATGTAAAAAGTATGAAACCAGCTGTCCTCTGTATCCTGTCGACAACGCATTGTTTAGCATCCTTTAGGTCTACAGTGTAATTTTCCACCCTGCCGATGGTAGAGCGTGCTTTATGAGGGTGCCTTAGTTCAAGAGAGAACGATTTGAAGTGTTCTCATCTCCAATGATGTGATGTTCAGCAGTGCTCACCTACTGTATAGCATCAGGAGTCCTTCTGCATCTTTTCACCCAGCTGTTCCTCTGTTTCTTTTATTCTGTCGCCATCGCAGCCTTCTCATTTCTTACTCCACTTTTTCCGCATTTTTCTGCTCCTTTTGTTGTCCCTGTCTTAAAAATGGCATACACTTAAGGCGGACGCTTGAAGCCACCTAGTTTGCACTCGGAGCCAGCCTGCAGATGCATACAAAACTGTCTGCTCTTTTCAATTTGAAAACTGGTATTTCTTAAAAAGACACACACACACCAAAAAAAAAAAAATTAAATTGGTGAGATTTCTGGAGCAGCAGAAGGCTCCACAGATGGCTTCACAAGTTTGTTTATAGGAAGATGATAACAGTATATAAATCTATTTTTTTGAGATGATGCAGACGTGCCGCTCTGTGGAAAAAGTATGGAGGAATCAGGCCAAACATCAGACTGTCTTTATGTTCACAGGCTGCTGATATTCACCTTCTCTAGTTATAATCTTAAGAGCTTAATAGAGCGTGACATACTGTAGTTAAAACTACAGAGAAAGAACACTGAATTGAGAACACAGGTAATATGGAAAATTTAGCTAACATCATTGTTTATTGGCATCTGACCAGATAAACAAACATTAACGCTGATGTCTTCATAAAATCTCTTTTGTTAACTGATGATATACACTCAACTGGCAGTTTATCAGATACACTAAGCAATAGCCACTTCAGTCTAATATACTGCCTGACCAATATATCGTTTTATATCACTGGCCGATTTTGGCCTATTACAGATATATTCGTATTGGCGCATATGTTCTTACACATTCACAGATATGAAAACTGCTTTTTAGCGGAGCCTCCTGCTCTGAAAAATGAAGCCAATGCGTAAGTGTAATGAAACTGCATTCCACCAAAAGGCCAGCAGGGGTCACCCCTCCGGTTGCCAAAAGAAGTCTAGGCCCGTTAACACATGTTTTAAAATGCCAAACTTTACAGCAGAAATAAAAAATATTTACAACCTGTTTCCAAACACAATTTTTGTCTCTGTGGCTAATTTCCTCTACCGTGTTGACTGAATCGGACTTGAATCTTCATGTAAGTATAAAATTTATCAACAAATGTAATAAGGTGCAGAACCAGGGCTGGTGAATGCTGACGGATGAAGGCGCATGGAGCAAACCCACAGCAGAGCCTTTCGGTAATGCATAGCAATCATTTAGAGAGGCAATGGTAAAATTAAATTAAAAATCATTTCCTTTTCTCTTATGGCCCAAAAATGTTTGTAGTTTGTATTTTCAGTAGCTAACTATACACAAAAAAGGCAAGAAAGTAATTTAACTACTTGAATCACAATGTAAATATGAATGTCACTGAACTACCAGCAAAATACTGCAAAATGTAGTTAAACTACTAGTTTAATTGTAAGTAGTTCACTACCCCCCATAGTGGTAATGACGTAGTTTGTTCAGCAGAGGGTGGTCCGTTATTCAGTGACTACAAAGTGAACTGTTCACTGTTCAGTGCATGAATTTGAATCTAAAGTTTGTTAAATTGTAAGATTTCCTGCCTCCATTACTTCGGCACAATATATTATATATGTACAATATTGGCCAATATATTGGATATTGGATTTTTTTTTTTTTTGCTCCCCAATATCGGCATCGGCCCCAGGTATCCAATATTGTTTGGGCCTTAGTTACAATGTTGAATTTTTGTTCAAAATGAAGGAAGTTGGTGGGCGTTGCTTCAACTTTATGCTAACTGCGAAAGCTGCAGTTTGTGTTAATATTATTTTGTCCCCTTTATTTACATCGATAACAATAGGCTAAATAACTGAAACTCCTCTCTCAAGTTTGATTGTTCAGTCAAGGCCAATAAACCATAATATTAATTTGCTAACACTGCTGTATTAATTGTGATTAAAACTGCTAACCATCAAGTGACAGCGCGTCCTGTTCAGCTACACAATGATGTGGTTAAAGCAGAGGGGAGAGCAGCTGCTTGTGCACGATACAGACGGTGGTTAGTCAGACTTGATGGAGCTGTTGGCCATGATGGCACAGTTGGACCCTGCTGCTGTTCATTCAAAATACAGAACAGCAACATTGTCGGGTGGCAGGTGCTGAAAATAACCACTCACTGTCTGGCAATATCTAACACTTGCATTCCTCAAGTCAAATTTAACACATGTTTCAATCACAGTGCATTGTGGGTACTCTGTCCCTGCTCAGCATCCTGCTGCTTGTATTCTCTCCGCCTGCAGTTATACAACAACGACACTGCCGGGGTGATCTGAAATACAAGCATCATTTCCATTATGAGTCTTCCCCTCTGATTAATAGCACAACAGTGTTTTTGCTCTCTTTCTCTGAGCCTCTCTTTTTGGGTTTGTTGTTGCTGTTGGCTTCAGTCCACACCCAGATTTGCTGTGAGTCAAAGGTTTATTTTGCTCTTGACAGGAGAGAAAAATAAAGTATAAATGCCACTCCAGAACAAGTTGTCCTCATAATTGAACATGGTCACGGTACCATGATCAGGAGGAATTACTAAGTTTTAACATTTTTAATTATTTTAGCAACATCTGCCATTAATTAGCCTCAATCCCAAAAACATCCAGGCCTTGAGTATCTTTTCACTGAATAAGAAGTTGACAGCATATTCATCTTGAAATCAGCTTATTTAGTTTTTCATTTTCTGGTCTCTGCTGGTTGTGTTGATTTATGTATCTCATCTTTTTCAGAACAGGGCAGCTATGAATTTTTGCTCTGCTGAAAGTGTTTGGGTTTTTTCCAGAGGTCACTTTGTGCTCCTTTAAAAAAACAAGGTCCTGACAGAAATTACTGTTCAGACAAACCGCAGTTTGCAAGATTTTCCAGACATCTTTTTGTTAAGACATAAAGACCAGATGGTCATTTTTTTTAACCCATTTGAGTCCCTGTTGAATTGATCCCACGATCAGTTTTTGTCGCTTTTGTCGTTTTTCCTCCACAACAGCATTCAAACTGTTGGACAGAACTGGAGAGTTTTCACAGACACAGACCTGAAGTCAGAAATGTCAACAGTAATGGCACCACCTAAAGCTTTAAGTGGTAGCAACCCTGTTTTGTAGGAGGGAGCAGGGTGAAAAGAAGGCTGCTTCATTCAGTCTTCCTCCATAGCTCTACTGGATCAGGACAGAATTTGGTAATTTGACCCCTCTGAGCAGTGTCAGAAGAACAAGCTCTATCAGGATGGGATGCTGTTGAATGGTTTCCTCTCGGGGATTTGAACTCCCCTACATCCTGTTTCTTGATGTCCGTTTGTGCTGCTCGAAGGACATGAAGAAGGAGAAGAAGAGGAAGAATTAAACAGAATCCCACGCCTGACCCATAAAACTCAGTTTTATTTATAGACAGACTAATGGCCTCAGTGTGAAAGACTCCACATGAAGTTAACAGATGTCCATGTTTCTACATTTATTGAAGGGTGAATAGAGAGCCTTGTGTCACACACTGCTTTTAAATGAGTAGACGTATTACAAAAAAGCTTCTATTGTTTAAGCCAGTCGTGCTTATTGTAGCCATCAGGTCTTTAAAGAACAGATATGCTCAGAGAAAATAGGTTATATGTAATGAATCGCTCCAGTTACAGGGTTAGTAGTGGGTGAACATTTATGTTTCCTTTCATGCATCACTAAATCTTAGGCTGACTTCACCCAAATGCCTTAAGGAAAAAATGGCCATACAACCTAAGAAATTTTGTTATTTACATTTCTGATTAAATGATCCTGACAAACACATCTCTGATCATTTGTTCACAGTTCTTCTGTTTACTGTCATGGTATCTTTTGGAGTACCCTGGCCACG
>JAQFJB010000003.1:16257596-16274682 GCA_029874875.1 Naso minor | reverse complement strand
AATCACACACTAACACGCAAAAACACTCAACCAGACACTCTCTCACTCACACACTATTATGCAAATATACACAAGACCACACATTATTTATTACTATTATTATTATTTATTACACAATTACTCACGTACACACGCAGTCACACACCCTTATAGGGGAGAATCTTGAGGTGTGAGAGGTTTGGAGCAACAGCATACTCGCCCACGTAATGGCATCCAAGCCAGCAACATTTGGTGTTGTCATACCACAAGAATGAATCAGCAGTTTAACTGACATGCATTTTCATGCTACTGTGCACTTCCAGAAAACTGGAAACACGTAACTACAGCAAACTTTATCTTAGCAACACACATGCATGTGAGTCTGTTGGTTTTCATTCGCTATGCATTTTCTGAGTGAGGAAGCAAAACCAAACAAACACACAAACAAACCAGATTCTGGATTGATATTCATCAAGTGTTGCGCATTATGATAACATTTAATGGGCAATAAAACCTGGAGATTATTGGTTTATATCGCTATCGTATAATCTGTGATCTCCCTTTACAATCTAACAGTTACAATAAAGCTTTTCTCTGCTTGAGTAACTGGCATATCTGCTTTTGTTATTCTAATATCGCTGCCAAACAGCCTTGACAGACATCCCTGAGTTAACAGACTCATGAGTGAATTATCAGAGATGAAAGGGTGAATTGAGGCAGTGTACACAAACGCAATGCATGTTATTTTGTCAGATGAAAGAGACAGCATACTTTTGGAATGAGTATTCGGATCAAAACCAAGCTCTTATGTAAACAAAGTTTCATGGGGAGGTGTCAAACTTCTGGGTGCTGGCCACGATCGCTTCACAGAAATGAAGCACAATGCTCATCATTCATCTTGTGGGATGACAATCTACCTTTTTGAGCAATAAGGGGAAGTCTCCCTGTTGGTAATAATGATTAAACAAAGAACAACTCATTCAGCACAATGCACTAAGTGTCTGACGGCAGGTGGAGAACAGGTTTGGTCCAGTGATTGAACTTCTGGATGATGTCAACGCAGCACTGAAAACAATGGTTTTTAAAGAGCAAGGTGAGGTATTGTACTTTGAGCTCATGTTACGTTCCAGGTATTTCCTCACTGACAATTGATCTTAATCATATTATTGCATTTTATATTTCCTGCTTGCGCATATTTCTCTGCTCTTGCAAAACTTAAGCCACATTTGACGGCATTTAAACTGCTTTATTTATCAAAGCACCGTCTTGCAATAAAGTTGCAGTCAAGTTTGACTTTTTAAAAATTGTTTACTCTTCATTTATGTAGCCTCTGGTCTATACAAGGACGGAATATCTCAGTCATAAAACAAAATGCCCAATATGATTTACCAATGATCCAACTTTTTGCAGTCTGTGATCCAGTATTACTACCGAAACAAAACAAACAAACAAAAAAAGTCATTGGCCCAAAGCCTACCAAATTTCTTCTGGTTTTATTTAGTATTAACTAAAATGCTTATTTGAAATGTACTGGAGTTAAAGTATCCATTTTCTTTGGAAAATGTAGCAAAATAAAAGTCAAAGTCAACAGAGGTAAAAATAGTAAAGTAAAATGCAGATTTAAAAAAAATTACTTCAGTACAATGACAAAGTATTTCTACTTGGTCACTATACAAAACTGTCGAAGCACTCATATCTGTGTTTACTGAAGCTGGAGTCAGGATGGTGAGATTGTTCCCGAGCTGCTGTTCTGTGTTTAGCTTAGCTTGGCTTAGCTTAGTGTTAAAGCTGAACACATGGGAAAAACGCTAGCTGACCCTCTGCAACATGACACAAGTCTGACAATTAACGTCACTATTGATTTTAAAGCATTACGTATTGGAGTTGTCTCTCACACAAGCCGAGAGCGACCATGGTCGCTACTATCTTTTTTCCTGCCGTTATCTCAAGATTATGAAATAATAATCTTGTTATCATGGGATAACAGCTTGTTTTCCCATGTTAGTGGGATAAATTAATGTGACATCATGGGATAACAGTGCTCGTTTTACCATGATAACAGGATAAAAAGTCAATTTTCAAAAAGTTATTTCCTCTTTACTAACAACTTTTATCAGGGATCAGGACTGGCACTGAGAATGTGGAGATGTCGTGGGGTCACGCAGTGAGACGGGCAAGTCTCACAAAAAACCACATGGCCTTAATAATGTCTTTATCTCTGCTTTTATAAAAATATAGGCTTTACTGAGCAGCTGCTGACTGATGCAGAGATTGGAGTTGGCTAACATCTTTGATCATCACAAACATGATGTTTTCCTTATGATCATTACATCATAGCCTAGTTGTCTGCTCTAATTGCAGGAAACAAAACTACACATTTATACCTTTATTTTTCGCTCACTTCTCGGCTTCCGTAGTGACAAATAACTTATCGATTCACCCACGGCTTCTGTGGCTTGTGAGTGCTGGTTTTATTTGGTTTTAATATGTAGTTAGCAGTAAAAAACGATGGCACAAAATATGATGACAACACCTCATCACTGCACCAAACTATTGTTTTCCTCTGTGTTTTAAACACAATGTGTTAATTGGTAAGCTTTGCAGGTTTTAGGTGGCATATCTTTCTCCTTGGAGAGATCCAACTGAGTTTTCCATCTCGCCTTCAATTTTCATGCTAAGCTAGGCTAAACATGTTCTGGCTCCAGCTCCATCCTTAAAGCAATTGGGAAATTTTAGGAGGTATCCTTACTTGCTTTCTTGCGCTGAATTAAATGAGGAAGATCAGTTCCATTGTGTTTCTGTCCAGTTCACTCCACATACAACCTGCAGCATGTTAACATAGCTTAGCATAGAGATTAAAAACAGTCAAGATAGCATTGCCAAAGCTTAATAATTAACAATTTATATTTTGCTTGAAACACAAACGCACAAACAAACAGGTTTGTAGGTTGTATTGTACTGTGGAGTTGTATGTGGGACTAAATCTCAGCCTGGGAATATACAGTTTAGCTGTTTCTACCAGGGTCATGTTTTTGCTAAGCTAAGCTAACCAGCGCTGCCCTCACAGCCTCAGTCTGTCTTCTCTCTCTCACAGAGAGGCTAAGTTTGGGAAATACACTCCTTTCTAAGAGTGAGAGAAGTGTTTTTCCTGGAATGTTGAACCATTCGTTTTAAATATCAGCATGATGTTTGCGAAACATTTCCACTTAATCAGAGAACTGTACATGGGGCTTTCCATGTGGCGTCAGCGAGGCCCAACCCGTCTCTCGCTGCTGTCCCTGAAACAGACTTGTGACACTGGGTTTGCTCTCAGGGGAAGCACATGAATAACTGGTTTGATCCATCCTGGTGTTCCTTCCATCTGCTGCTGACACCTCCTCTGTGGTCTCAGGTCCCTCTCTGATGATGTCATACCATGTTTGAGTCTTCGTTTACCACATGAAGGAAACTCAGCTGCTCTGACTTCAGCTGTAAAGGCCCAAGGTCGGTGAGTGTGTTGGGCTAAAACAGAAACAAGTGGTTGTGTTATGTTGCGTAAACTGCCTGTTACAGTAACACTGTATGAAAGCCCAAGTAAGGAGATATCTGACCACAATACCCTGTGTTTTGCTATGCTCTGTTGCCCAATAGACTCATGTTTATTTTCCCTTTGCTACTGGCTCTTTCAGCACAGCCAGTGGTGCCAGGACTAAAGGGCTTTGTAGGCACTTCAGTTCATCGTCCACCACCTGTGTCCTTCAGGTGGATTCCCTTGCTCTCTCCAGTCTCCCCATGTGCAACACATCCCAGTGCTTACACAGCTGCGACCATTCAGTGCAAACAAACAATCTGCCCATTGTTTATACAAATAATATCCCAATATGCAACGTCTGCCCACTCTGCCAGATGAGAAAGGAGTGAACAGATGCACCAGAAGGGAGGCAAAGTTACAGCTGGGTATAAAAATGCCTACTCTTCATTATGGTTGCTCTAGAAGCTTGCTGCTGGCAGCTTGGGGCTGGGGCTAGGACAAGGGCCAGAGCTGGCTCAGCTCCTGGCTGCTATGTTAAGTCTGCCTCAGCCACAACCACATTGCGCAAAGCTGCTTCACACATATAATTTGCTCATTATTCACAAAGTTTTTGAAGAAGTCAAAAAAATATATTGCACAGTGAGAGAGCTGGTGGAAAACTAGCATGGACTGCATTGCTATTAAGTAAAAAATAAAGTCATATTCAGTTATATAACATTAAAAGACAGCAGGCTTATGGCGTCACAGTCAATTAGCACAGCTGATTGAATTGAAGTGACTGCAGAAACCTTAAGCTTTGATAACTTATAACTTATAGTACAGAGGAGAGGCAGTTTAATGACTGGCAAACCCCAATATGAGTGCAGGCCATCAGTAGGCATCGCTGGTTACCATGCCTAATCCAGTATGCTCAGAGCAGGCAGACTACTTTTTATGAGTGGCAGGAAATAGGTGTCTCTGAGTGGCAGTTCATTTCATAAAACATCCTCAACAGGAGATGAGTCTGCCTGCCTGAGACATGAACGAATATCCCTGTGCTTTAGCAGGGGCATTGAAAGCCCTGAATGTTATGTAATGGCATACTTTTGCTCAAAGGGAAGCATCCCATCAGACAATAGCACAGTAATGGCCCCAGTGGGTCAACCCTTGTCCCATTAACAGTCATCAGGCCTTAATCAGAGCTTTTTTGCCACTTGCCAACTTCTTTATCGCCACCCCACCCCCCGGGCCAGTCCATCTCTTCTCCTCCATCACCTAAAGTCTTTAATGTCCCTGCTTGTTTTCTGTCCTTTCAAGAACACTGTCTTTAACCCCACCAAAGAAAATGGCTGATGCACAATCTCATTTGTGTAGGGACTTTGCAAAGGTGGAGTCTTTGGTAATAGAATGAAAAAGGAGGAGGCCGGGGCTTTGATCTCTCTGGGGGGCAAATGGATTGGATTGTCCTGCCTCTGCTGGTGGGGCTAAGCTGGGGACAGTGTGAGTCCCAGGGGGTCATATCAAAGGTAGGTATCTTCAGAGGGTCTCCTCATTGGCACATTAGTACGCTATCTAAATGTTGATTTGCTCACACCAACATCTGAGGAACTCTAAATGAGCTGACAAAAGGAAACACCCAGTGAATGTAAATGTGCAAAGTGGTCAAGTTCACTTTGTTCTACAGATGTGTTTATAGCTCTTCTCCTCCATCACTGCCAATGTTTACCATTAAACACGCCCCAAGTGGACATTAAAAGGTCTTGATGTTAATTCAAAGCAGCGAGATTACAGCCTGACTCAGATCTGCATTACTTCTTTATGCACCAGTTCTTTCACTCATGATGTTGCAGCATGCTCATTGTCTACGTTGTGGTTAAGGAAATAATTGGTAACACCCTATAGCCTCAACAAACAGCAATGTTAAGATTGCTAACTATGTGTGTGCATGTGTGTTCCTCCTTTGTGGGTGGGAAACATCATATTACTGTCACTCTCACAGCTGACATTTAGAGAAAGGTATAAATCACACACACACACACACACACACACACACACACACAGACTCTTGCACCCACTGTTAACCACAACCAGAGACAATGAGTTAACTTTATTGTGGATGACATCTTTTTCCTTAATTTGAAAAACTGTGGACATTGAAAGGATTCATTCACAAAAACAAGTCAAAATCTGCAAACATGTCTGTCGGAGAAAATCATTGTTGCATTTAACATCATCATGAAACACAGGTTTCTCAAAAGGTGGGAATTTTTTGGACTGAGGGGAAGAGAAAAAGAAAAAAGGAACAGTTTAAAAGCCTCTTTACACTCGATTGACTCAAGATATAATCATAATGCGAACGCCAAGAGCACCCAGCCTACAGCGTGCTGCGGTTCTTCACAAGTAATAGAGAAGTCAAAGGATATATATCCATATTTATTATTTCCAAGGCTGCCAGGCCTGTTAGAGCGAATTCTCAGCAATAACCATAAAAGAGGGAAAATTAGACTCCTCGCCTGGTGTCACAGTTTGCCATTCTCTCTGTCCATGGCCCAAATGTGGGATTGCAAATAAGCATTTCTATTTTTAGAGACTTTAAGACCGGTAGCACCCGTCTGGGTCATTCCATATCATTAGAGACAGCTCCCAAGATGAACAAATTCTCATGGCACTCAAATATAATTCTGGTCTTTAAACCTATAGAACCGTGAAATCAAAGCCAAGCCTAAAAAACCTCCTGCCATCCTTCGTTTTATTTTTGAATCTCTTCTGAAATTTGGGTTGACATGTTGATTGAAAATGGCCATTTCTCTGGTTATCTTGCGCATTAAATGTTCAACTCAGCGCATTCCCGAGGATCTTGAATGGCACTCAGAAGCCTCAGTCTAACCTCTGTTACAGAAAATGTACATTTCAGCCCCTCTGTATTCAATCATTAACCATGCCAGCTGTCTCCAAGGCTCTTTTTCTTGTCTTTTGCTGTTGGTAAATACTTGTTAGACAGAGATTGCATTCTGAACTGGTACACCAATGTCTCTACTTGTTGTGAAAGCATCTATTGTCTCATTTAAACTCACCACATAGTGTATTTTGGTGATGTCGGCAAGGGTTGGCTCCTTTACAACTCTAATTAGCATTCCTTCCAGATAAAACAATGAATACAACTCAGCTAAGCTTGCAGGAAGTGATCTAAGGAGCTGATAGGAACCGGTGATTACCAAGCAACTAACTCCAGTCCTCCTTGCATAATGTTTTAATTCAGCATCAGTTCCACACCACCCCATTTTGTCCCATCACTAATCTTGTCTTAAGTTATCTTTAAACTACTGCTTTGCCCTGCAGCTTCAGGCCTTATCATTTATTGATTATGTCTCTTAGATTAAAGGACCTGCTTTCATTTCCACAGGAATGTGCCCCACTCTTTGTGTCCATATGGAAGCATTTGCTGGACAGATGGGTTATTTTCCCCTCTAGTAAAAGTCCCACTAGTTAGGAAGGGATTCACAAGGACTTGGTAAGAAACGATACTGCTAATATCCAAATGTTGCTCGCTTTGAAGTCCAACTGCCAGGTGAAATGTATTTGACCATTAAAGCTGCAGTTGGTAACATTTGGAAATCAAGCTAGCTGTAGCATGAGAGTCCTTGGGAGGCAACTCAGCATCACCCTCTCTTCCCCGTTTTTGCTGCTGCTCGCTTTTTAATTAATGTTTTTTCGCTCTCTCTTTTAAAGCAACACTATGTAACTTTGACTGCGACCTGCAGCTTCGAAGATGAAAATTAATGATGCACATTAATACATTGCACAAAACAACAACTGCAGTTAAACCAGGTCATATTTTACAGAGAAATATGGTTTTCCCTCTGATGTCCTGCGACTGCTCTGCCTCAACTCTGTGATTCACAGAGGTACCTGAAAGCGACATGTAGGCTGCCTGCAGACTGAAGCTGCAGCTGCAGCAGCAGGTAGTTGTTGGGGACATAAAAGGCTGCAGACACACAGAGCAGTCGAAAGACATCAGAGGGAAGTTTTACCAAAATTGCTGTTTTGTGCGACTTATCAACATGCATTGTTAAGTTTAGTTTTTGAAGCTGCATGTTGGTCAAGTTGTATATTGTTGCTTTAAGTACAGTTTGCACCAGACATTCATGGTGGGATGAAACAGATGCAGGGAAAGTTACAGTGGACTAAACTGGTCTGTCATAGCTCGCACTTGAGCCGACTGACAGTGTCGCCTGTAGACACTCTAAAACTGGCTTCTGCCGACAACAGAGTGCAACGCATGTTACTCTTCGCAACGGCTAATCAGTTTGAACAAACGACACCTGTTGCCAGAGCTGGTCTATAGAATGCCAGAAGTCTCACCGACCATTCATTTCCTGTATCAGTGTCACACAGGTTTCGGCATGGCCCCGCCCCTTTAGAAGACTAGAAGCAGTCTAGTTCATTCATTATTATGGGAGAAATGAATGTGATCACAGATTCTAACCAATTCTTTCACCCCATCGTCACCAAGATACATATTGGACCCAGTTTTAACAAGACACAGATTTTAAAACATTCTAACACAAAAATGACATTTTTCAGACACACAAATCAGGAGAATATTGACTTTGTTCAAGACCTGTCTCTGTCTCAGCAACACATTCTCACAGATTCGGGAACCGGTGTTTCCCGCCTTGCTTCGCAACAGACATAAACGGACATTTAAATGACCATGAATTAAAAGTTAAAACTTACATCAAACAAATATCATGCAACGGAAAATCCATCTGCTTTAATCCATTCACACGACATATAACACTTCCAGATGAGGTGGAAGGATGGTGTTTCCTAACTGTCTCCATGAGAGATGTGATTCTGTCTACTTAGGAGATGGGAAGTGAATATACCATTTCACACTGTTGGCACAGCGTAGAGTGGGGGATATTGTTTTAATAATTGACTATCTTTGCTGTTGCTGAGAAGCATAGCGTAGCACACCAATCAGGACAGAGAGTACAGAGAGCGTCACTGATTGGGTAAATAGAATGGGAGCAATAGGGTTTTTACCCCTCTGAATACAGAGGCATGGGGAAAAAAGGATCTCTCAATACTGTTAGACTACGTCACTAATGACAGCTTTCTATGGATATTATGACATTTCTTACAACCAGAACACAAAAGAAGTTAATGAAGTTACCAACTGTAGCTTTAATGAGACAGAGCAGTGAAATATCAAAAGAGAAAATGTAAGAACTCATGAAAAAGTCATGAGAACAATAAAGTGAAACAGAAAATCTCAACATTAATCATAGTTTTACAACAATCATCTTGATTCCTCCAGACAATTCAGGGCTGTCAAATAGCTGCATAATAATACCCCAAACCCCCTCAAGCCTCCCAGACTTAATTCCATGTGCTGAGAGGCCCAATTGCCTGAATGTGGGTTACACACAAATGACGGACATTTTGTCTTGGGGTAAGTACTAATATGCCACTGTTGTTGCCCAGGCTGCCTGTATCTGGGTTTTGGTTTAAATGTTGGGTTTACTCTCCCTGGGCTGTGTGGTTTGCAGCAGCTTAATCACAAAGCCACAGGCATCTCAGCCATTTTGATAGGAGCCAAACTGGGAAGGCTTCATATATGTAACAATGTTTTTTGCTGGTTCTACATATAGCAGACTTTCTGCAGAGTCAGCGGGGGCAACTAAATTGAAATAGTTCATGTTGACAAATTGAAAATGTGCAAATAAAATGAAAATAAACTTGAGCCAGTTACGGACTGTAAAATGCTACGGATTGTAAATCTAATGAGCAGGAGCTGTGGTTTACTCATGCAGGAATGGAAAGAAATTCTACAGAGAAGCTCAGTGATTTTCAACCCACTTAGAGAGAAAATCTTTAAAATTAAAAACACGATATTTTCAGGATTTCAAGAATGGCGATGTTAGTACCATACTGCATAAAAATACTGATATTTAATAGGGTTATTTGGCGATTTCCTCTTGTTTTCCTGCTTAGATGAATGGAGTCAGTGGCATTAAGTTGAGCATCTGGAGACAATTTCTCAGATCAGTTTCAGGTTCGGAGTAGAAGATGAGTAGAGACCCAAAGCACAGCTTAAAGATTAAAGAGAATAAAGTGATAAAAGACCTTCGAATGGCCAACTAGAGCCACAAGCTTCTGTGAGATAACACAGATCTCCAATCTGTGAACCAGCACTTATCAGCTTAAGACAGAAGCTGTGGCTTCCAAGTGTCCTGATCACATACAATATTCCCAGCACACAGGTGTTTACAATCCTTTCCAAATAACCTTGTTTACAGAAACAACGGCATTAAAAAAGGATTCCAAAAAGTTACAGGCAATGAGGCAATTAACGCCTGTGTACCACGTCGAGTGCCTCGGCTCACTACTAATGGGTTGAAGCTAAGAAGCCTGCTTTTTTTATTGAACATTGTACTTGTGAGACGTCCAAATGTTGCCACAAGGGAGGTTTCGAAACGTTGGCTCACTGGACTCACAGAGGCTTTTCTGTTGTGCTGCACATGTAATTTACCATCAAACTGGTCGACTTAAAAAAAAAACGTGCTACTGGTGACTCCTGCAGTGCAATCGTATAAAGTACATTTTTTAACTGGGTGCACTTTGGATGTTGTGCAGGAGCTGTGGGACGTTAACGTCAGCTCAGCACCAAGTTTGGTCCTAAGAGCTGCAGTTTTTTCCACCAACGAGAATGGCTGAATACCTTGCAAGGCTGCTGGAATTGCGAGACCACGTAATCGTGTGATCACCTAGATCCATATTCCCAGGTTTCGAGTGATGTGCTTGTGTCTGAACCACAGGGTCCAATGAGGATCTACCTGCAGCTGTGAATGTGGTTTGAGCATGTCCACCAGTGAGAGAAGTTCATTTGAAAACAACAATGATGGCTAATGGCCTGTTTTTGCTCCCTTTATTTACTCAAACACTGAAGTTTTAAAGGTTGCAGCCATCACTGCTCACATACGTGTCATCGAGGCTGGCATTTATTTTACTCAATACATCCGCTAGATGATGTTCAGAGTCACAACTTTCTGTTTGTACTTCTGTATTTGCTCAATAAATTAAAAAAAAAAAGTCATGTAACCACAACAACAACAAAACATATAGCAAAACAGGGGATAGATTATTATCATCACAGGAGGCAGCGCTGTTAACGGTGGTGATTGTGAGGCCATTAAATTGCAAAATGTGGATGGAGAATTTTATTTGCTTGAGTTCTTGGTCACACTTAACTTTTGTCTGTCTCACCTTCAAGGTTCCCTGCAGTGGTCAAAGGTATCACTCCATATCCACCACATCTGTAAGCTTCCAGTTCTAACGTTATAATGTAACTGCAGCAGAATAACATTGCTCAGATTCATGATGTGTTAAAACTATAAACTTATTCTTTTTAAGTACACAAACTCACTTGACAATCCAACTGAGCATCTGAATTGAAGAAAATACCCTGTTTGCTATAGCAGCTTGTTAGCTAAGCTAGCTCACAAGTCCAAGTCCACTGAAAAACTTTTTTGAATACTCTCATTGTCGGGACAAATTCTGCACCGAAATATTATACAGGGGAGGAGCATCGCAGGAACACGGGATATCACAAAGAATTCCATAAGAATGAATAGATTTCTTGTTGACTTTCCTGCACACACGTAAGTAGAGACAAGGTGTTAAAGAGGTTAGCATACTGCTATAGCATCAGTTATTTTAAAAAAACTGGAAGGTTTTTCTTCATTGACAGGAGAGCAAAGAGCCATACTAAAGACTTCTCTCAGTAGAAAAGATGTTTTCACTCTTCTCCAGCTTCAGCAGTTTGATTTACCCACTGAATCTGCTGACAGTGCTCTCCTGCTACGCTATGTGGTTCTTTGATCTGATTCGTTAGCCCATGATATATGATGATAGACAGACGATTGTCCAATCACCTGCCAAGTCTTTTTTGAAAGTGCATGCCCTGTCCAAACATTTTCCATGGACCATCTGGTGCATCAGGTTGAATTCAATGCACTTTGAGCTGTTTTGAGCTTATTTGACAGGTGCCATAAAGTTTAAAATTATTATTATTGTTCTAAATCCACTTCAAGCATAACATTTCTAATGTTTTCCTTGTGTTTCACTTTTTTCCCCCTGTTTCACCGCATGCATTTGCAATTCAATCCCTTGTTTCCCCCCAAATGTTGTGCATCAATGTCCCTCTCATCTCTACTTCGCCTTTTCTTCCCTCTGATCTGTCACACACATTGCGCGGAGGCTAACCCCTGCTCCTCAGAGATCTGTGAGTACATCGAGAGGAATGTGTGTCCTTCCTGACATTACAACGCTCTTTATCAACTAACGAGAGGAGTAGGAGGGGAGCGGGGAGGAAGAGAGGAGGATGTTAAGATGTAAGGAACGGTTTGGGAGCCGGGTAGAAAAAAAGAGAGCTCTTTGTGGCTGCTTATCTGACAGGATATGAAGCAACTCGATGGCTTTGGCATTTGGCAAAATAGCTTCCTTCAATGGGTAGTCACTACAAGAGGCATCCCCTGACATGAGGCCACATACTGTATGTCTGGGAGAAAGAGAGAGAGAGAAAGAATTTCAGGAAGAGAAAAGACAGCCCGAGGGTGTTTTAGAAGTTCCGTATTTGGTTAATTGCCCACGATAAGATGCAGCAATTTGCCGGTAGTTGTGATGATTATCAATGGCAGCAATTTAACAGATGTTGGTACGCAGTGCAGGCCTCTAATCACATCAGTTTTTCCAGCACCGACTAAAGGACAATTCGAACACATTTCTGGATTCTGGAGCAGTTTCGATGAGTAGAGGAGCCAAAATTTAGAGTTGATGAATCGAATTGAACTCACCAAAGGACAGAAAGGACACATGCATGCGCTCACACACACACACACACACACATACACTTACCACAGTTTCTGAGTATTATTTTTGTTAATGGGATCTGAGGGGACATCGTTTTCCTGATGTGGTGTAATTGAAGCTGCTGTATTAAAGGGTTGTGTTCCTCTCCTGCTGCTGAGACACAAAGTAATGCAAACCCCATCCCAGTTATTAACCCAGGAAGTCCCCACGGTGCGCTGCACTCTAATGAGAGAGGCCAATACGTATTTTATTTTTTTCGTTTAGATGTTGCCCTCTTGACCCCAATGAAGCTTAGCCACTGCTCAGTGGTCCACCTCTGGCCCTGTGGGGAACCTTCCATGTCCAAAAACTCTCGAATGTTCTCATTTTTAAGTTTTTTATTTTTTTTCCCCATTGATCAAACGATAGACAGGAAACACCGCGGCAAGTTTCCTTTGCCTTAACGCCACACTTTTCTCTTTTTAGGGATAATCTTGTGTTATTTCCACTTTTGGGACAGTAAATATTTGAAAGTGAAAGGAAATAAAAGAGAGCCTTTAATGCAGGTTTCAAACCCTTGAGCTACCTGTTACTTTTGAACTTCATGAGAAAGATACACAACAGATTTGGTGTCTTCAGGACTCGTAATGACATTCAAAGAAACAAGTTTATACCATCTCATTATGTGGTTAGAACATGATTTGTATTTGTATCCGTCATTTAGCTACATGTTAATATCAAAATGTTTATGCCTTTCTTCTCTTTAGCCACAAATCAACATTTTTGATAAATTGTATCAGTGGGTTTTACCGAGTTTTCTTTTTTAATCAACTGCACACAAATATTTTCCATTCATTAAGGACTGACATTTTCATTTGCCAACATTTGCAGATAAATCTAATTGGCTTTGTCCACACCCGACTCCAAACACAATGGGCCTTCTTCTCACAACACAACAGCTCCTTGTCTTTAAACAAATTAACACTAATGCATCTTAATGAGGTTAAAATTACAACCCAGCTTTGCCAGAGGGCATTTTCTGACAGGGATTCTTGTTTTTCTAGATCTCGATGAACATCTGCAGTTTCCCATAATGCACTTTTTATTGTCCTTCTGGCTCAGTCTCCATTTTTCACCTGATTGGCTGCGTTTCATACGGTGTACCTCAAGAGGAATGCCGTCACTGTTGTGTATCCAAAGAAGAGATTAACTCTACAGCACTCAAAACACTACTGATTTTCTCACACAGGGCAAAAACCATGCAGCCGCTGTTGTATTGTCTGGTTTTGCTTTGATGTAGGACTTTGAGCCGTGACGGACGTATAATATCATTCACAGTCAAAATCAGGGGTGGTCTTTCTCCGTGTTAAAAGCTCATCCTGCTTTGTGTCCCACTGATTCCAAAAGACTGGATTTTTCTCAGGCTGCTGAACGTTCACTGAATGGTTTAATTGCAAGCAGATTTGCAGAGATGTATATTTGAATCAAGCTGAGTAATATATACCTCCATCTGGATTTGATAAGTTCAGAAAAGAATGCCATCTGATGCTAATTTTACACTTTACACATCAAACAATTACATTAATTCCAGGGCACTTGCTGTACTGTGACTGGAGTGCAAAGGCCCTAATCAAGAGTAGACACGTGGTTAGAAAATTTGCAGTTTCATGTTTTGCGAATACTTCGTAGCTCTAGTTGCGTCAACCTGGAGAGAAACACAAGATATGTTTGCTAAGAATATGGAATAAGTGCATGAAATCGGCCTCTTTGTAAGCGAGAGCAATTTGGCTTTATCACAGGGATCATCATCAGAGAAAAGGGATTGAAGCGTTTCCAGTTTTTTAATGCCAAAACAGTTTTTACCCTATTGTTTGGACACAACAACATTTGCCAAAAGATCTCCTGCAATCCCTGACTCAATAACATTTACACACCGATCGCTTTGATCACAAGAGTTCACGAAATATGTGTCAAAACAGGCTGCAGAGGAAGAATGAATCTATAATTATATAGATGGTATAATTACAAATCAAGCATGTATACAATTCACAGTGTAATTATGAAACTCTGCAGTTATAAGCCACTAATGGGAACTGGGAGTGAGGAGTTATTCAACACGCAGACAGCGAATTACTGTGTAGGTCCTCGTTAATTGGATATGCCACCAGTTTAGAACGGGAGCGTGATAAGGTTGGCAGATTTATGGAGCAGCAGCACACGTATACAACAGTGGTGCTATGCAGAGGTGCATATTTGGGGAAGCTGTATTTACCAGAATATGCATTAGAGAAGTGCTAAACAGGAATTGACCACATAGCAGAGAGAATTTGGCTCACATTACAAAGATGGCACTGATAGGTGGGATGTTTTGTAATAAATCAGCGTGATGAAATCCTCATCAGTGTGTGATACTGAGGCTTTGACACATGATGAGAGGAAAAGAGGCAGCCATGCAAAAACAGCTAAACGATTAGCTTTGTGGTAGTAAATAAAAGAAAAAGGAGCATTTGGATCACCAAAGTAGCTTGGTTTTGTATGGAAACAACTGTGGCTGGATGTTTGGTTCTCATGGAAGCCACATGACAGGGAGGTCATGGGAGAGACAGCAGCCCGGCACTGTGTGTGATCTCACCACACTCGTTCCTCACCGCACTTTTGATGTTTCCCTCCTTAACTGTTATCATTTCTCCTGGAGAGACCCCTACTCTCACTGTCAGGAAACACACACACACACGCACACACAAACATACCCAGCCCCTTCGCTGTCTGAGCATGAGCTTGGCTACTGTCACCCATTTCCAGCTTCACAAATCATTTAGCAGACACTTTCTTGGATCATAAAACACTAGCTGATGACTTTGGGAGCATGCGCTTTTATTGATCTGCGCTCTCCGATCAAATGTGCACTTCCTGGGCCAGGCCTGGTCAGCTTGAAGGACAGGAAATGGGGGTGGGAGGGTGAGGATTGGAGGGGATTTAAAGGAGGAGGGGGGCAGAAATGTGATCCGGAGCCTGTGTCGCATTAGCCTTAACGGCCGTGTGGCAGACGCGCTGGCACCACAAGGCGGAGAAGACTGGTGGTGGAGGAGGAGGACGACGGCTGGGGCAAATCGCCGGACACCCTCATGCAGGAAAAGCATGTGGAGCTGAGGATGAAGGAAGGAATGTCATCATCCCCACTGGAAGACAACAAGGAGGGAGAATGATGCTTATCCCTCGATCTATGTCACCTTTGTACCCACAGCACACACATCATCACACATCCCCTGTCAGCCTGTCATCCAACAGGGTCACGGTCAAGCTGGCGCTCCCTCTCTCTGTGTGTCATGTTGTCTCTCCCCTGCTCTGTAATTTCCTTTTTTTCCTCTCCTCTTTCCCGGAAAGAATGTGTCTCCTGTCGCTCCAACAGTCAGTGTCAGGGGGCTAAACAGCCCATTTCAGTGTCTGACTCAGTTACGGAGTTCTGGAGGTGCCTGAAAGATTCCAAGAATTCCAGCTTCTGCAACCACAACTGTGACGCCACCTGAGGGAATGCGGCGGAGACCATACCAAACACTTCCTGTGCACACTCAGGATCCATCTGTCATCCAGCAGCAACACGAATCCCTGTTTTCAAAATTTACGACATGGGTGAAAAACAAATTAAGTGCATATGAAGCCTGTCTGAGTCAAATATTGTACAAAACACTAATGCCGTGCACTTGCATGACTGAATGTAAGACAGAGTGATGATGACAGAGAGGATGAAGGAGCAAGAGAGGAAAGAGGAGACAGAGCCCGTGTGAGAAGAGTGGAGGGGGTAATGACTAGGTCTGCTCAGGACAGAGGAGGCGACAGAGGGGGAAGCGTCTCCGATCGTCTCCTCGTGGCTCCTCTTTGGCGTCTGTGATCCTCGGACCCTTCACGCAATCTCCCTTATTACAAGGCTTCCCCTCTCCACACGGGCACCACTACAAAATGGAGCAATTACATTTAATTAGGCTGCAGAGGGTAGCTCGCCTGCCCCATCCCAAAACCTCAGAGAAGCGCAGACTTCAGGTAACACAACGGTCGGGGAGAACTTCAAAGAGATGCAAAATTACAGCGCCATTAGTGGAGCCACCACAGAACTGCTGTGAAGCCAGGGAATCATTTGACCCAGAGAGGTAGATTCAAAGGAGTTAAAACTGAAAAGCAGAGCAGGGGAGACAAAAACATCTCAACAGCCACAGATTAAGGGGCAGACTGAGCACTTCTCTAAACATTGTTTTTGTTGCATGGGAGGCTTGAAAAATTAAGTCTTAACAATACCATAGATATCCCATATCCCTCCGGCCTCACTGCAAGGATGCTGTTTCGGATCATGTCAAACATTTTGTGGTTTTTCAGTCAAAAAATACATATTTCTGTTCCAAAGCAAACAGAATTAAATGTCCCAGTAAACTATTAAGGCTGTCCTGTAAGGATGATATTTGAGGCGATCCCGATTTATCTGTCTGTTGTTTGCAGCACTGGGTTTTGGTTCACAGGGAGGCATGATGGCCCTAAAATTTTTATTGATGCTGACTCACTAAGCCTCCAACCAGAGTGGAAAATTCTGGCTTAAATACTAAATGCTAGATCTGCTTTTGGAGACAGAAGAGCTCTTGTTTAAAGGCAAAACATCCACACAGGTGAGCTAACAAGCAGAAACCACGATGCATTTTTCCAAATTTTTCTGTTGGTTGCAACACAATTAAGGAGATTTAATCAAATGTTGAGTCAGAGAAACACACAGACACA
>JAQFJB010000003.1:16244016-16255871 GCA_029874875.1 Naso minor | reverse complement strand
AAAAAAACAAAAAAAATTTTTTTGATTAGATCTCAGAGTGAAATTACAGTAGGTAGCGCATTATTATCGCTTAAAAAACAGATAAACATTTTAAAAAGCTATAAACATTGGATTGATTCAACAGAAGTTAACCGCTCCAGTGAAGTCTACATCTTAAAGTGGCGTCCTTGCCCTCTCAGGAGAATCTTGTGTGTGACGTGAAGTTGTTCTTGTAAAAGCAGCAGAGGGAAAAGTTGATTCAAAGAATGACTCATGGCGTCCTGCAACCCTCTGAGTTCAAGATTACATTGTGTCTCTCTCGTGCGTCGTGGGCTCGGGTCTGCTGTGGCAGCATTGCGACGACAGCGTGATAAGACCAAAAGCATTCCAGTGTTGCTTGGCTGCTATCTGAGCGAGGCCTGCTGTCACTTAATACAGCATGGTTCTCTTTAACGAGAACATGAACTTAAATGCAGTGTCTAGTGATGGGTGCAGCCTGTAGATATGGTGAGTGATAAAAATCTTTGGATAAGGAAAAAAGACACAAATGAGAGGCCAGTGAAGTGATATACACACGGGAGCAGTATCTTGTCTCCGAATGTTCTTGCAATGCGCCAAGGATGTGAGACATGTGATGTCCAGCTGTGTTCAGCCTGAAGCAAGCCCAGTTCTTCCTGGTAAAATATATTGCTGCAATAAAGGTGTTCTTGGAAGGTTTCTATGAGGATAAACTCATATTTTCTGATTGAAATGACAGGACAAAGGCTATATAATAGATTATTAAGACTAATGTAGTGAGCCAGTGTGGAAAATTTAATGGGTGAGCTGATCAAAGCTAGGTTGAAGCAAAAATTTAAGCACCAATCCTATAATTTAAAGCTGATAATGACTTTGAAAGAAAGCAGCACACAACATCTTCAAGCTCAACCCCCTGACAAAGTCCTCAGACAAACATCCAAACAACGTCTGGCATGTTACCCCCTGCTCTACCTTCCTGAATGAAAGCAGACATCTAACCACCTCTACAGCTGAGAGAGCGCTGGTGCTCACTCATCTACGCAAGCGTGTTATTGCACACATGTGCATGGCATTATCAAAGATGCAAACAAGGCAGGGGTGGACCGCAACCCTGTAATTAGACTGATTTATGAAGATGTCAAAATGCGCTCCGCAAAAATATGATACGCTTCACCTAAAAAAGCTAAATGGATGAGCATTTAATCTCATCTGTTTCTTTGTGCCATCAAAATGCAAACTGCTCTGAATTACAGGGCACATTCTCTGATGTGATGGCAGAGTTTAAAAAGGAATCTGAAACAAACTCACATTTAAAAATACATATTACAAATAATAAATCAATCAAGCAACAGAGGTCTTAAAACTTGAGCAATCCTCCTCACTGCTGAGGTGCCCTAACGATGACATCCTGCCTGACAGAGAGGCTGACTGCAGCTCTCCATCACATCACCCATCAATGAGATCTACACACAAAAATATACTGCGGGCAGCATTGCCACAAGGCCCTACTGTATCATAAATCACCAATGAGACCACCATGCTACCTGACCGCACCAGGCTTACATTTAGGCCTCTCATGATGAGATTCACTTCTGCTCAAATCCCTGTAAGTGATTAAGAGCTGAGGTCATGAGTGACATTTTGCACATCGACAGCCTCTCTTTGCCTTGAACAGTTTCCTTGAGTTTCACATGCTCCACATTTTCTGATATCTTATGAAATTACTCTTGAGCAGATCCAGAGTGTCATTCTGTATCCACATTGGTAGATGTGCAATTTGGTTTTGTGTCAGCATACATCACTGCAGAACCCTATCCTATCCTACCTGTCAACATCTCTGCCCGCAGACTTGAAGAGGTACCAGCTTAAGTTCCTACTGACCAAATTTAGCAGCCCTGCTCCATGGGAACACTTGACCATACAGGTTGCATAACTCTCCCTCTCAAGAGGTCTCTCTTTATTTCTTCTTCTCCCTTGTCTTCCTTTCAGTAAACACCTCTACTTTGACAGGAGTGGCAATTTTCATCTCACTGATTGAAGAGTAAAGCTGCTGCTGGTCCGCCACACAGACTCCTGCCCTGCCCTGCCTTGCTCCCTCTCTCACTTTGTGCTATCAGTCATTTACAAGAACCTCCCCCATAAACTTAATCCTTCAAGTCTCAAGGCCCCTTTAAAACTGAGTCTGAGCCCTCCATGTCTCTGCTGGCCTGTTTTCATTTGCTCTTGAGATTTAAAGCAGAGCAA
Source organism: Naso minor (assembly GCA_029874875.1). Classification (NCBI taxonomy): domain Eukaryota; kingdom Metazoa; phylum Chordata; class Actinopteri; order Acanthuriformes; family Acanthuridae; genus Naso; species Naso minor. The sequence continues at coordinate 16,253,630 of JAQFJB010000003.1, read as the reverse complement.
TTTTTAGTGACTACAAGGAACTCTTAAGTATTTATGAAACAATCTCACGATTCCTCTGATGATTATGAATTTCCTGTAACAGCAAACGAGGCCCTCAGTGAAAAGACTGTTGGTTTTATGTAGTTGCCATTTATGCCTGTGATCTGGTCCAAATCCCTGCAAATTCAAATGAAACAGTTTTAAAAAAAATTCTTTCGCTCTGTGCAATGACAATTACTTAACTGACCCTTCACTAAGCGCCGCCCTCGAACACAAACAGGCCAATCAGAGAAAAGCATTTTGCTCTGGGCAAAATTGTTGGGTATCCTCATTCCCCATTGAACCCCTCACAGTTTAACAGCACAGCTAACGTTACATCTGCTTTGGTCACCCTTCGATAAATACTGAAGCCATGTTACGTTGTTATTAGTGGATATTAGCTGGTTAATTTGAATTACTTATAGATATTAAGTGCACCAGCAAGTTTGGCTAGCTAAGCTAAAGTCTATGGCTGCAGTCTGGAAATAGCCGCTCTCAACAGTTTGCAGCATTTTACCCGAACTCTAACCCGACCAAAAAGCCCAACTTTACTTTTAAAGTTAATATACAAAGAGACGTCACCTGCTCGTCCTAAATGGGTCCTAAGTCGTTACAAGGGTCCTTGCTGGTTTTATGAATGAAGTGAAACACAGGTTGATTCCGCTGTATTGTGATCTGTAGCTTTAGCATGTATCTTTATATTCATTACTTGTTTTCTCTGCTGAGTCACTTTGACTTCCTGTATTTATCATTCAAAGGCTTATTGCAGACCTTCTGTCTGAAATCATTTTTTTGTTTTTCCAAAAATTAGACAATATTTCACAAGGGAGTGCAGTTAGTTACAAGGTGAGCTCCATGCTAGCTCTGACTGCTTAACAGACATAGCAACAGTAACTAAGAGGGGCGTGGCTTAGCAAAGGGTCAATTATATTCTATGCCTATGGCTGTTAGTTTGCACTATAGCATGTAACGTTAATGCAAATGGCTGTGTAACGTTAGCCTACAGAAAATAGAGCTAATAGGTCTCAGGGGACATTACTGCCATACAACTGGCTTATATCTTATTTCTCAGTCACATATAAATACATCACCTCATCACCATCCATCCTGCTGTCTCTCTTTCACTCACTTCCAAAACAAATGCACGCATTGCCGGTGTTATTGCTGAGTTCTGCCTGCCTGGCGCACACTGGCAAAGAGCTTTACGACAGTAGGCGCTTGTGTCACTGCCACGTTTGTCCAAAGGAGCCGCTAGAATCAACAAAAACTGAAAATTCCTCATTGTCATTTTAACTTATAAAAACTAATCAGCCATTGAGCTGTTTTCCCAGGAGCACCACTTTGTGCACAAATCCCCACATGCAAGCTAACAAGTATATTTAGGTTCACGAACAACAAACAAAACTTCAGTAATTTGAGCTTTAATGGCTTGACTGCTTGCAATTGCACAAAGAACCACTTCATTTCTCCTCTCTTTATCTGCCAGTAGCCTGTCCCTTTAATAGTGCTGCTTAATTGTAATGACTCTGTCTGTTTGTCTTGGAATGAATGAGGCTCTTGAATAGAAGGGAGGCGGCAGGCTTAGACCACAGCAGCAAGACTGGGCAGCAGTGACGACCAGCAGCTCATCAGTTTTGGAGACGTAGGGCAACTCATCAAAGACTAAATCAACGAAACTGTCCCCGCACAGATTAGAGCCACGAGTGGCTGAAGCCTTGAAGCAATGACTTTGGATAATCCTAACCTCACCAAAGGCTTAACTAATATGAAGAGAAAACACAAAACTAACCACAGATTTTGTCTAGACAGAGCCTTAATCTACTCTGACGACTTAGTTTAAGAATTTGCAGATGAGGATATTGACATCATCAGAGTAGTTTTGGACAAAGATTTCACTTAGAGGCATACAAATAAAATGAACACGTATGCTTCTACAAAAAAGAAGAAAAAAACTTACAAATATAAGTATGTTGCACTTTTTAAAGACAGCAGAGGAAATACACAGAAATGAACTGACCATAAAAGACAAATATAGACCATAAAATGAAAGTTTATAGGTTGTTGCACAAAAGCATGTTGACAAAAAAACAATTTTAACAAGTTATGAGTTTAACAGTGACACACAAAAAGCTTTGAGCGCCCAAAGCAACTAATTTCAAAGACACATCGTAAAAAGAGACTGTCTCTTGTTTTTAATTCAGACTTTGAAGTGGCTACTGAAGATGAGCTTCAGGACCCAAAAGCGCTCTGATGTAGTTTAGTTTCAGAACCATTTTGAGCCTCAAGTGTTCGGTAACATCTCAAATCAATTTTAAACTTGCCCGACTCTGAGTTGACACACTATAAAAGTAAACGGATTTTAAATTGGAACATTTATTCAACTGAGGTTGGATCATTCACTTCATGAGACTGTTTCCTCTTAAATTTGCTCATAAAAACTGAACAAGTTAGTGACGAAACCTGATGAAAAATATATTAAAAATAACAACTTGTGTTTGATTTGCTATTTTATGTCCTAAAATCAAACCTCAATGAGATCCTTAAAAGTCTGGTGTTTAACATTTTGGGGGATCTACTGGCAGAATATGGCAACAATATAGGATATTGTTCAAATTTAGGCCCTTAAAGGGATAGTTCAGTGGGGTTGTGTGAGGTACTTATAAAATGTCAGTCTAGGACCTTTTGTAGATGCTGATCAGCGGTGTCACTTTTAAAAGGGGGTGGGGTCACTGCAGCGGAAGTCAGCATTGTACTGTTGCTGATGGCGTCAGCAGAAAAAGGTTTTTGGCCACATAAATACCGTATCCATGTAGATGCATGTGTAGTGCGTCTTTGCTCCAATGCAGCAGCAAAGCTGATGCATTTCAATTCTAGTCAACGTTGCTGAACTGGCTCTGGTGCTTAAAATTGCTCTGTTCCGGATTCTTGGAACCTTGGTGCTTTCTAATGAACCAGTCCTCATTTCCACCAGTTTTGAGCAGAATTATGGGAACCAAAGACATGTCACTAACTGTATGTGCAGCAAACAGGAACCTGTAAAACCTGACACGCCTACTTTGGTTTCAAAGTAAAACCTGATATTTTTAGGTTCCAGCTGGGAACCAAGTTTCTGAGTTCCAAACCAATTTAATTTTGGTGGAAATGCTCAGAACAGTTCAAACTTGGGTGCATGAACTGGAATGGAACCAGCTTCATGCTGGTGGAAATGGGCTAAATGCTAGTCTGCTTCCACTGGCTGCAACTGCAGCTGCGGATGTGGATGCATTATGTTTCTACTCCTGGATGCAGCCGGTGGGTGTTGACAGACAGTGGAGTCGTTCTGGAACACACACGCAAACAGTGGAGTACCAGGGTTAATAATCAATATTTGTTCAATTGTACACTTAAGTTTTTCACTGCTTTAGTTTGCCGCCAGACATTTATGTTAGTCTGGCCTGGCTACCGTCTGAGCCCAACAGTGATACAATGTGTGGTGTAGTGGCAAAATGGCAGTCTGGCGGCAACCTAAAGCAGTGAAATTAAATTATTAAAATTATTTTAGCGTACAACTGAACAGATACTGATGTTATGAGTAAGCATTTATATGTTTGGCTGAAAACATTTTTTTGCTGATCCCGTCTGCGACTTCAGCTGCAGTGATTTCTCCCCTCTTCTCCCAAAAGTGACACCACTGATCGCCATCTGCAGAAGGTCATAGACTGACTATGCAAGAGGACCTCATACAACCTCACTTCAAAAATACTCAACTATCCCTTTAATGAGATATAAAACTTTTGAATTAGCCCTTTATTTTGTAAAGAAAGTGAGTCCTCCTCCAAAAAAAGTCTGCCGTGTTGCAACACCATAGTTTTCGGTAGCCCAGACTGGACAAAGCAAACTGGCACTAGAAAACTTCTTTAATGTTTTTCTTGGCCATTGCAGGTTCTCCTACACAAGCAGAAGGGGAAGGTGAGCAAATGCATAATTAGTTGGTTATAACCTGCAATCTTACCACTAGATGCCACTAAATCTCCCACACTGGACCTTTAACAAATGAACCTACAAAGTTTAAGTTCTAAGTGGTCTCATCTGCTGCAGTTGTGTTCTTGTCTTTGAACATTTAAGTAAACAAATGCTGAATCTCACGAAAGATTTTTATTTTGGAGGCAGAGATTACAATCAAATTAGTGTGCAAACTCAAAAAAAAAAAAAATTCAGTGAATGCAACAGGAGAACGAGTACATATAAATACGGGAAAATATCAACTTTTGCCTTCTCTAGTTTAACTTAACATTCTAAATTAAGGACACATATTGGCTTAGAAGTCACGTGTAATGTACAACACATGCAGCACTTGCCAGTGGTCGGAAGATGTGGAATGAATGAGTTTACTTTAAATACTGTATTTGTTTAGATGGGCAGGAGAGCCACTACAAAATAATAATTAGCTCGAAGGATAACTGCAGACTGCAGCGTTCATTATAGCATGTGATGATAACACTATGTGTGATGAGAGGAGCAAAACAACATGCCTCCTTTGCATTTCCCCCACTGCCTCAGTTGATGTTTCTGCATGATGAAAGCATCCCATAATCCTGCTGGAATGACAGTGGACAAAACATGGATAAGAGCGGGGAGGAAATTGCAGTACAAACAGCCTGATGAGTGCCAGAGACACGGCCCAATGAGTATGGTCTGATCTGTGTTTGCACAGGACCGAAGCATGCAGATTGAAGCTCAAAGCCTTTGTGTGTGTGTGTGTGTGTGTGTGCGTGTGTGTGTGCTGCATTGAGCAACAAGTCGAGGTTGAGGAGGCCAGCAGGTGATTCAGGAGAAGACTCCTCTGCAGAGATGGATTCACATGGGATTTGTGACCATTTTTTTTCCTGTGCCTGTTTCCTCTCATAGATCCCTGAGGTGTGATCAGAATGACTTTAACTAAGATTTGTTGCGGATTATTGACAGGTAGAATCTGACTTACAACAAACATCTCTTTTCCTACATGAATTGAGCAAGGCACAAGGTTTTGAATGATAATCTTTTCTTCCTCTCTGAAAGCGTCTAATTGCGTCGGCTGGCAAGCCCACACAGAATGGTATGCAGTTATGAATGGTGTGTTTACCTCGGTCGTTTTTATGTGAAGTGTATGTTTGCTCTCATATTGCATATAATTTGCCCAATAACACTCACATCTGCTATTAACTTACCACAGAGTTACTTCAGGCCAAAACACAAGTGATTAACTCTTTGTGTTCTAGTTTGGCCAGCAAGGAAATATTAAAAACAACAACAACAACGTGTTAAGAGTGTCATTTTTCTCCTGCAGAAATTAAATTGTAGATTAAGAATTAAGGCTTCAACTCTTGTGACATCCAGTTGAATTGCTGTTTTCTGAACTCTTTCTGAAAAATATGAATGGAAGTCAGTGGAGAAAGGAAAATTATTTTTTGATCCTGTTTGACTTGTGCCCTGAATTACACATATGATGTTCACCAATTTAAATAATGATTTTTCATGTGAAGAAAGCCTATGTTTGTCATCAAATGGCTGATGTATTCTTGTGAAAATACATAATTATAAAGACTACAACACCAGTTGCGTAACTGATGTCATGCTGGCTCTCATGGAACCAACTAACTCTCCCAACAACACAACCTGATTTATAATGATTTTCACCTCTTTTAATACTTTTCCCCTTGTCCTAGAAAAACGCTGTGAAATCTGCTAAGCTGATGGCCATGTCTTTAGTGATGATGTATATTGACCAAGACGAGACATGGAGTTCACTGAGTAGTCTCACAAAAAATGCTGTTTTACTTTACTGTTTGAGGACAAAATTCAACTTTCTTTACAAGAAAAATGATCTTTTAAATTACCAACCATCATATGTATAATTCAGGGCACAAGCCACATGGGATCAAAAAATAATTTGTCCCTATCCATTGACTAAGGTTCATATTTTTTCCAAATTAAGGCCCCATGGCCCGGAAGTAGGCTTAGGCACTCTATAACCAGCCCTCCAGTGGCCATTCAGTCTGTCCCAGACGCCACACACACAGATATTAAAAAGACATTCACATCCAAAATCATTGTTAGAGCGGCTGCAGTAGGTGGATAGTGTCTATTCCCATGCTCGTATTGTCCCTCCGCACACAGCCATGGCTAAATCAGTGGCGCCACAGCCGCAGAAGCAGGTAGTAATAAGGCTCTGGATGGTGGCCCATAGATGTGTTAGCTGATGTGTTACTCAGAGGGCCCCTATGAAAAGACCCCAGGCGCCTATCCCAGTGCCTGTCTCCACAGCACTAAGCGACCATTAGGCTGGATTTAAAGGGCAAGACATTTAGGCTGCTGTCATCTTGTGTCAGTCCACCACAGGGACCGCGCCGTGGTTATACAGGCTCGTAAATAAACACCACACGCATACACGCAGGGAGCTGGGCTGTGGTGGTGCTGCTGCTGCTGCTGGGGGAGCCGACCGCAGGTTTGGACCGAGGCTCCTCTCGACGGCCCTCTCCCCGCCTCTGCCAGTGGCTCCGCAATTTGCCAGACCTAACCTTAAACTTCATCAGTCAACGAGGAGACTGACGGCTCCCCACACAGTCGCTTTGTCCCCGTTTTTCTTTCTCTTACTCTCTCTCTCCCTCTCTCACACACACACACACACACACACACACATTGCATCTGCCTCAGGCTGTCCCCTGGCTCTGCTTGCAGGCAACACCACCACCATGGTGGTGGCGACAGCAGTGATGGAAAAACTGAGGGCTTCTTTCTGAGCAGCCCTGGGGTCCCACCACCCTCCCCACCCACGTTCCTCACCCTCTGTCTCTCCCCTGTCTGTCTTCTTTGGGAGTGGGGACCACACAGATGTTCCAAACCACATCCAAGCAGTCTGGCTGTGATGAGCACATTTGCACACAGAGTGTAAGCTAACAATCTGCCAACAGCTAAAACGTGTCTGACTAGGGCCTAGCACTAATCTTTGTCTAAGACAACAGCCACTGGAACTCAAATTGAAGCTGCTTACGTAACTCTGGTAGACTTACTGGGAGACGCACACATAATGGCAAATTATCACATGGAATATGGGATGAGCTGTTGCTCTGGAAACAAGGCGAACAACTCAATAGCTCTTGGTTGCCTGTTGGAGACTCTCAACTGTCAGCAGCAATGGTTTGATCATCAAGAATAAGACCAAGTATAACACTGTTTGCAGAAAGGCTTGTGTCTAAAATCACAAGAGATGAATATACTGAGCGAGAAAGCCACGGATTAAGAATGCATTACAGTCAGGAACAGCTTAAATGATGTGATTCAGTCAAACTCCACTGAATAAAGAGGAATATAATAAGAGTTACTGAATGCCACGTCCTCTTTGAGTAATCAGCCATCTTTACCGGCCTCACAGACATCAATGCAAGTACGTCTCAGCCCCTGTCATTTAAAACAGCTACTGTTTTAATGCACCAAAAACTAGTCAAACCCCTCAATTACTCTTCATGTGAATACTGTGTGTGTGTGTGTGTGTGGTGGTGCGCATACTCATCTGAAGTCTGTGGTTTGGTATGGTTTGGCGGGTGTGGGAAAGTGTGGTTAGAGCTACACTCACACAAATAGCGGTTTTCTGTGTGAGCAGACAGTGAAATTCTCATTTTAAAGACAACAACACTGTGTGTACCTCGAGGCTCGCCAATGGCTAAACCGCACAATGTTTAAATCATTTTGGCTTAATTGCTTTTTAACAAGGCTCCCTACTGCGTTGACATTATACATTAACACTGTGGGTGCTGAAAGCTCACAGTCTGACAAGTCTGGCCACGTACAGCTGCGTCTGACTCAGAATAACATTGGAGAGACTTTTTGTGAAAAACTCCATTAGGTGCAGTTTGTAAAATCAAGAACAATAAGAGCAGAAAAAAGTTTTCACAAAGTATTCAATTCTATTTTTATCTGATGGAGGCCTCATGTGCTGGAATAACGTCTCCACTGTGTCTAATAAACAGATCTTCTTGCAGAATTGCACTATAGTGTGAGATATGATCTGACCTTGTATCCAGTGATAGAGTGGCACATGATACATGGTACAAACACAGGACTACCAGTCATAAACCCCTTCATTAGGAGAGCCAGACAGTGTGGAGCATGTATTTTACTACACACCCAACATTTCGGATAGAATATAACCTCTGGGCGGGATGTCGTAGGCCCCGGCTCACTGAGCTGCATGTGTGTGTTTGTGTTTGTGTGTGTGTGTTTGTGTGTGTGTTTGTGTGACCTGTCTGTCAGTTAAGCCTTACTTTGGGTTTTGAGTACATTTCCAAAATAACAATGTGCAGCATGGAAATTATAAAGTACTCAACATGTACAATATATAGTTATGGCAACCTAAAAACATCTGAGATGACTTCTGAAATGGCATTTAGTCAGATGGCACACGCTCTGTGCAAACGACGGCCAGCGAAGGTATAGAAATGTCAAAACAAAACATTCAGAGACATCCTAATATCCTCAAATTAGTTTGAAAACAGGTCCCCAGATAGCTCGGGCTGCGGTCATCGGGCGCCTATTTTGGAGAGGCACAGTCTTAAATAGCTGCAGGAAATGAGGAGATGATGATGGACTTGAATCTACCCTCTGCCTAAGCACCACTCTCTGAAAATAGGAGTGATCTGTTGTGCTCTACTTGCCAGAAAGACAGAAGAAAATAATCAGACTAAAAGAACTAATTAGGCAGGCAGGAACCACAACAAGTGATGGATGTGAACTGTATCATCATGGCCATATTTCTATCAAACATGAGCATAAAAACACAATTATTTTATTTTATTATTTTATTATTTCAAAAATACTTAATAATAATAAAACAAAACTAGGCCTGCTTTGTTATCAGTATTTAAATAGTCTCATTTACAACATGTCCTCCCACAATGCAGGAACAAACCCACGTGAGATAAATAACCAGTCATGCTGCAGAGCCTCTAATGTCCAAAGAGAGTAAAAGTCAAATGTATTATCTTTAATTTCCACTCTGTCAGTACCACCTCCTCAAAAGCAATTTGAATCCCGTCACTTGCCTTCTCCTGTCCCAGCCAGATGTCTGTCCACAGCCGTGAGTTTCAGGCGCCATCTTGTGGCCATTAGCATGCAACATTTGTGTTCACTTCAGAAAGGCAGTCAGAAAAGCAGTCACAGCATTTTCATGGCAAACATCAGCTAATGTTTATTTTATTTTATTTTATTTTTTACAGTTTTCTGGTCACTCTGACACAAATTTTTAAGTGATATATCATGTAAATCATCATGTTAGTTAATTTACTTTGCATTATGCATCAAAGAAAATAAAAATCTAAAATGACAGATAGAATTTGATTAATGTAACAATGAATAATGTGTCTGGATGCAAATGGAACTTCATTAATGAGGCAGAAAATCACTCAAGATGACTCTTTGCTGCCTCCTAAACTATTTGCAAATGCATTCTGAATGACTGATAGAAGAAACTACTACTACTAAAAGATCTACAGACTAAAAGATAAACTTTTCATAACAGTGGCATTTAATGATAACTTCGACTTTCAGAGAAGCACAGGCAATGAAAGCACTTATGAATTCTT
>JAQFJB010000003.1:16222343-16233103 GCA_029874875.1 Naso minor | reverse complement strand
TGTTACTCGTCTGTTTAAAGAGCGCTAACTGTTAACTGAGACACTGTTGACATGCAACTAAGTGTCAACAGATGGACTATTAAAATAAAGTGACACCCTAAAAGTAAATGCATAAGAACACACCCAGAAAGCATCAAAGAGGAGAAGTCAAGGAGGTAACTGATATTTTGTAGCAGGAAACCACCAAAGTATTCCTCACGAAAGGTTAATGAGGGTAAGTGGACGTTTGAAGCACTCTGTAGAGGAAAGAAATACTTCTTCACTCCCATGCAAGGGTAATTTATTTTATTCACTCTTACTTCACAGTGCACAATATGTCTCTTTAGAAGGCAGTTGAGTTTCCGTCAGACTCTGAATCAGCATCTGACGTTGCTTCTGTTTCTCCCGAGTTCTTAGAAGCACTGACGGCCTCTGACCCAGAGCCACTGGCTGAGGATTTGTCAGAGGAGATGGCGTCCTCGTCCACCTCAGTTATAGGGGACAGTCCTCCGTATGTCTCAACGGAAGTGTCACCGATGCTTCTGATCTCAGAGCTGTACAGGGGTCGGATGTAAGGGGCAGAGGGCTCACGGTCACCTGATGCCACACTGGAACTCTTGGATGATGCTCCATCGCTAAGCTCATGGGATGAATCTTTACTCTCATCAGAAGTCTCAGATTCCTCTTCATCATCTTTCTCACTCTCCTCTGTGATTGTGTCCTCAGATCTGTGGCTCAGGATTGATTTCCGCGAATGCCTGCTGCCACTGGTGGACCGAGAAATTGCTGAACTCCCCTCGCTGTCAAGGGAACTCTGGTCTGTCATCTGACTGCCAGATGAAGACCCTCCACCAGATTCTGACCCAGACATTTTCCTCTGGCTGGACCCATAAGATGAAGAACCTTCACTTACTGACCTTGACTCTGCCTCACTGGCTGTTCCTGTTCCTGACTCTGCCTCACTAAGTTCTTCACTGGATATCTCAGATGTTACAGCACTTCCTGATGATCTGGTTCTCTGTGAGGACCTTACACTTGAGCCAGACAAAGATGGGGCACTGCTAGTGCTACCACTGCCACTGCCACTCTCACTTGAACCTCCACTGCTCCTGGTCCCACTCCCACTGCCACTAACACTCCCACTCCTACTTCCACTTCCACTACCGCTGACAGTCGTGCCTGAAGCACTGCTCCCCTTGCTGGCCTCAGTAGCTGATGATCTCATGGAGGAGCGGGCAGAAGACCCACTTTCTCTAGTGCTCCCTGAGGCATCTTCCTCCTCAGACTTTTCATCAGAGTCTCTTTCGGTTCCTGTACCTTTTTCTGTGCTTGTTTCCTTCTCTGTTCCTGTGCCTGTTCCTGATTCTGTTTCTTTCTCAGATTCGGACTCTTTCTCTGAATCGGACTCTTTCTCTGTTTCTGACTCTTTATCTGTAGCAGATGACTTCTCTGACTCAGACTCTTTCTCTGACTCTTTGCCTGTAGCTGATGACTTCTCTGACTCTGACTCTTTCTCTGACCCTGATTCTCTTTCAGTCCCAGACTCTTTCTCACTGATAGATTCCTTCTCAGTTTTGTCCTCTTCAGATTTGGACTCCTCATCAGAATACCCCGGCTCTTCATCCGGCTCTTCCTCTGAGTCTACAGTGCTTTCATTGGCATCATCTCGGTCTAAATCTACCTTCAGATAATCTCTGTCAACACTGTTTTTTTCTGAGGATTCCTCATCAGAGCCTTTCTCCTTACTGCTTCCACTTGCACCTGCTTCTGGCTCACTTTCTGTCACACTGATAGATACCTTAGATTTCTTTTCATCTTCACTGGTTACTTGTGAGGCCTCCTCGTCTCTTTCGCTGCCTGTGGCTGAGCCACGACTCACACTACTCTGTGACTGTCTGCGGAACTTTAATTTGTTGCCCAAGTTGATTTTCTTCAAAACTTTGCCAAGCCGACTGCGGGAATCAGACTTGCTGTCAATTGGTCCCATAAGTGCTGGTCCGTCAGTCAGACTTTCCTGGCTGTCAATACGGCGGGCTGACATCAGTTTGGCATAATCCTTGTCCTTCTTCCCAGCACCAAACATCTTGAACATCTTGGCTTTCTTCCATGAAGATGGGCCAGAGGGACCAGCATCAGATGGCTTTTCTCCTCCCTTGCTAGCTGCCAGGAGTTTGCTGAGTTTCATGACAGACTTCAGTTTCTTGGCAGCCTTAGAAGGCTCCCTGTCTTCTGCTGGCTCAGCTTGTTCGATTTCATCCTCTGGTGGCACGTCCCTAAATGCAACCCTCTTGGGTGGACCTCTACCCCGCATGCCACCTCGACCCCTGCCTCTGCCTCGGCCCTAAGACAGTCAGATTCAATTTAACAACTTTCATGAAGATAAATCGAGTTTGTTGGAAGTCAAAAAAGGTTGATACTGCTGATTCAATAATACACTGGAAACACAGCCTACTGAGGCAATGACTGAAAATGTGACATCAATAAGAATATGACATTCACATCTATGGAAAGGTAATACCTCAGGGCCATGAGGACTGTAGTAATACCCATCATCCTCCATTATCACCTCTCCGTATTCATCATACATAGGAGTTATCAACCTCCTCCGACTGCCGTACTGAGGAAGGTCATACCTGAGAAAGAGATTCACACACAAAAAAAATAAACACGTTTTTATAAATGACTGTGGATAACCTTGACATTTGCTATGGGGTTAATAATTATTTAAGGAAACTAGAAAAAACTAGATTACTAGAAATAATAAGTTAATCACTGTGCACGTATTAATCTGCATGTCGTGCAATTAAAATGTATGTGAAAGTGTACTCAAACATCTTACCCTCTGTATCATGTTAGGCTCCTGTTACCATTTGATGTGACTTGCCCAGTATGTCTGGGCACAAATGGCATTGATAGAACCATAAAAGGATTTTTTAAAATTTAAGTTTCTCCTATAGCTCCCTCTATTATATCACACCGGCCCCATTTATGACTGCTTTTGATCTTTTTTTTTTGTAGATTTGGAAATATCTTTGATCAGATAGGCAGTAATTGCTGTGGTGATTTGCAGCTCTTCCTAGAAATTACCTTGCAAGTTCAGAGGGATATGTTGGAGAAAATAAAACATGAAAAAAGCTTTTCCAAAAATAAATATAGCAGAGTACATGCAGTATTTGCCCACGTTCGTCAAAAAGGTCTAATAAATTAGAGAAACGCAAAAACATGCCGAGACGGAGACCTGTTGAGTAACAAGCAATGTCTAAAAGCCCATTAAAACCTTTTTAAAACTGTTAAAATCATGTTGTATGATGCTTTTTCAATGCATCTTTTTGTGCCAGAGTATGTTTGGCTTTCACCAGGAGAGTGCTAAATGAGACCATCTTTCCAAACCCACTCTGTGCCAAAAATAGCAAAATGCAGTTTTATTTTTTGTCTACCGTCATTAAAATGCAAGACAAGGAATTATTGTTATGATGTTTTGATGTTGAGGAGGAAAAGAACAGATCATGACCAAATAAACAATATAAACATTTAATAATATTTTAAGCTATTACACACAGTGATTTGTCTTCATGATTGTACTGGATGGCCTCAATTGGCTTGGATCGGTGATATTTTACATGTGATTTCTTTCTTCTTAAGCTGGTTACACTAGACAATTTTAGACCTGATTCTGGGCGCGATTTGCCCCCCCTCAACAGTCATGGGGGCGTGGCCTGATCCGCAGCACGGTCACAACCTATTTGTCCAAACAATCCTCAAGTGTGTGGTGTCAGTAGGATTATTTTATAGCTCAAGATTGAGTGGGAGCCTCCCTGATGTCGAATCGTAATCAAACATGTTTGATATTTTTACCTGCAACAGCCAATCAGTGCGTTTACATGCACAGTTAAGTCGAGCTATGGTTAACGCTCGATTAGGCCATTTAACTGGACTGCTGTCCTTGTCTCATTATGCAAGCACTAAGGGAGAATCGATTTATTGTCTGACTCCGCCATGCATAGGCATAGCCCCGTTCAGCTGGTTGCTATTGGATCTTCTTCTAGTTAGCCAAACAAGTTACAAATAATTAAGCAAGCGGCTAGCGAAATCCTTGTCAAACGGTGAAAACAAGGACAACTTTACAGCACTGTACACGTTGTAGCTATGCTTTAGTTTTGGTACAAATTTGATGCATACTTACCATCGTGCTTACGGGTTTTTTGGTTTTGGACTGATTTTGCTCTACAAATTTATGCTGTTTGAGTTCCGGGTCAAAGATGCCGCAGGGACTACCGTTCACGCACAGAACACTCATGACAATGAACATAAACAAAACTGTGTCCTGAGCATGGTGGAATATTAAAAATGAAGACCAGCTTGTGGAATTTTGGCAACAACGTGAGTGCTGGCTCATGCAAGACATACCACAACAGGGGAAGGGAAAGGGGTGGGCAGAAACTGTGGCAGCATTTGATTTAACAGGTAAGTGAACGGGCTAATATAAACAAAGTAACAGCAACTTTTATCATCAATGGGTACAAATTATTATTATTTCTGTAATATCTTGTGTCTGTACAATCACCACTGCGATACTCAATACTACAAAAAGCACGAGTATGGTCTTGTGGTTTGGCTGAATTGTCTCATGTTTGTGGTTGAAACTGTCCTTGTGTCTGTGGTCTCCACATTTTTAAAATCAGTTAAGGTTTAATAATTGTCTAGTGTGTAACCAGCTTTACACTACAACTCTGGATTAGAGAGCAGCCTGAAGGAAAGAGATGACAATTTGTGTCACTGCCACTTTCTGAACAGCTGAGGGCGACTCTGAGACCACAAGGTTTGGTGGCTGCTGGATTAAAAGTTTGAGGTGTGCCCCTCAATGCAAATACAAACAGATCAAAGGCATATGGTCGTTCTGCTGATACACTCATCTGCAACAGCAGTTTTTGCAATGAACTTTGTGACATGCCATTAAAATGTAATTACAGCTTGCTGCAAATCAAGGCCAGTGTAGTTCGGACACATGTGAGCAACAGCTGAGGTAATTAGAGTTAGCAAAGATGACAGGTAGGTCAGCGAGCAACCACAGAGGCAATTACAACACTTCACTTTGAACAGAGAAAGTTTTTAACATTTGTCAGATTTCTTTTTAGTGGTTTAAGCTTCTTTCTGTTCTCATAAACGTACAGCGTAATTCCCCAGAGTGGTTCAAGTCACCTGCCACAGTGGAAGCATTTAATGAATACCGATTTCTCAGCAGCTGTTGCAGCTTTTAGCCAATGTTTTCTCTGTTTAGACCATATGGGCAAAGTAACAGGCAAGCCAAAACAACCCCTGTCCATTAAACCATGGGAAAACACTTTCACGGTCTCAGGTGCCCGACTCAAGACAGCATAATTGATCTAATTTAATGGGGAGTAGAGAGGGTAAACGCTTGGATGGTATGTAGTGCTGAAGGGGCAGCATAACTTATATTTATCATTTTACTCCGAACTTCTATGAAATGCTCTCCTACTCCTAAGGACCTGAGCATGGAAGCTGGAAGGCAAGGTCGCTATAAATAAGCCCTAACGATGAAAGTTTTTAACTTTAAACGACCCGATGAAGATCAGATTCATGGATTAGAGTAAGTGGATGAAAGATGGGATGGTCAGTGGGCCGCGTGCTCACCCTTGGTCGTAATTATAGTAGTCTTGTGTGTAGTAGTCCTGGCCTGGGTCGATACCTGACTCCATGGAGAGCTCCTGTGTATCAGAGAGGTGGAAAGAGAAATTACTCAGCACTCTTTGGAGGAAGACAGAAGAAGAAGAGTAGCAGAGGCAGCAGCAGCAGCATACAGGGTGACTATACAGCAGTTTGACTAAAATCCCTGTGAATTAAGAAGAGCAGGAGTGTTTCTACCTCAGGTCTCAGAAGAGATGGCCTCAGCAGTTGCTGTTGCTGCCAAAGATTAGTAGAAGAGGGATAAGGTAATGGAAAGAAGGGACGGTCAGAAGAGTCACATAAGGAAGAGTTCACTCTATACACAATATTTTAGGTCAGAAAATACAAGCCTGTCTAATGTTTATTTCTGATTCTTCGACACTAAACAAAGGAGGAGGATTGGTAAAATACTGATGGGAACAAAGCAAGGACAAAGAGGGAAGAGGTCCACCAAGCAATGAGAAAGTGATCAGCGAAGAAATAAACATCATGCATTCACAGAGGTGACAAAAAAGTGACTTTAGTGCCAAACAGTCACTTTTTCCATTCCTGATTATGTTCTTTTTCTTAAAGAGCAGAGAAAGTCATTCAAATGCTTATCTGCTTTTTGACAGGAACATTGTAGAATACAAGAGACGAATCAAACCTAAACTGTAATGTCAGTGTCACAAGTCCTATCAGTGGGATCTCATCTTAATCTCATTCAGTGTTTTCCATCAAGTGAGTGGTAGATAAGAATAATAGGATTTAAGCGGCCTCAAGCTGCTGTAGGAGTGACAAAATGTCTTGGCACGCCAATGAGATAACAACGCATCACAACAGGAATGCTTACCTGCCTGCCGTAGCCTCTCCTCCTGTGCGCCGCAGAAAGGAGGAAATGAGAGAAATGATGAAAATGAATTGACAGCAACATTTCAAGTGCTTTCAGATAAATGAAATGTTAAGTATACAGGACTAGTGCGCCTGCATTCTGCTGACCAATGAAATTGCTGCTTTACTTACTGTGCATTTTCATGTGTTAAATTACAGAGTTGCATATGTCAGTTCAGTTTTAAAAAAGGGTTCCTAAGGCCACAATGTTATCGTGCTGGTGTGGGCTGTTTTTTCCCCCAGTTATCTCATGCAAACAGGAAGAAAAAATACAATAAATGCAAACATCAAAGAGGCAGGGAGGACTGGAATTAAAGTCAGTGTTTATAAAGACTTATCTTAAAGCATCTCCTTGCAGATATGAAAAAGACATTCAAATTCAGGGTTAGTGAACCAAAAAGTTAATAAAATCATCTTTGGTTATCACATCATAATGTGACATTTTCTTTTAATGGTTTTTAGCTAAACTGAAGAGAGTAAATCTTAAAAATTGAGACACATAAAAACAACTCAGAGCTGCATCTGGGGACGACAGTGCAGTGCAGTTAGTCCAAGTCAACAAGCTGCATGTAATGGAGCTGCCTGTCTAAAACCTCCAGGTTCACAAGCGTACAACTGTAACCTGTCTGAGGCCCATAAATAATGACAACTCTCACACTCAGATATATAGCCAAGCAATGATGCGAGCTTCCTCTGGAGAGCTGTAATCTGTTATTATGAGCAGAGATCAGAGGGACGGGGCAGAACCATATGGCCACACCTCCTGGGCAGAGTGGATGAAGGGAGTGGGGTCTGATGGATGACCTGTTGGCTTTGCTGCTGGCGAGTGCTGCTTCATACAACATCAAGAAAAATGGCACAGTGGACAGCAGCCACAGGAAGTTTGCACAGCAGCAGAGTTGGTGGAAGATGGGTGATAATGCAATATTGTGGAAATAGAGGTGAGAGAGGTGAGCTGAGAATGACGAGACTTGAGAGTTCAAGAACACAGTGTGTTGAATCTACAACAGAAAGGAAGTCTTGGCTGCACAAATGACTTCTGTTATATTTTATACTTCATATTAGTATGTAGAAATAATAAAAACAGAACTTATTATTCTGCTGCAACAATAACAAAACACAGCGACGCCACCCATTGGAGAAATCAGTGGAAAAGTGAGTGTGTGTGTGTCGCAGGTGTACAGGTCGGCACTCAGCATAGATGCCCTTGCCATTAGTGTATAAATGTGTGTTTGAATGCTGATTTTAATAAAAACACTTCAAAAGGACATGTGACAAATTTTGACTTGCCAAGGGAGGGATAAGAATGCAGGTTAAGTTCATATGGAGCTGCAATCAGCTACTGATTAGCTTAGCTTAGCATAAAAACTGTTCAACAATGGAAAAGGCTAGCCTGGCTCTGTCAAGGGAAAATAAATAAATAAAAACAGCCTTACTCACCATCACATTACAGCTTGTTTATTTACTCTATTGGAAAGGAAAAAAAAACAAGCTCTGGTTTTATGGGTTATTTGCTGGACTGTTTCTGGGCCAAACATTGCACCTTGTAAAAGTACAATGTAATTTACACACTTCAGTTTTTGCTCAAATTTCACCAACGAGTGTGGCATTAATTAATGACCTTTTAGAGGTGCTAGTGGACAGATGTAGTTTCCTTTTGAGGATGCCTGCCTGGCTTTTCCCCCCTTTGTTTGTGCTAAGCTAACTGCCAGCTGGCAGTGGCCTCACATTTACGTACTGACTTGAGAGTGGTGTTCATTCTCCCATCAGACTCTCTTAATTAGATTGAATTAAATTAAAGGTGCAGACCAGCTGAATGTTTACAAGCAACGAAGGATCTCTCTGATCAGCATTTTGTGTGTATGCAGATATTAACTAAGACTTTTGTATATCTTGACCTCTGGTTTGTATTTTCTTGATTATACAATGATGAGATTGGGATATTTAAGCTAATGTAATCTTTGAAACCTCTACCCAAAACACACTTCAGTTGTTAAGTTTACCCTTATTTTATGTGTGCATCACAGTTATGGTTGTCAGCGTTAACGTGTTAAACACGATTGGTTAAAATGCAGCAATTAACACGTTATTTTTTAATCCCGTCAATTGCGTGTTTCTATTTTGTCCCTTCAATGCACCGTTAGTCAATCTGCTGTAGAGGTTTCCTGCTTCTTACCTGTAGAAGAAAGACAACAATACCCTTCTGAATGGCTCATTTTTTCTTTTTGATTCTTCTCTTCCTCCTGAGGTCCAGACAAGAAGATAGATACCATTCTTTTGACTGTGCGTGCAGTAACAAGGTAGAGACGGGCAGCAACTGCCCACCGCTTATTAGCTTAGCTAAAATACTGGTAGTGAGTGGGAAGCGCTAGCCTGCCCCTGCCTTAAGTCATCAGATAAACTTTCCAACACCTCTGAACAGTCCCATGTGCTTGTTGTGACTTGTTTATTTACCATGTTATGTTATATTTGGGCTCAGATTAGCACTTTGTGATTTTATAGTCAAATACGTACGAAAAGTAAATCACAGGTCACAAGCCCAAAACACTGAGGATGTAGCCTACTTGTAAGTAGGCCAAGAAAATGTTTGCTAAAAAATTAAAATGACACAAAGTGCTAATTTGAGTCTAAAACATAACAATGTAGTAAATAAACAAGTCACAACAAGCACACAGAACCATTTAGCGTTGTTGGAAAGTTTATCTGATGACTTAAGGCAGAAACAGGCTAGCACTTCCCATTGACTACCAGTGTTTGAGCTAAGCTAATTAACAGTGGGAAAGTGCTGCCCAGCTCTCTCTCTCTGTCTCTTTTTTTTTGCCCATCTCTTTCTTGATACTGCACCAGACTTAGGAAAGAGACATACTCCAATTGGCATTTGTTTACCAATCAAGTTAAAGTGGAAAAAACTGTTTTACATTGTTACGGACGTAAAAATCATTGGGAAATGCAAGATAATATAATTTTAAACATGCAATAAAATTGCAGTTAATTGTGATTACCTATTGAAACTCTGCAATTAACTGCGATTTAAAAAAAAAAATCATTTGACAGCCCTAAAAATAACTTGAATTTTAATCTCAGTGTTTGGTTGCCTGCCGGTATTTTGGTAAACCTCAGCTCTTTATTGCAATGTTTACTTTCTCTATGTTCACTGTCCCTGTTAAATAAGTAAGCCAATAGATAAACAAATGCTACTGCACTCACGATTACCAAAACAGCATCTGCTAATTTTTTACATTTATGTGGACTCAATTTGGAGATGTTTGTCTAAAGCAACTTGCAAATGATGTAAACGTCCATGTTACAGTATATAAAGACAACTGTTAGCAGATTTATGATGCAGTCATAAATATTTACTATCATACCCAATATAAAGTTCAGTAATATATAACACAGTATATAGTATGCGCAGTGAAGAGATTAAAATTAGCACAACTAGCTAAAACAATGAAAGGCTTGCATGTTTGTATAAATTGTGGGTGTCACCATGTTTACTTATATGAAGGAGCTAAATATTAATTCCATGGCTGCTGGCCTCCCTGCTCTCTCTTTCATTTTTAGATCAGTTTACCCAGATTTTTTAGTAACGTTGTATGCAATCGCACAAATTCTCATCAGACTTTTTTTGGGAGTATTTTGTTTATGAATTTATTCGCCAACTTGCAGTTAACAGAAACCCGGACATAAAATGATCAAAACCTTCACACTAGAGCTCAGACCTTGACTCTGTAGCATGATACTGAAGGTGGTTGAAGCACGTGGTACTTTGAATTTCACCGTTTTCTCAGGCTATTATGATGATTCATCA
Organism: Naso minor; assembly: GCA_029874875.1. Lineage (NCBI taxonomy): Eukaryota > Metazoa > Chordata > Actinopteri > Acanthuriformes > Acanthuridae > Naso > Naso minor. Next base: position 16,222,758 of record JAQFJB010000003.1, on the reverse strand, counting down.
TTAGTCACCGTCATCAATCACACAGCAGCTCTGTGTTTCAGTGCTTCGCTCGAGGGATGAGAGGTTGATAAAACACGAGGTCAAAAGTCATGAAGGCACGGTGGTTGTTTCCCTCCAGCCGAGCTGCATTTGTGTGCAGAGAGAGCCGGTGGAGCATCCTGAAGAAGAGTCGAGCTGGCAATTATAATCAGGGCACAAATTACAGCCGTACCTATGTGATTGCACACTATCGCATTTCAGCTCATACGACGTGGAAAATATGAGCTCTCCTGGCCCTCAGTGTGGAGTCTCTCTCATAGCACAAAGTATATTATATTGTACTCACACTCAGCTGTACATATGATACACAGAGGACAGGAGGATCTGAAAGGCAGCACTTTTTTATCAAGTTCACTCAGGGTGTATGTAGGCCAGC
>JAQFJB010000003.1:16188042-16203729 GCA_029874875.1 Naso minor | reverse complement strand
TAGTTTAAAAAAAAACATAAAACACGTCAGAGTATCCTTTTTTTCCAATTGTACAGAATGATAACAGCTACACTGGACCTTTCTCAGCGCTGGCACAGTGTTAAAAGGTGTCTGGAGATGGTCTGGCTGTGTGAGACTACTTGTGTCGAGGAGACACAGAAAGCTCTTGAAAAACAGTCATTAACGCCCATTTGCCTTTCAGATGAACTAATTAGACTAAACAGTGGGTCCCTAAGAGCTGCAAAGAGATGTTTCATGAATCTCTATAATTAATTAATTTGGACTCGAAAAACTGACTCTAGAGGATGCACTCATCTGTCTCTCATTGGCAGATCCGTGATCTTAATTGATTGGTCTGCGGTTATTAAACTAAATTGAACAAGTTTTAATGCAACATTTAATTTAATTTGTCCATGTTTGTTTTCAGTGGTTGTTTGGCACTGCTGAATCATACACATCACTTGAGGCCTGCTAAAATAATTTTATATGCAAATGAAGGTGCCACCTTGAACCAAGTCCACCTCTTATCACAGAAGGAAAAGCACTGCAGGAAATATATGCAATTAATTTCAATTCAACCTGAAATTAATCTACAAAAGGAATATTAGAGGGCAAGGAAACGTACTGGAAAAATCCGTTGCATGGATGGAAGAGGTAGAGAGGAGACAGCAGGCATCTCTTTAAAGATTAATAATTTAAAGGAGCCATAAACAAAATCGATTCACCACGAAATTCAGCATCAGCTTTACACCAAAACAAACCTGCGTGTCAGTCACACCTCCCATTTCCTCTGGTACTCCACCCGCCCCACCCCCTGCTCTCAGCAGCTCTCTGCTCAGGAGAGGCCAGAGCCTCGTTAGTGGTTAGCGTTAGCTTTGCTGTCTACCACATCTACTCTGATAACTTGGTGTTATTTCAAGTGAAAAAACAAAAAACAAAAAAAACAAAACCAAAACATCAGTTACTTTCTACGAAGCATGTCGGAATCTCATGACACAGTATAAACAACATTTGTGTATTTACTAAACAGTCTATGATGTTAGCCGAGCTACTCGTTTCAGCTAGCTCTGGCCAGGTGTGTAGTCTCCTTCTTGGGCAGCAAGAGAGGCCAGAGCTCTGCTAGTGAGTAGCTTCAGCTTGACTGTCTATCACATCCACTCATGTCATAATGTTATAATGTGACGTTATTTCAAAAGAAAACACAACTAGTTGTCTCTTTCCATGATGCATGGTCAGTCAGATTCTCAACCACAACACAACAGAAGAGCATTTATGTGATTTTTTTGAACGGCCTATGATGTTAGTCTTTCCACTGGCTGTTCCTCGCTTGCTTTGCCATTTTTATAAACAGTGTTGGGGGCGGATCCAGAGGGAGGGGTTCACATGAACTGATGTCTCAGCTACCAAAACAAAGAAACTGAGAAACTCGATAACAACACACAGAGAGGGCGTGCGGTATCACTCTGCATTCTAGATGTCAATACGCCATGAGTTCTTTACATAGCAAAATGCTTTTCCTAAACTAATAAGGCTAAATTTTATGCCTGGCTCCTTTAATTCTTTTTCTTATTTATTACACTGTAGCTTGCTTAATGAATTTTAAGTAATATACACACATTGTTTTCCTCTCATTTATCAGTGTAACGTGGTTTTACTTTCATATCTCATGTTAAATGTTGTCTTACCTGATGAGCTGCTCCTTCTTCTCCTCCACTAAAGTGGGAGGGACAGTGGACACAACAACCTGCATGTCCAATGCGTTGACCACAGAAACCTGAGAGAGAGTAAGAGAAGGGAGAGGGAGGTTAAACTGTCAGCAGAGGCTGTTTTTCATGTGTCCAACTGTGAGTTTTGTTGACTTATTCAAATGCTTCCTTGAGTGGACCAAATGAGACCCTCTAATTGCCTGCTTGTATTGGTGCCATGCGGCAAACTTAACAGGACCTAATTTTGATGCCGCAGTTAAGTGCATAGGCAACAGCCTCTGTGCTCTGAAGCCAAATCTCCCGTGTGGATCCTGTGAAATTAGGTTTCCCCTTGAAAATTAACGAGCACCACAGTTAAGCACTCGCTACTCTCTCATATCCAGGCAATGTCCCAGACCCTCCTTCTGTCTCGTTAGAAGCTTGTTATCCACACATATTTCACTGAAACGAAAAATCTGCCTGCCCACAGTCAGGAAAGATAAGCATTGAATTTGGTGCAAAGCTGAGCCTGATCACAGCGGGTGTGTGGGGAAATTATCAGGGAGAAGAAATGCACACAGAGATAAAAGACATCCGGACACAAATTTAAACAAACACACAAATATAAACATATATAATACATTTACTCTCACATTATGTCCAGTTTGAGGTTGTTCTTTATTGCAGTATCTTTTCCTATATTGACAAATTATTGTTCAAACAGCCAATCATGTCTGCTTTGTAAAACATTTGTTAAACAGACAGCATGTTGAAGTGGTACCACAGCAATTTAATATTGACCTTTCATAAAGACGTGGAGGTTGAGAGAGAAAATAGAAAATGGTTAAATCCTTTGCAGCAGAAATCTCCCCTTCACTCTCTCTCGATCAATCTCCAAAACACTGGAGCAAAAAATTCAGCACACAGTAACTCTAAAGTTTCTTTTGTTTTACCCTCCCTACCTACTCTTTTAAACCACACACACCATGTTTAAAATGGCATACCTTCTATAAATAGCATTTAATCTTGTGAGAGATGTTTTTCTGGTGTAGTTAAATGAGGAGATTGGTACCACCCTCATAACTGTCCATTGTCAGGGTTGGGAAGGTTACTTTTGAAATGTGATATGCAAGAGATAACTAGATAAATTAATTATTACATTTTTAATAGGGTAGCTATTTCAGTCACTTACCTAGGTAAGGTAACTTATAGCATTTGATTGCTTTTACAAATTTCTGATGAATGTTTTAAACTTTTAACCATCAACATTTGTAGCATTTTAACAGCTAGTAGATATATTCTTCCTTGCACTGTTACGTTCGGCTCTTTTCTTATTTTTAAAATATTTTCAGCACTGGAACACATTTTTATCCATAGATACAGAGAACCCATTGAAAGCATCAGAATATAATCAAACTTTACTAAAAAGCCTTGACTGAAAATGGCTAAAGAGGACATTGTGCACATCAAAAACAAGCAAAGCAACAAAATGAATATTATTCAAAATAAAGCCTGAGCTTTTTACAGAAAATATTCAGATGTAACCCCCTTTGTAATCATTAACATTTTCGTAAGTAACTGTAATTTAATTACATACTTTTTCGCAGTAACAGTGACTGATTACAGTTACATTTATTTTGTAATTAAATTACACGACTTTGTTACATATAACTAGTTACTCCCCAACACTGTCCATTGTATGTAAGGCTACAGCTAGCAGTTGATTAGCTTATGACCGGAAACAGAGGTTAAAAATTTGCTTCACCACAACAAACTGCAGAGTCAAGGTTGGTACACTCCAGTGTATTAGATTTTTTTAAAGTACTAGTGATTATGTTTCCATTAGACAGAGTAAGAATAGCTATATCCTACTATTTTCAGTCTAGGCACAAAGCTAGGCAAGCATACAGACATGAGTTGCTATCACCATTCTGAGATTACAAAAGTAACGTTATCAGAGTGTTTTACTCAGAATTGACAAAGCTCCTCCAGAGCCACAGAGGACATTGCTTTTACAGGCTGTCGCACCCCATCTCACAAATAAATTAGCTTTGACATGTAAAATTGGTGGAATGCCCCTTTAATCAGACTCTCCGGTATCAATGAGTTGGAGACCGGTGACAAACCAATTCCACTCGTCAAAGCTCTGTCCTCTGCAGAGATATCATACCGTGGAAGCTGCACACAATGTACAATCAAATCAAAATGGTGTGCAGGTGACACGTCAGTCAAGAACTAACAGAGCGTGTTCATGCATATCGCCTATTGATATACTACACTGGCCTTTACACACCTACATATAAGCTATAAAAAGCCCAGAGCATATTGGATACTTACCACCACCTCGGCGCTGCTGCTGAGACCTTTTCCATAGTCGTCTGTGGCAATAACTTGGAACTTGAAATAGGACCTGCGCATGTTTCTAAACATAATGGCCGACTTGATGATGCCTGTGTAGGTCTCAATGACAAAGCTGTCCTGGCCCTCTGTTGTGGGTGGGATAATCAGGCGGTATGCCATCTCACTGAAATTCCCAGTGTCTTTATCAGTAGCCTAAAACACACAAACATAGTGCAGATAAACTAAGTTATTATGGAAAACATCAACATGTCTGACTCTGAACAATGAGGAATAGAGAGAGAGAGAGAGAAAAAAAGCAGTGTCTTGTGGAAAAATGAGATTTTAATACAGCCTGAGCCATATACCAACTATTGCTTGAGCAAAGTCTAACCAAATCAGTAATATTACAGATGATATTTTCCTTAAACAGCTGCTGGGAAACACCTGCTGTTACAGTGATTTTGGCATTATGAGAGCAATATGCGTGATAGTCTGCAGAAAAGATTTTCTTCCTTGTGTGATTCAGTGTTGATTTACTCCCAAACCCCTCCACTATGGTGCATCAATCTTGCTGTTATTTATCAAACAATTATTCTGCAGCCATGTGACAAATCATTCTTGTCACATGGCTGACGAGACAATCAATTCAATTTTCTCATAACACCCAACCATCAGAGCTGTCTAGTTGTACAACTGGAGGTCGGCACTGTTCTCTCTTTTCTTGGGGGCAGCATCTCTTAGATGTGTCTATGATTGGTTGCTATGGTGCCATTGTGTTATCTCATGATGTGAAAACCACTGATGGACAACCAACATAACCTGAAAAAAGTTATGAGGCACTGATAAGTGATGTCTTTCATCAACGGAGATATTTACTCGTAATTTTTTCTTTTGTACAGGTGTTCTGTAGAAGTATCTGACAAAAGGAGAAAGCTGCAGCTGAAAGCTCATAAGTTAACTCCACCTCAAGTGGTGTACTTGACTCAAATGCTGCTCTTTTCTCCGAAGGCTAAAGAGGAGGCAAGGTTTCCTCACTTTTCATTATTGTCAGTGCTTTTAATAATGAATGTGAATTGTTTTGCCTTTTTGAAAGTGAGGAGCAGAAACAAGATAAAACACAACAATGACATTCTTAAAGGAGCAACATACTAAATTTAGCTTTATTAAATTGCAGGAAAAGCAATTTACTATGTAAAGAACTAGTGGCGTATTGATGTCTAGAATGGAGTGCGATGTCACACACCCTCTCTGTGTGTTTTTATCAAGCGTCTAATGCTGCCTTTAAATGGACCTCGTGAAATCTTGTAGTGAATTTGTGTACAGGAAAGGCTTGGCGTTCAAGTGGTAACCACATAAGAGCAGTGTTGCTAGGAAACGGCAATACAAATGCCAAAAGATCTCTTGTTCTCATACTGGCTTTCTATGTTGAAATATTACGTTATTACTTTGTGTTTAAACGTCACGGGGGGGAACAAGAGACGAGACGATGAAGGTGACAATTTATATCCAGATTAACAACTTGTCTACACTTACTTTTGGTCCTGTATGGGCCGCTACAGGCTCCGCCATCTCTGGAAACGTCAGCAAACACATCTCAACTTGTGAACTCAGAGATTTCTGATAAATTCGACTTGCGATGTTGTGAATAATGCAAGAGGGGGGGGCATTCATATGGTCTCTTCTCTGAACATGTAAAACACGACCCCAAGGGCACCATAGGTCTCTTTGTTTTAGTAGCTGGGACAGCCGCGCGTTCATGTTACTTCATGTGAAACCCTCCCTCGGGAACCGTTGCCAAAAAACCCTTAATTAAACACCAATGCCAGTGAGGAGCAGGTGAGCATATTTTTATATTTAACGCAGGCCCAGTTAACTATACAAACAAGTGGAAAGGCTAACATCATAAGCTGTTCACAAATCACATAAGCAATCTATATTGTGTCGTGGTCAAGATTCCAACTTGCTATGCTTTGTAGAAAGAGACAATTAGACTTTTTTACGCTTGAAATAACATCTCATTATCACTGCGTAGATGTGGGGGACAGCCGAGCGAATGCTACCCGCTAGCGGGGCTCTGGCCTCTCCTGTTGCTCGAGAAGGAGGCAGAGCTAGCATGAACGACTGGCTTGGCTATCATCATAAGCTCTTCAGTAATTACATAAATGATGTTCTATTGTGTTGTGACTAAGATTTCAACTCACTTCATAGAAAGAGACAATTAGACGTGTTTTCGCTTGAAATGACCTCAAATTACTGTAGACAGCAGAGCTAAAGCTAACGGCTAGCGATGCTCTGGCCTGTCCTGAGCAGAGCTGCTGAGAACAGGGGGTGGGCTGACATGCAGGTTTGTTTTGGTGTAAAGCTGATACAGAATTGCAAGCACTATCTGACTCTTATATCTGAGCCAGCTTTCTTTTCTGCTGTTTGGTAACAGCAAAAAAAAAAAAAAAAGTAGAGTTGCAGTTGGACAGCTAAACAAAAAAGTAACCTTTTTTTTAACATCTTTGAAAAATGCACAATGGAGCTTCAGATTCAGCTATTAATTCTGTGTAGGTTCGTCACTATGAGCAATTCCTCACATACTAGATTTTATCCTTTGAAACACTCAATTTAATTTGATAAATTATAAATTTACCAAATTTGAAAAATGAGTAATGCGAAGTGTTGATAGCATTTCTTCAAACAAAACAAGAAAATGACAGACAGAAACAAGTTAGTCCTCAAAACTAATTTATAATTTATAAAGATAAAACCTGCATGGAACCACTTTGGCAAAACCACAGGATTCTTGACCTCTGAAGCACAAGTTCTGACAAGCCACTGAGCTCACACACACGCATCAATTTTCAGAGTGCTTGTCTGTAGCGAGTGACACTGATAAATAGGAGCAATCTCTTTTTTTTCTCCAGCTATTGGCAGAGGAGAGGGAGGGAAGGCAAGGTCCCACTGAAAGGACTGCATAAATCACCAGAGTGAGATATCCTCATTGAGCACAAAACAAATTTACCAAATATATTCACCTGCGCTGTGTTGAAGGGCAAAGCTTTTAAAAAGCTGTTATGGATGTTAAAGGGAAAACCGTTACCAAGTGAGGTTTGTTTGTAAGCTGCCACAAAATGACAAGGAGGAAATGCAAGGATCCTAATGGATTACATTAAAAATCCTTTAGGGCATCAAAAATGAGTAAATTATGGCATTTTATTGTTGTTAAAAAGCTTTTCATTAATCATAACAAACAAAAAAGCCATCAAGATGGAAGCTGAGAAAAAGTGACTATCCATTAATCTCATTACTGATTAAAAAAACAAGGTCAAGGGTCACACGGAGCAGTGTATAATCATGTAATCAGACTTTTCAAACAGCACTTTTCTAACTTGTTCATGAAACGAAACATACTGTATATCATCTACGTGAGTGAAATAACAAAGTCAGAATGGTCAAAATACACCAAATACTGATGACATGTCTCATGTTTATCTCCAGAGAAAAGAGGCGTGCAACTTCATCACTTATCAAGTCAAGTATAAACACCTCACCGGAGCCATACTCCAAAGAAGCCTTGGCTACGGGGAAGTTATGGATAGCACTCGGTGTATTCCAAGTAGAAGGAAAGGCAGAAAGGGGATCTGGAACGGGCTGAACGGTTGAAGCCACGGCGCAGTGGCACAGAACCGACGATTCAAGATGAGTAGAATCATAACCATTTTAAAAAACATCTCAGTCATTCATGATACTGTGTCTACATTTCTTATTCACAGGAACTTCCACCACGTACCGCGTACATAAATATTTTTCATATAGGACAAACACAGATGCAGGATTATTGATGCAGTCGGTTTTTCAGTTACTTTGGCCAGTTCCAGGGTGTTTGTATTGTGCATGACGACTCAACTGGTCCCTGATTCATTAATAATGTCAGTAGTTCCACCTGTGCTTTTTCCCGTAATGAGAAGTTTGAAAACTATTAAGGGCAGTTCCCAGGTTATCTTTTTTTTTTAAGATATTGTTTGGGCTTTCTGTACCTTTATTTCTCTGACAGGACAGCTGAAGAGTAAACAGGACATGGGAGAGAGAGGGGGAATGACATACAGCAAAGGGCCACAGGTGGAATCGAACCCATGGCCGCTGCAGCGACGACAAAGCCTCTGAATACCTGCTCAACCAACTGAGCCACCGGGTGCCCCAGTTCTCAGGTTATCTGATTTGAAAATTGTTTCATGGAACTAAAGGGAGACGGATCTGCACTAATTTCTAGCCTATTTCTAAGGAGCAAAGCTTATAATCAATTCTTGGATTTTAACCAGTTCAGTGAGACAATGTGGGAACATGAATAAGATATTCACTAGCAGGGACAACGCCACAACAATTCAATTTAACAATCTTTATGAAAGTGATTTTGATAATTAAAGGATGAATGTATCTTGAATTTTGTGGAAGGTTGAGTCTATCAGACAGAGGGAGACTCAGTGAGGGGGTTCTGTCTCAGCGTTTATTCTGCCTGAGCTGATTTGGGACCCATACCTGTAATGAGATGTAGTGGAGGTACGCACTGGATTAATCAAAAGAATGAGAGGAGAGGGAGGAGGGTGGGTGAGTGGAGAGATCTGAGACAAACCAGGCTGAATGGGTTGACCAGGTATAAGTAGACTTGTCAGGTGATTAGAGGTGTGGTTGAGGCAAGTTATTGAATGAACTTCATTAGAGTATGGAAAGTCAATGTCCTGTGTCATCCCCTCTGGATTTCAGTATATTTTTTAAAATGTATTTTAATGTTATTTGGTCGGGTGTTATTGGTGTTATTTGGCCTCAAGTGCGAAATTTAGGCTTGCAACCCGTTTATTTTTCCGTAAGTGGTCAATTTTAAATCCTTTCGAAAATTACTAATGCGACAACTATAAACACTAAACTTTGGCTGGAAATTTATGGCATTGTATTGATAAAAATACAAGGGCCTGTTTTTCAGTTACTCTCTGTTAACACCGTAAGGAAACATTAATAGCATGATTAATTGCTAGAAATGGTCTCTGTACCAAACAGAGTGGCTCAAACTGAGCAAATTAGATAGAAGTATTAAGTTCATTTTAATGTTATGCTGCATTTTAAACTGCTTGTACTTTCCCTCTGTTTTAAGAACGTCACATGCACACGTGCGGTGGTATCCATGTGTCTGACACATCACTTCAAACTTTCTTACCTTGCACACAGGAAAACTGATCCACCCACACACACGATCATGTAGTGAATGACTCCAAGGCTGAGAGCATTCTATAGAGTCTGGTCAAACCAGTCAGACTTACAACAATACTGTAAGACTGGCCTGTGCATTTTCACAATGCTTTAACTTCATGTTCTTGAGTGTAACCTACATTTAATGATGAGCTACTGTGTTAACGTTCAAAAAAAGTCAGTGTTTACACTTCTGCAGGTCTTAATCATTGCATCTCTTCTTACAGTGAAAGCAAGAGCTTCTCGTGTTGAAATTTATGAGAGGCTATTAGTAAAAAGAATATAATCCCAGAGTGATCCCAGAGTTAACTCTGTATTTTTACTTAGAAAAAAGACAAACTTCTATTTTATACATAAAGACAAGGATATGAGAAGAGGGAATGCTCCCTCCTCTCCACCTTTGATGATTTTCTAAATCATTTTTGATGACCTTCATACTCTTAACTAGGCCTGGGTGATACAGCTGAAAAACCTACCACAAAAGTGAAGTTTCATATTGATTGATAAATAATTATTGAACATGTAGGTTGTGACTAATGACTTGTTGTGCATTCTAAGAGGTGGAAGCAGCTAAGGTGATAAAATGAGTAAATATCACAATATTTTTGACCGCATACCACGATACTGAGACAGTATTGTAAGGATGATTATTGGTGATTTCACAAAATATTAATGCAATAACTCTTTTGATAATCATCAGTAATGTGGATAAGTGGGTAAAAGTAAATAAAACAACGAGAGCAGTCTAGTATGTTCAGAAAATCACATCACTTTACTGTGATGAAGCCTTTTCAACCAGGAGAAGAAGAAGTCACGATGTAACGATATCCAAAATCTGTCACGATATCTTGTCTCATTTCATGATGTGATATGATACTGATATACTGCCCAGCCCTACTTTGAGCTGTTTGCTCAATATCACACCCACCCCTTCTAAATAGACCAACATCATTAGACTGCTGATAAATGAATTTAAATCCGGTGGAGTAATTAATTCTAAAAATTTCACATATAATGAGTATTATCTAGTAGTACCTTTGTGAACACTTTACATCAAAGAGGTCATCTGACCAGGGCTAAATGGATGTCCTTCTGTCAAACCTCAAAAGGGAGCTGAAAACAACCTTACCATTGACTTTATTGGGCTAAAAACAACGTCAACAGTTTTAACACATTAGACACTTGTTTTGCACACATATTCACCAAAATAAATAAAAATGACTTGTTTTCTGGTTTGTAAATTACTATTACTGAAAAATTACAGTACAGCACAGAGGATTGTTCTACTATGAAGATACTGTATGATTAATAATGTCTAATCATTTGCATATGTAACAAAAAGAGTTCTGTCCTTCATTGTTATATCTAACGTAGCCTGAAAGGCAAAACTAAGGGAAAAACGGTGTGTAAACGCCCGCTGCATGACTGACTGCTACTTGTTGAACTCGTTGCTTTAAGCACGATGGTAACACATGAATGTGACTCAGATGACTGTAACAACATGTCCATCAGCTCAGATCTTCTTGGATCTGTGCGCTGGTGGCTGAACAGCACCAAAACAGAAAAACTAATCAAGGTGATAAGGGGGACGAGGATAAAGTGAGAAAGACAAAACCTCCCCCCATTCCAAATGGAAACCTTGCAGGGCTGTATTCCAATTATTTATCATAAATGCAATTCTATTTTAAATGCTGCTATCTCTAGATCTCAAGCTAATTATTTTATTATCTTAAGAAAACAGGCTTTGTTATCTCAAGATGTCAAGATTATCAAGCTGTTATGAAAACAAACAGTGCAAAGTGCAAAGATGACGTCACTGATTTAAGCTGATCAAAACAGACTGTGCTTGCATTAAGGCTCAGTTATAAATCCATCTGAACAATCATGACAGTGACCTTGAAAGCTGAAATTACTGATTGAAACAAAAATAGTCATTTCTTATGAAATATTATCTTGTTATAGGAGAGATGTTATGCTTTCCTGTCTATTCTGACAACGTCAGATACTCATGTTAATGATGCCAGAGCGTCACATAATGAGGTTCGTACATTTGAGCCCTGCAGGTTGTTTCAGTTGGCTCTGCACGCTGTGTAATGCTGTGGTTTTTTAATAGTGTTTTTCCAGTGACATTAATGCTTGCTGGACTTCCTCATATAGGCATGCCAGCTCACTGCACAAAGCGCTTTGCCTGCCCCCTCTCCCGCTCTGCTCAGACGCCGCTGCTCTCTGCTTCAGGAATTACCGTCAGTACCTTGTTTAAAATGGCTCCAATGAAGTTTTTATTTGGGCGTAAATGAAGGACAGTTAACTTCGTTAAACTTTCCTAAAGAGGCGAGCGCCAGACAGAAGTTGAGAGTGTTCTTGTTTCTTGTGGATTTATTCTGTGTTGATTTATTTACTTCCTCAACAAGCACTTGACCTGGATTGCTGTGTTGAAGAGTGAGAAGTGTGAGCTGTAAGTAGCATTTTAACCTCCAGATTTAAAAAAAAAAAAAAAAGTATTTTTTTTACTATATTTTCAAGAATGGCCGTTCTCGGCTTTCACAAAGAACGTACAGACTACATGTACGCATAAATGCATATACTGTATGTATGTCAGCTGTAGTGCTGACATTTAAGTGAGCTCTGCTGCTAGTGCTTCAAGGATTTTACACACAAATACAACCCTTCGTACACAATAACACCCACCCAGGAATAAAAAACAAACTGTATACAGAAGTCCATGGGATGACAAAGTGAAACCTTGGCAGAGCAGCCTGATAATCAGCTTCAATGTCCAGCCACGCCCCTGTGAACATACAAAGATTACACCACTCAGCTCACTCTGATCCCACCTGCTCATGGACAAGGCAGACAGCGGGAAGAGCGGAATTGAGGTCGAGATGTAACGCGCGATAAAGGAAGCGGCGATGAAACTGACGCAGAGAGCAGATTGGATTAATTCTCCCACCATGGCTGCAGGGTGTGTGTTGAAACAGTGGGTGCAGAGTCAGGCATTCTAGTTTCAGCCTGTTTCCATGTTTGTTAATATAAAAATCAACAACAACAAAGAGCAGTGCTGATGTGTTCTTACCACTATCTTGAGCACAGAGCTGAAGATCTTGGTGTCCTCCGTAACACCACCAATGTAGAGCATCCTGGTGAAGACAGGAGGGTGGTCATTCTCATCCTGCACGTCGATGAACACCTTAGCTGTGTTGGCTGCAAAAAGCAAATTGTACCAGAAACATTAAAGTACTGCAAAGTATTTTACATCTAGAAAAGAAGAAATACACATGCCGATAAAATGCACTTTTGAAAGCATCTGATAACTCAGGTTTTCTTGCACTCTCACAAAGTAAGAAATTGGGACACACAAGCCCAGAAAGTTTAAATCATCTCGGCCACTAGCTGCAGATTAAAAACATCTCTGAAGTCATCTGAATTGCCGATGAAATCAAATCAAATGTTGCATAATTTAGTATCAAAATTGTCCCGTCAGTAAAATTTTGTCACGGTCATCGGCTGGTCCACAACTTCAAAGAGAGATAGAAATAATTTCCCAGAATATTTTGCAAGTTATTCAACAGTGAAAACATCACAGTACACTTGTTAACAAGATCGAATTGGCTAGCCATCACCAAATATTAAATAAAATGGTACATGTGTAGTTTTTGATCATTTGAGAGTGGTTCAAAATAAGTAATTGATTTGAACAACCCAGAGAATTTGGATTCACCTTGCTTTTCAAAGTCTGAATGCAAATAGTTGATGGGAGAATATTCACGACAACAGAAACCTTATTTGCTTGGTTTCATCTTGACCAAAAGTGGACAGAGTTTTAAAAAAAACATCTTCATTAAGCTTTGAAGTGGATTTGTAATTGCATGCTGCTGGAAAGAGAAACGTGTTCCCTTCGTCCTTACTCAACCTTTTCTAATGAAACAATATGTGAAGCTATTTTGGTGAAGCCGACAACTTAGAGCCAATAATGAGGATGTTAATTTTGTTTTGATTACAGAAAATATTTTGAGTTGAGAAAGTATGTTGATGACTTTTCACTGCCCCCGATAAGATCATAAAAACAACAGAGCCAGTTTGCATTCTGTTTACATACCAATTACTGACAACACTCATACTTTGAGTGAAAAATTGCTCTGTGAAATAATAAAAACCATGATGAAATTGTGCCTTCGAAGCCTTTATTTGCAAGTGAGGTCTACCTCACATAATTTATTGTTGAAAAGTTTGTTTTCCTCTGCAACCTGATGCAGGACAATAGCATCAATAAATGGCTGTGAAAGTTCCACGGGCAAGTCATTTGCACATTATTGGGAATAATAATTTGAAGGGCATTCAATAATTAAGCAGCAAGAATTTCCCCAGAGCAAACACTGGGAAAGAAATGAGAAAAGAGGCAGAAATATGATATTTTAACGCTACATTTGCTGGTCTGCCGGCCTTTTGAGATGTTTTTGAAACACATATTGACTATGAACATTTCACAACCTAATTTTTAAGTTACACTTACAGTAAGTAATGTACAGCATAAATACATTCTTCCACTACTGCAGTTTAGGTAAAAAATATGCAGCGTCAAAGACCATTTTACTTCTGGCGGCATACAAAAATGCAAAATCACGTGGCGTTGGAGCTGAGAATGCACCGGGGGAATTGGACAAACAAAAACACAGCACATCAAATTACAGGCACAATAGCTGTAGTGTGGGACAGAGGGAGAACTGCAGGGGATGGGCCAGAGGTCTGCAAGGTTTCTCTCTCTTCCCTCTCTTTGTAGAAAGTGGCCACATTCAACCCTGAGTGTATCAGTGCATAAGAAAACTCACACACACTCATAAAGATGCATGAAAAATGTGGATCCATTAAAAGGACAGATCGCACTGAGGCAGAGTGAACATGAGTGTGCCTGAGAGTTAATTGCCATTTAGAAAACATGGTTAATTAAATATTACTTTGGATCATTATATTTGTGCATGTGCACATGAATCTAATCTGCATCAATCTGTATCACTATAATAAAAGTGAGAAAATAAACAGCTTCTCTTTTCAGCCCGCAGATGCCAGGGAAGATCTCTCCCTTGTGTGTGTGTGAGATATGATGTTTGTGTGTGCCTGAGCTGTGTGCTGCTGTCGTATGTGAGAGGCAAAAGAAAGGTGGAGTAGGCCATTGATTACTCATTTGTAGCTCATAGGACCAATCCAGCGTTACTACATGTCTCTCTTTTATCAACATCGGCCCCATAGGTTACATAAACCCCGCCCATTTTTCCCAAAATAGCTTTACCTATGAGATATGGTGTTTGTTTATATTTTGTCCAAATTCGATAAACATCACAGGAAGTAGCTGAAAATGTGCAACGTTAATTAATAAGAATGTTTGTGTCAAAATCCCTCTGCACACTGATATTCCAGCTAGGAAGGCAGCACTTGTGAGGAACTATTTTTCAAGGTGAAATAACTTTGGTCTCCACAGCTCCCAGCTCCCCTCTCTAGGGTGACTAGATGAGAATGGGTGACGTTTCTGCTTTTTGGCTGAATGTTCACCAGGTCCCAGGACACCGGCCTCCACGTCAGCAACGATGGTTTAATTTCCCTTTGTGATTTTTTTAAAAAAGTAATCATAAGTCGTCCTTGCAGTAGCGGTTATCGCAGCACTACCGTTCAAAAAAGTAAACAGCCATTGTTCATGTAAGAAACAGACGGCTGCAGCCAATGCAGAGCTGCAGCTGCAGGGTAACACCAAAAAAAGTGATTCACAACAATCAGTATTTGATGCTTTATTGGGCTATAACTAGTCTGACCCACCGGATGTGCGCTGCGGGAACAAGACTACCACTGGCTGAGTAGGTGCCGGGAGAGCAGCCCGGTGTTCCTCACCCCTTCTGCTTTCTGCGTGTTACAGTTTCAAAGCTCCCACTGCTACGGGAAACAACAATAATAACCTCTGAGCTAGTAGCCTACACACTGGAAATGGCAAGTTTTGATGATGGGGCTTTAGACATTTTAACACCAGGGCTTTTACTGAAACGAGTTTCCCACTGACACTATTTTGCAGAGGCACAGTCGCAATATCCAGGGCTGTGCACCGCCCACAATGACTGTGATTGGTTTAGAGAAAAACAAACCAGGTGGAGCGTTTTTTCCTCTGTACCAGAATGTGTACGTGTAGAGCCAGACCTTTCCCCAGTGCTGAGTGCTGTGGAGAGGGGTCTGGCTATAACTCATCAAAATTATGGTTAAGTGTAATTTTCGGGACAATTAGGACAGGATTTGGGATTTGGGACAGATGGTTATTATTTGGGATTGGACGTCTGGTCACCCTACCCGTCTCTCTCTCACGATTTTTGACCAAATAAGTATAAACGCTCTCTTTCGAGGGGTAAATTACCTATATAGCAACTCCTATAGTGTTTCTATACCCTGTTTCAACACGAAG
>JAQFJB010000003.1:15996654-16009852 GCA_029874875.1 Naso minor | reverse complement strand
TCTTTCAGGAGGGTCTCAGCGAGTTGAAGATTCTTGATGATGTCGTCGGAATCACTGTGGAGAATGAGGTCATCGCTGATCTGTCTGAGCCAATCAGGATTTCCTTTCAACATAATATCATACCTGTAAGTTTGTGCGCCTTTCGGCCCTTTTGTCTGTGTCAGTGTGATCAGTGTTCACTTTACAAGATCTTTACAGATGCTCTCACCTCATATGTCCATTTTCTCAAGCAATGAAAAACAAATGTACAACATACAACTTGAAAAGCTGACACTTATGTTGCATGAACGGACAAGTCTTGCAGCGGCGTCACTTCCTCTTGCACAAGTGACAGTGAGCTTCGGTGATGCAAACTTATGACCCATATATAGCTCATAAGGGTACCATGCCTGTGCAAAATCATAAGTGTACTCTGGATAAATGCATCGGGGCGTCCTGGTAGCTCCTTTGGTTGAGTGGGTGCCCCATGTGCAGAAGCTGTGTCCTTGCTGCAGTGCCCCGGGTTCGATTCCATCCTGTGACCTTTTGCTGCATGTCCTTCCATCTCTCTCTCTCTCTTTCTCTCCCCCCATTTCCTGTCCAACTCTTCAACTGTCCTATCAATAAAGTCACTAAAAGCACCCAGAAATATCTTTAAAAAATGAATAAATCAATGCGTCCGGTGACACGAGTCTCAGGTCCGATGCTTGAGCTTTTGCAGCCCTGCAGAGAAGGAGAGCCAGGAGCAGACACAGGAAAGTCAGGAAAATCCCTCCCCGTCGATCATCACACACTGTTGCAGGAAAAGAGTCCCTGCATGTACAGAAACACATAAAAAGCCTTAAAGTGTAAATTCATGAGGACATCAGCTCTGCGTGTGATTAGGAAAGAGTAGAGGAGCAGCATCGCTCAGCTTCTGCTTCACCTGTGAGCAGTGAATCCACATTAATTTGATGTTTTCAAGCCCAAAAAACCTCAAAACCTATCCAATGGAGTAACAAACAACCCAATATGACCTCTTGTAAACAACATAAATAATGAATTAACAATAGCTGCAGTATTCTGGTTTATTGCAGCTTTTAAGTATGACAGAAATAATAACAGAAAACAATTGAAGTGCAGATAACAGGCTGCATTGGAACATCTCGCAGCTGTAGTGTCGGCCTCGCTGTTGCAAGACAAGCTCAAAACAAGAAGCTTGTTTTGTCTTCAATGACACATCTGCATCAAACTGTCTACCAGTAGAGAACACACACAAACCACTTGATGTTTTCTTTCTGACTTCACAACTTGTGAAAACCGACGGTGCTGCTGTTACACTTTGGAGAGTCTGCTGCTGCTTCCTCTCTGCAGAACACACAGGTCCATAAACCCAACGTTTAATGTCACACTGTATCTCTATCATTAATACTTATTACTTCAATTATCTGTAGTGACGCACAGCAGGTTTTGCATGAAGAATTCTGCACTGAGTCAAAGGATGCAGTGGTTACTTGAATGTACCTGAAACTTTGATTACTGTTCACATAAATGTTCTCTTCATTTCAGAAAACACATGAAAGGAAATGTGTTTCTTGGGACACCAAGAAAGGTTGGAGCCCTTTTAATCACTATTAATTCATCATATCTTTATATTTCCATGGTTATTTGCTGTAACTTTCCATAAAAGATAATTGAGTGTGTTTAAATAATTTTTTTTGGAAAAAGATTAGCATGCTAAAAACGTTTAATAAGATGTTAAAATGATGGGACACATTTAAAATATGTTTAAAAGGTGTTCCAAACAGATGGACATGTTTAAAATATTTCAAAAATGTTAACAGAAGAACATGTATGAAATATTAAAAAATGTTAAACAGATTTAATTCATTTACTTCATAAAATACAAAACATTAACTCATTTATGTATTTATAGGGAGAGGGGCGCAGTTGTTTTTATACTCTCTGGGGGGAGGTCCACAGCCTCAGACTTTGAAAACCCCTGGTTTATATGAATTAAATAATTTTTTTTTAGAGTTTTTCAAAGTGTAACTTTCCCTAACAAAAAATTACAACTATATGTAGTAACTATCTAAATATTGTGTGGCGTCCAAAATGTTTTTTGTTTACCCATCTAGGATGACAAAATGTTTGTGAGTCAAAAGTATATCCATGCTGACACCATGTAGGGATCTCGTCGTCAGTGATCTCGATTTTCGATGCTGATGGTTTGAAGCTGCTTCAACATTGGACAAAACATGGTAAAGTGCCCTCTAGCGTGCCCCTCCACTGCTGTTTCAGGGACCATTAAAAGTAAAAAACAGATTATACCGTAGATGTAAAAAGACACAGACTCAGACACTTTGTGGCTACACAAAATCACCACAGTTGACCACCACCTGTCAGAAAACTGCAACACTTCTTGCATCGCTGCAGAGCAACAGTCAGCGTTTTCCCCTTTCCTTTGTATGTCAATTTGTTAACACCAGACAAACACAATTCCACACCGCTCCTGCAAACATTAGACATCTTCTGGGAATAAGTATCTAATATAAGCTCCCCTCTCAGCGACTGCCTGCATGCACGATAGGCTTTCAAAGGTAAGAGGCCTGTAGTGGACTCTCATTATGCAGTTCCCTGACATTTACTATGGTGCTTTAGTCAAGCTCTTCAGCAGGCAAGCATCTCTGGTCATAAGTAGAGAGGTTAATTAGGTAAAGGTGTCCCTAATTAACTGGTTGGACCACTTCTGACTCCATCACTTCCCAGTCAACACCCCACAAGAGGGGCCACAGGAAAAGACAGCAGTTCAAAAATCTCTGTAAGGCAATGAAACAACTAAGCAGGATTCCTTCTGTTCAGGTGTTTTCAACTTACAACTCTAAGGACACAATCTATATTCTTGAATCCAGGACTTCAAACACTATTTTTAAAAAAATCAATGGCATTTTTATCTGGATAGCAACATAAAAGAGAGTGAAAAACCTGAAACAAGACAGCAGAATTATATCCTTGAAGTCAGGAAATGTCAGTGACTCACAAGCTGTGTGAAAAATATGTATAAATCAAAGTACAGAAGTGCCATTTTCTTTTGAACAATCAAGCCTTTGCTGGTGTTTAAAGGTCACATATCATTTGTTCATCTCATATGTCTTGATTCAAGATTCACACAACTAGACATGCTCACATGGATACTTATGCACGTTGCTAAACACACATATTTGCAGGAATAAATGTTTAAAACCTCTTGCATGCCTCTATGGTAGATAAAACTTGATGTAGTGCCTTCTAGGGTGCCCTTCCACTGGGCAAAACGTGGTAAAGTGCCCTTTTATGCGCCCTTTCTGCAGACAAAATGTGATAAAGACCCCTCTAGGTTGCCTTTCAATTGGACAAAGTGTGGTAAAGTGCCCTCTAGAGTGGCCTTCCAGTCCGCAAAAGTTGGTAAAGTGTCCCACTAGGATGCCCTTCCAGTGGAATGGTTGAAGTGGCCAGATGCCTGGTTGTTTTGTTGTTGTACTTATTCATTCATTGTGTTGTATCGTATTGTGTTTTACTGTGTTTCACTGTGTTTTACTGCATTGTCTGGTTGATGCAGCAGCTCCTCAAATCCAAGACAAATCTCTCCTACAGGAGACAATAAAAGGAGCTGTAACCTTAACAAAATGTGGTAAAGTGCCTGACAACTCTTTGCACGCTGGCGCCCCACCGCATACAACAAGTGCCCTTCTTGCTGTTTTTGCCCCTGCCTGTCAAACATCCAGAGTTTGCCAGTGCTTGCCGGCATCCAAAAATGAACTCGGATTATGGGGGTCACTTTTTTTCCTCAAGTTGAAAATACATTGTTTCAAACATGCACTTACAAGGCTGTTACTCCAAATGTTAGCAGTAAGCCTCTGCTGTAGGCTCTGCTCATTGTAGGGCGACTAATGAAGTATGTGTGTTACAAATGAGGCTCCACATTGGTTTTGATCAAGTCAAGCTCTAATTCATCTGACCTGATTATCAGCAGACGTCAACTCAATGATGTCCCCTCCTTTTGATGAATGGGTTTATTTTTTTAGGCCACATCCGTCACGAGCGCTTCAATCTAAGACTTTGCTCCGTAACTGTGAGAAGCACTTGTTGAAAAAATGTCACAGAAAAGTTTTAGACAGGGCATTTTCAAAGTTCTAGCATTTTATTCAGTAATGCGACAGAAATACATTGGTCATAACCAAAATAAACCTCATGACGTGAAATTTCCGTAAAAATCAACATTCCATATCTCAGGGATATCGAGGGTATCTCAAGGTGGAAGGAAATGGGCCTCCAAATAGAATGTATCACCTTCATATGAGGAAAGCAAAAACAGACCTCAGGCTTTTTTCATCCATTTCATGTATTAGATTCTCATCGTGAACATTAATTTAGACTTTTATTGGCTTTTTATCGAATACAAGATAATGCAAATTTACGTTTTGTTTTTTAAATATGACTGTGTAAGGTCTAGTGCAAAGTGTGCAAACCTGGCAACCTACACATGATGTTGCTTGTGCTGTTTTTGTGCATGATACTGACTGTAGTGGTATTCAGTCATGTAATATTGTTGTCTTGTTTCTGATCTTAAATGTGCTGTCCTGAAAAACAAATCCCAACAGTCTGCGTTGTGTGGTGATTGATGTATGATTCTGATTCTGTTTGTACTCAGAATCAGTGGAGCAGCAAATGTGACCACATGACTCTTTCAGCTGCTTCAGGAAACAAACAGCTGTTTCCGGGTTACAGATCTGTGTTGAGCTTTGTGTTTTAGTGTCTGAGAGAACACTAAACTACTAAACAGTCTGTTGCTCATCTTGTAAAACGAGCGTTTGCTGTGTTTTTTGATAGATTGTCAGAATGCCGTTGTTTTCAGCTAGCGGTGACGTCAGCAACGAGGCTCAGCTCTCAGGACTGCACCGTTCGTCATAGTAATGCTGTAGAACATCTATATGATCAAAAAATATCCTCATTATAAGGCTTTATGTACAAAAAAACCTATTCTCCTTTAAGGCAAAATGCTCATTTTCATGCATAAAATCTCCATCTTGTACATTTAGAATTGTTGCTCTTGTAAAGAGGACAGAACCAGAATGATTGGGCAGCTCAATCTACAAAGGATTGAGGGTTTTTTGCTGTGTGTGTGTCTACAATCAAAGTTATAAAAATAAAGCGATTTCTTTAAAAATGCTTAATAAAAATAAATCTTCAAATGAATGTGCTGAGAAGTCATTCTCTGCATGCAGCCAACAGTTGGATATTGCTTTCATGCAGTGAGAGAGACTGAGCCCCTCCAGCTATATCATCTTTTGAGACTACTGTATCTCCGTCTCTCCAGAAAAAACGACAGCACTGGTAGTTTGATCAAACAGCTTAAAACAATATTTATACTCTGTGCCTCAGCAGTTAAGAGAGCATTTACTTTTTGCCAAGAAAGGTCTGACAGTCAGTACTCACATCTTATTGGTGTTGGCCAAGCATATGTCATCCAACTACGGTATGAATATTCACTCTCTGCTCTCCAGTCAGGTGCCATTGAACCATTGTAGAAGAGGAGGGTTCGGCAAATGACAAGTAAAAGAGCCAGAGTCAACCTCAAAAGGTGGAAAAACCCTGTCAATCCCAACAGGATTACAGCATTAATGGTCAATTCATGTTTAAACACAGATCTGACATTTTTGTAAGCTGCTATTTTTAGCCTCTTTGTGCTCATGACTTATTACAACTCATATACCTTAAGAATGGAACAATGAGTCCTGCTAATCTTGTGTTTCACCATCAACACGTTCACTTAAAAGCAACTTAAACCATCCCAGCACTGTTATTACATCATTTAGATCCCAACTTCACGTTCATGGCCAAAATATAAAATGCACAAGTACCAGTGGTAACAAATCTCAGGAGCTAATGAGAAACAAGCAATAGAACTTGGAATACTCACCCATGAAAGCTATAGATTGCACCTGCTATACATTACTGAGCAACACTCTGTTCATGTGCAAAATGAATAGTCTTAAATGTTTCTGATGGTGCCTTCCTTGAATGTTTGTTTTATGCAAAACAAGAAAATCTGTAGAATAAATTTTCCTGGCTGACTGTGAGCCGTGCTCTCTAGGGAAATTAAGAAAATATCACAAGCCAAAATATATTTTGCCAGACAAGATAAAAGCTTCTTACTACTAATACTTTTGAGCTGCAAGCAGCAGCTCTACAGGTCGCTCTGTTGGTCACTTGGTTCAAAAAAATGTCCCACTCTTTGGTGGCCACAGTGTTACGGCCCTGGTCGTATTTGTTGTATATATTCGCATATATGGTGTGTTTTCTTCATCTGTCCTCGAAGAGTGGGCCATCATCCCTCTTGGAGGATCTCTGTCTGTCTCTGTATCTTTGTCAGTTACAGGCGCCGTCCCTCCCAGCTGGCTTGCTGTCGTTGATTGGTCGAGCTGGGGGGCCTGGCGGACACAGAGGCAGCTGAGAGTCGTAGCCTGCAGCAAGGTAGAGACTCTCCTCGCTGTGTTTTTTGATTTGTGTACTTTTGTGGGTTTGGTTGTGTGATACTTTGCTAAAGCTAACTATACATATTGTGAGTAGCCTACTAACATCTGTACATTTGATAAGTCTCGAAGCTGTAGGAGTGAACTGCCATTTTCTTTGATCACTGTTTTCTCCTATTTTGTTTTGTCTGGGGAGTAAGGTTTAGTTATTGTCTTTATTTGTTTCTTTTTCTGTTTAGGGATTAGATAGTTAGATTAGATAGTTGTAACTGCAGAAGGTAGTTTGGTTTTGTGCATAGTAAAGAAATCCCTCGTTATACTGTCAGTCCCTCCCTGGTTCTGTTTTACGCTGTGCTCCAGCACCCCTAGGCTGAGTCGTAACAGTTTTCACCCTAGGAGACTAAGACTTGGCATGGCAGTCAACAAGTGTGTGTTTGTGTTCATGCAAACTGGCTAAAAGGGGGCGTGGTAATGGGAGTGGCCTATTGCAAAAAGCTGCATTATCTTCCAAATGGATTTACAGACTTACACAAGATTTAGTGAAAGGTTGGTCATGGACCAGAGGACAGCTGATTAACTGTTTGGGACAACTGGTAAATAAGAGGCGTGGCAGTGGGAGTGGCCTGTAACGAAAAGGCGTATATCTTTTTAAATGGTTTCACAGACTTGCAAGATTTAGTGCAAAGGTTGGTCATGAGCCAAAGGACAGCTGAGTAACTGGTTGGCCAACTGGCGACAAGGGGACATGGCAGTTTGAGTGGCTTGTAGCAAAAAGGCACTTAACTTCTAAATGGATTCATGTAACATGGCCAAACTTTGTAGAAGCGCACACACACACACACACTGGTCATGGCTTGGCTCGCCCCTACACTTTAGCGCCATCCAATAACTTGACAACCATTGCCTGTTGACTGTAGACTGTTGTGGGAGGCATCATTGTAGACAGTAATTTTTCATCTATGATTTGTTTGTAACTCCATAACTTGTGATAACATGATGATAACATGTGATGTCTAAGACCACTGTAAAAGTTTTAGCTGCTGGTCGCAGCTATTGCGAAACTGGCATCTATTTTTTGTCAAAAAGGGTGAAAGCAACACTATGTAACCTTGACAAAGACACACTGCTTCAAAAAATGAAACTTAACGAATACGTCGAATGAAACATTAATTTGAGTAAAACCGGGTCATATTTTATGGAGATGATATCCTACCACTGCTCTGCCTCAACTCTGTGATTCACAGAGGTTCCTGAAAGCAGCATGTAAGCTGCCTGCAGACGTAATCCGCTAAAATAAAAGGCTGCAGACTAACAAAGCAGTTGTAGGACATCAGAGAGATCAGAGGGAAAACCAGAGGACATTTTCTATGTAAAATTTGATCTGGTTTTACTAAAATTGCTCTTTTGTGTGACGTATTAACGTGCATCGTTAAGTTTCGTTTTTAAAAGCAGTGGGTCATGGTCGAAATTATATAGTGTTGTTTTAAAAGTAAAGGTCAGAATGACTTTTTGGACTTTGTTTCCCTTTTTTCTATCTTTGTCTTTGTGTCAAAGGGCCTGTGTGGAACTTCCAGAGATACCTTGCAGTTTGTGACACAGGTGGTGGGAACTGCAGTCAGTATCCTGCTCGCTCCTGCTGGCGAGTGCTCATACAAGCACAACTGAGCAACCATAGCATCAGCCACATCATATAGAGGACTACATGACTTACTGGCATCATGTTTACAGAGACGGTAAGACAAGTTACACTTCTGTAAGTTTAAAGTTTGACAATATTTGGAACCAAACTATACTTGACTCTCGAGTGCTGACACAGCAGTGAAGCGAACTCTTGAGAGATAGCCTAGGAGATAAGAGAGAGACTTAAATTTGACAACAGCACAGTACAGAACAAACTTTGCATAATGTGTCGACTGCATGTAACATATGTCAAAGTTAGCATGTTAGCTGACCAGCTATATTAATGGGCTAGCTAACGAAGCTTTTACCAAGGCCTCGCAATGTTTGCA
The DNA here is from genome assembly GCA_029874875.1 of Naso minor. NCBI lineage: Eukaryota > Metazoa > Chordata > Actinopteri > Acanthuriformes > Acanthuridae > Naso > Naso minor. The sequence continues at coordinate 16,001,373 of JAQFJB010000003.1, read as the reverse complement.
TAGGTGTCTCAGCAGGATAGTGATGGCAAAAGGTAATGAACTTATGTTAGAGAGAATACTATACATAATGTGCTACTATTACAGTTATTTTGCCGTGTCTTTGCACTAATGTAGGAGCATATCATTATTTTTATGGTCAACTAATGTTTATAAACAGCTGCACCACTCCAAGCACCACAATAAAACAAAACTCCGGTACTCACTGACGTCTAATTTAATGTGGGGAAAAGCACAGTGAATATGACTGTGAGTAAAGGAGTTAAGCTTGTTTTCACGTACCATTACTTTATTAACTTGGTCTTGCATTAGGTTGAGACAACGGAAATCTAACCTTGTTGTATCACTAACACTTACCATTGTTTATTTCACTGTTAGTGTCAATCACAATAACTCAAATATGAAATTTAGCACGATAAAACTACAGGCATGTCATCAGTTTCTATTGTTTTCTTTTTAGGACTCCAGCTTGGGAGAATTTGTTGCTCACCTGGAGGAGAGCACTGACAGTGACTTCAAAAGTGGGGAAGGGAGGGAGAGAGGCACATATTTATAAAGAAGAAATGTTGCTCTGAAGCACTGTCTTTTTTTCATGCTACCCCTTGTTTAGGTGGCCAAAGTCATGTCCCAGACAGAGAGCGAGAGAAAGAATAAGCATTGGTATTATTTTGACAGTAATGACATTTGTTCAAATAATTTACTGTGGCGTATAATACATGGATAGGGAGATAGAGTTTAGAGGTAACAAACATGTCTACAGCACTGTAGATAATTGCACCTTGATATTATGGTGTAAAACGGAAAAATAACAAAACATGGATAGCAGAAATTTAAAAAGTTAGTATCACTGCTCACATAATCTGGTGAAGAAATTTAGCAAACGAGCCAACAAATGTTCATAACCCAGTAATTTGTTAATGTCAGCCAGTAAGCAAAGGTTTACCAGCTAGTTGTAACTCCGCTATGCTGCATGGAGCGAGCGTGAGCTGCTTTGTAAAGATAGTCGATATGTAATTTGAAAAGGCAAGCCAGCAAATTTAACAGATTCATAAGCCCTGGGAGTCAGGATCATAATACACTTGTGGTCTGCAGGAAGATTATCCACTCTCAAGACAGTATTCTGCTAAGTTCTCGTTAGCTGGCTAGCATCCACATTAGGAAGCATGTTATCGTTATCTAGCATTGAACAACTGAAAACAAAACATCAAAATCTATTTCACGTGATCTGTAATGTCTTACTTTTTCAGTTTAAAAAAAGCCAGCTGGAGGTCGGTTTTTATCCCCAAAGCAGATCTGAGCTCCCTCCATGAATCAAATGCCCTGCCCATGTTGACCCTCATCTTTCCCTGACGCCAGTCACACTCCTGTTTGGCTCTTCGGGCCTCACTGGGTAAAAAATTATTTGTTTTTTATTCTTGCATGGAGTTTGTGTCAGTGTCTGGGTTGTGCTGGAGGCCGGTCATTTGTTTGCACTTGCAGAATCCATCTCTAAACTAATGCTAGCGAATGTCGCTCACTGTTAGTGGAGCGAAGGAAGGCACTATTACAAGGCAGACCACAATGTGCACAACGTCACGTCCGTGGTGAGTTCACAGAAAATTCTTTCACAATGAAATGAGCCTACAGGCATATAGCCTAGAGGTAACCGTGATGGACAGCAAAGGGCTCATTTTTCACATTATAGTCAGCTCATACTGTATATGGGCAGTAAAAATGTGATTAATACCTGTAGAAGTTACACACAGCCCCTGTCATATTTTTTTAATGTATTTCTTTTTTTCCTTCTACTGATGTAAAACCTGGTATTTGGGGGCCTCATGTCCAACATCAATATTAACATTAACATCAACATTAATGACGGTCAACTGTGTGTTGACTGTACGTTGTACGTTTCCGCATGTTTGCTTGTTTTATTTACTGTATTTGTAAGTGGCATTTTGTATTTTTACAGGGGTGTAATGATACTTCAAAGTATCGATGCGTCTATTTAAATGCCTATGATCAAGCTACAATGATAGGTAAAGGGCAGATCATCCGTCTAGTGTGCCATATCAATCTAAAATCATTTTTCAAAGCAGAAATTGATTGTATCGATACTAAACATTTGCCTTGTATTTAGCACATCAAACATTGTTGTCTGGATGTATTTTACGCACTCTTAATGGTAAATCTTTGTAAATGTTACTCCAGTTCATTCACAGAAATTCTGGGCATGCATATTGCGTCAGCAACGTCTCTTTAGATAATGGACAACCATGGCGCGGAAGCATCAGGAGAACAAAGACCAAGATTTCATTCTGCATTTGCAGTCCACACAAATTGAATAGAGGCCTTGCACTAAATGTTTGTGTAGTTCAGTGTATCATTCTTTTCCCTTGTTTTACCTCCTATTTTTATGCAGTTTACCACTGTTTAGAAACAGGCACTTTTTTCATGTTTTTTGGCAAAAAACATTACTATTACATCGAATTTCAAGTCATTGAATTGTATCATATTGTGTCGCTCTAAATGAGCCCATATCATTCTTGTATCGAATCGCCAGCCATGTATCATTATACTCATCTTTATTCAAATGTATTGTTATATATTCTAAGGTTTAGCTTGCAAATGTACTTGGTTTACTTCACAGAATTACACTGTTTTAAAAGATTTTGTTGATAGTTAGGCCCCTTTACCTTTTGCATTTACATAAGTGACAGGTGGTTTTATTTGTAATTTGAGTATGCATGCAGTCTGTGTATGTATGTGGAGTGAAACACTCACATTATATCCATACTTGACTGAAAAAGGTAGCCCGATCAGATCTGAGAACCTTTCCAATAATCTGTGTTGGCCTGTGAGCTCATGTCTTCAGCACTGACAGTAAAAGTCTCTCCTGATTCACCTCCAACATCCATGCACTTATTTTCCATTTTGTGTCAGTCTGCCCCATCTTCTCCAGCTGTGTCTCCTGCACCTGAATGTTCCTGCTGTGGGAAAATTAATTTCTCACTTTTAGTGTGCCGTGCAGGTTATTTTGCATTTTCAGATGTGGTGTTCATTTCACAAAATTTCATAGGACTGGGTCGACGAATCAGCAGCAGGAGGTCGAAAGTATCACAAAGCTCATTTTATTCAGAATTCAGAGTGGAGAAAGTTGTGGAGCAGCCGAACTTTCAGTGAGCTGGTTCCACTCGTAGTCAGCAGGTTATTGCTTGTAAGGTTGATGCAGCTCGGCTACATATGTGCATGTTAATAAACCAAACGAGCTACTGAGCTCTGCTGAGCTGCTGCTGCTGATAATTCAGACCACTTGAAAGGATAATTGGAGCATGGAGGGCAGATTAACTTTCTTTATTTAAAAAATGCAGGCTCCAAGGTCAGTGTTTTTCCCTTGAGCTAGCATCACCGCTCACACCCTTTCAACCTCTTGTATTCAGACGGAGCGCCACAGGCGAGGGCGCTGTGAATCATCAGAAAAGAGTTTGTGAATCTGCTCCGTCTTCCTTTTTCCAGCCCGTCCTGCCAAACAGCCCGATTGGGGAATCAGGCGGCGATTAGTTTCCCCTGAGCCACACATGAAGGGCGATCCACCAGGCTTGTCCTCATTAAGTCTCCATTAGCGGGAATGTAATGGATTTTTAATGAAGGAGGGAGACACAAACACAAAGATGAGCTCGACTCGACCCCAACATCAGCAAGGAGTCACGCCACTCACCAGCCTGAATCATCCTCCTCCTCCTCCTCCTCCTCCTCTCAGTCTTCTGCTGCCGTCCTCTCTGGAACAATATCAAAGAATTCACGTCAGATTTCATGAAGGTTTTAACATTTAAAGATTTTTAACTCATGTTCAAACCCTCCTTGCTTATCTCCCTTGAACCATAATGTAACAGAAGTCCCTCTGATGGATGTTGTTTTCTGTGCAGAAGCTGTTTTTCTTTGTTTGATCTCTCATTAGCAGTTTGTTTTGCTGCTCTTTGCGAATGCACAAATTGTTTTTATGTGGATCACACAACACTGATGAGAACTCTGGAGAACTCAACATAATCAAATGCTCTATATCTGGACTGTTGTTTGTCCCCTGACTGTGTCGACTCCCATTACAGTCATCCGGCAAACAGCATTAAGATACTTTTTTGTTGTTCACAGCAGTGTGTAAGGCCTGGCTGAAGAGTCAGTACAGCTGCAGTCAAAGAGAGAAAGTTAACCATTTACACAGAATGACAAGATCAGTGACAGTTCTTGCTTGTTTGAGGCCCTGGGTGAACCCCCCAGCACACACACACACACGCGCACACACACACACTATTTGAGTGAAATTAATAGTTCAAATAGTTGCTATTCAGTAGGACTGAAAACTGAATACTATTGTGAATACCAAATACTATTATTATAATACTATACTACCTCTTTCATTACATGCATATGATCATACTACTCATAGAGAGGTGACATAGCTCAGCTGCATACCCTTATGTTTTGCCTGTTTCTCCTCTTCTTCTTCTTCTTCTTTCCTCCTTTTTTCTAAACTGGGCACCTGATGACTTCTTTGACCTTTTCTTCTCAGTGATCCATCCATCTGTGTTTAATTGGGCACTCTGGACTTGAGAATCAATTACCCATCCCCCAACTAACACCGTCAAGAAGACTACGTTACGTAAACCAGAATTCACCTTGATGTAATGTGCTGCCTACACAGATTAGTTTTTTATTTTTTAAATTATTTCTCAATCATTTCAAGTG